>JAJTUH010000007.1:2281880-2616804 GCA_036971555.1 Drechslerella coelobrocha
TTTTTTTTGTGCAATAGCGGGTGGCTAAAGCCGTTTCGTTTAGATATCCCGCTGATGATCGCTATCCCAAACCATACAAATGTCACACAGGTGTCTACCGTCTACAAAGACGGAAAGAGGAAAGAGAGCAGGCGGTCGAGAATAAAATCCGACCCGTCGTTGCTTTGCCACCGTCTTTAGGTTTAAAACAAGATGTGGTGTTGAACGCGCATGATGCGTGGTGTGTTCAATTTCATGATCTGCCGCGTCCGACATCCGTGCGCTATTCACGGCTCCCCAACCGTGCCCCCGGGGTCGAAAACCCAATGAGATTTCGCCGGGGGGGAGATCGTAAAAGTACCGCCATTATCTAGACCCGGCTCTTGCCATCAAATCCAACCCTGTGGTCTGGGGCTTTTCCTTTCCCCCTTCCCCCGGCTTCCTCTCCTTTAGGCACAGACAGCCTAGTTAGGTGGGGATGGGATCAGAATAATGCTTCAATCTTATCTGTCGGACACTCGCGGACGGGCGCTTAGAACGGAAACCAAGGTTTCCCATGATCGGAGCGCGGCGCACGGATACTCCTGCAGGAAGATTTCCGTGACGAAGTGAAGGCTTCCGTGACGAAGAACTTTCAAAACTTGCCACATCCGAGCAGAAGAAGGTTTCTGAAGTCCAGATTCGTGGAGGTCCTTGCGACGCAGCTAGTAACACTGTTCCTGTATATACAAATCATAGGGTCATCCTGAAAATGGGGAGGCAGTAAGGGGGGGGGATGAAATAGACTTTTGCTACTTGTAGGCATATAAAATGAAGATGGTATATATATGCCCTTATCACGTGGTTTCAGCTAGAGACGTTATGTCATCTCATGTCAAATCTAACCTTGCCCCTCGCCTTCGATCTTTAGCTCGATTCCTTCTGCCTCGCACGCTTTCTTAACATATTGGACTACCTATAATATATTGCAACATTCTTCATCAGCTAAGCGTGATAAACGGGGATCAAGGTCCAAGGAATGCAACAGTATCGGGGACGTTTTGGAGAAATAGAGTCTTCGCTTCCGACTGCCCCGTCCAACAGATTCAAGCATTCCCCTTGCTCATCGTAATTTTGCACCGTTTCCAGTACATTATGCAACGTATCGAAAGGACAACTACGGAGTATTAACAGACGCCGCATATTGTCCATCGATGCCAGTGCTTTGGATCCTTGACCCTAGTCGCCGCAGACGAGAAATGTGGAAATTTGGCAGGAATGCCCCAGGAGGAAACAAGCCTCGGGTCCCCATTCTTCCGCAATCACGGGTAAGACAGGATGAAGGGCTGAACTTGCAGCAAAAAAGAGGGAAAAATAGGTATTCCTTATTCGGGAGGACCGAAACGAAACAGAAGCGAAGAAAAAAGAATGAAACGGAGCGCCAGAAGGGAAATATCCACCCACCTTACGGTCTGATGGTGCAAGTTCCCACCAGAGCTTGTCATCGTCGTCTTTCTTATCTTGCTCTGCCCCAGCTTTTAGTAATTCCACCACCACGTCGCCATTTCCTTCGGCCATGGCGTGGTGCAACGCCGTTTGGTTGGATATATCTGAGGTATTTATTGGTGAGCTGTGCTGCAATAGCAGTCTCGTTATCGGGACTGAGCCAATCGCTGCAGCACGATGGAGGGGCAACTGCGAACGCCGGTCGCGGATACGAGCCGATGCACCATTTGCGAGAAGTAGTTTCACGGTCTGAAGATGGCTCTTGGAGGTGGCAAAGTGCAATGCTGTCTAGTCACGTTTCGAGATTAGATTAGGCTCTCGATATGAAAATTCGTGTTTGGAGGGTGAACGCGAACCTGGCCATTGTTATCTGTGAAGTCCAAGCACCATTAGCCACGTTATTAAACAGAGCGTTTGTATTATGACGTGTGGCGGACGCTTTACTCTTCTGGTTTACGTCAGCTCCTCTTTTGATGAGCTTCTCGACCAACGCGTCGTTCCCCGTGCTTGCGGCGATATGTAGCACCGTCCAACCCGAGCCATCAGCCTCGTCGACATCGAATCCCTTGGTCTGTAGGAGCAAATCCACTATCGCGTCGTGGGAATTCGATGCTGCCCAGTGTATCGGTAGACGTTCGTCGTCGTCCTTTTTCAACGCGGTCTTTGGGCTTGACGAGAGCAGGGATTCAACGAGTTGAGCTGTCGTTAAGCCTAATTAGCTTGAAAGCGCTGTTACCTGGTTTGATGGGACTGGCCTACTTTTGCCATCTCTAGCAGCCTCGTGCAGAGGGTATTTCGGCTCGTCATCGGCCACCTTTGCCGTTGTTGCTATCGACATGGTGTTGGTATTATAGTTGGTGGGGTTTGAGTTTGTTTGCTGGAACACAAATGGTCGGATGGGCTATAGACGTTGACCGCCTGCTGACAAACAAACGTCCCGCTGGAATGCGCAGAAATAAAATGGCTTTGGGGTCGTAAGATATGGAGCTGTTGGCGATCTAGGTAGGAAGTAAACTCGTAGATACTTAAGTAGATTATAGAATAGATACAGTGAATAACATGTTTTGGGGTATCGAAGGCAAGAGCAAGAAGCCAAACAATATGCCTACCCAGCTCTATTCAGGATCTTGTTCATATGGTCTGATGCATTTGAAAAGGTCGTCTCTAGATAATTTTGTCTCTTCTTGAGACCCTTGATATCTTCCTCCAAGGTGTTTCTTTCCGTCTCCAATCGTTGCTTGATCTTGGAAGTATCCTCTTGAACAAACCTGTAATGTTTACCAAACACATCAGCGTATGGGGGATCTAGAGTATGGGCTTATGTAGGAACTGACATTTTCCCGACGCCCTCGTAGACCTTGGTAGATGATGGCAGCGAGCTTAGTTCAGCTTCCGTCAGTTGTAACAGACGAGTATCGCGCTGCTTTGATGCGATCTGTGACTTTACTACTGAAAGCTGCTGCTGGGAGAGGATGGCCTGGGTCTCAATCTCTTGAAGGACCTGCGAGCAGCATAGTGAGCACGCGTAGTAGAGTGGTAGTAGTAGTCTCCGGTATGCGCATGCGGAGGAGGAACTGACCTTCTGTAGGGCTTCATTCGGTATCGACATCTTGGGCGGTCCTGAAGAGGTTGTCGTCTTTTGTAGAGTTGAGGGCAATGTAGCTGCAGCTGCGGACAGCGCTGTCGACCGTCGACAAAGCCCTTCCAATTTGTATGAGGCGAAAATACAACGCCCACAACGCATGGCAACCATTGCGCTGCTTTTATACTTCCACTCTCTACCGGATCTTAGAGCGGATCTTGCCAGTCAGACATAACTGCTAGCCTCAGCTCTCAGCAGATTGATCTCACTTTCTCTTTGCTTCATGGAATTAACTTGGCATATCCTACTAGCCAGCATTCTGATGTCATTCAGCTATTCTCGATCACTTTACGAGCCTCTCTACGCGACTATCTCGATACCAAACGATAGCTAACGATAGCTAAAGCTAGCCTTCTCTCTTTTCACGATAGGCTTTAGCTTGTCTTATAATAACTACTTACTTAAGTCTTATCAAGCGTTCCACCGGGTTGCATAGCCTCTCCTTGCATTCGCTACAGAAAAGGATATCCGTCCGCATCTGTTAATTTCATAATGAGCACACGGCCTGTTCCTACCCAAACAAAGACTCTGGGGTACACGTTGATATTCATCAACTCCAAGGACGCTCCAGCCACGACAACCGGCTCCTTCCCATATCTGCTCGACCCTTGGCTTGACCCAACAGTAACCATCGGACAGTGCCACAGCATGAAGGACGTCGCACCACACATTCTCCGAGAGTTCCGCTGGGAGATGGACAGGATCCAAGCGCAAGAGTGCATACCCGGTATCGCTTGGGTCGCAGACCCGCGAGTATATATCAAAGATGCGAACTTTGTGTTCTGTATTGTCAAAATTGTTGACCCGGTCTGGGTACTATTTTCCACTGGGCACCCGACTCCACATCCACAGCTTGCGCCTACCTCCACTGCCGTGACTGGCATAGGACGATGCACCTGCACCTGCACCCACGAGCAAGCGTTCAACCATTTTTTGTTACAAGACGAGGCGCAACATATGATACCAGCCGATAACGATGTAGATATGCATATGTCCTCGGCGAGCAGCCCGTCTAATCAAGACCGGGATGTGCAACCACTCCCAGATTTGTTTGTTTCCATGAACCCAGGAGCGGCTGCTGTTCGCAGCTCCAAAATGGATGTGGCGGAAGCGTTAGGGCAAACTTCATCTTTATCTCAAAGGAACGGGAAACAGCCGCGGGCTGACGCAGATGGCGAGTACGCTGCCCAATCGCAAGTTAAACAAGAGCCGCAAGACTGGATTGCAGCAGCGATGGGCGAAGGCGATTTCGATTACGAGGGCCCGTTTGTGGCGACGGCGAACTCGTCGAATTTTGGGTGATTTCTCCTCGAGTGAGTTGGTAGGGCGTACAATGGACGTTCCGCCTTTTTCTTTTTGCAGGCTTGGTTAATCCCTTCTTGGGGTTTCCGATCGTTCGTGAATGAAGATGGGCTACAATATATAAGTCTCTCTTTCCGCTCCCTCCGTAAATTCCTTGATTTATTGGACGGGGAAGAATCCTAGAAGCAACTGGATTGGCGACTGCTTCATGAAAGCTACTATTAGGACATACCAAGTTGCAAAATTCAGGCCGTTGTAACAAGCCCTCGTTCCGAGCCATTGATATAGTTACTTTAGGCTATCCTTAAATGCATACACGGGTAAAGCTGTATAGGGTTCGTAATATGCTGATAATATATCACATAAGGGAGCATTTGTATGACACCGACTGGGCCGATAGAAGCTCGAAGGTGCATAGAAATACACTGTAGGATCCCCACAATTATCCTCAAGGAATCCAAACCAACAGGCCACCTTTATCAGCAGCCCTAACCCCGTCAGTCGCCGCAATCCTCAAGTTCTTATTATAGTACTTGTCGACGACCCGTAGCGTCGCCTTGATCCAGTCGTGGCGTATCCTCGGATATATTTTGAACTCCATCACGTGTCTACTGAGTGGCATGAGCTGTACACCTGGCTGCTTGGGGCCTTCGAAGAGGAAGGTCTCGTTCTGTTCCATGCTGACATTGAAGGTGAGGACGTGCATCGTCGGATTTTCAAGAGTGTAGGTTAACAGTACGGAATTAGTGTCGGGTGTGTAGTCTGCTGCCTCTGGATATTTTGTAATGACTTAGCTTAATGTCGTAGTTGTACTGGAGATGTGTTCATGAACTTACCGGCGAGCACTCGGGGCTCATTTCCAGGAATGAGCAGCCTTGGAACGGCGAGAGGTGTTTCTACAAGGTCTCCATCCGAGCGTTTCCATCTGATTCGCAGGTCTAGATCGACATCAGAAGATCTTCTGTCTTCCAGCGAATGCTTTGTTACTTCGAGGATGTAAATTATCTCTAATATCGTGTCTGCTTTGAGTTCTAAAAAAAACGGATTAGCTGATTTTCGAATTGTGGGTAACTTGGAAGTCCTATCCTCACCCTGGTCCTCTTCTTGGAGCTTGTCTATCCTTGTAAGTTGACATGCTATCCCGCCTTGGACATTGGAGACATCACAACTGAATCCACCCAGTATTAGGGCCTGCTCTTCCATTAGTGATATTTGGCACTTAAACACCCAGCGCTGCGTTAGCCCCTTTGAGACATCGTCTTGAGCCTCATGATCCGCTTGGCTCTCGGATAACCTGAAGATGTTCGGCCATTTCTTTGAATGCACGCTTGGCGAGAAGTCAAACTTGGTGCGGAACGGACGGCGCACGTGGAATGGTGGGAGCTTCACCGTCTTGGAAATTTGGGTTTCTGTGTCGGATGTTAGAGTGTAGAGCGAGACCACCTCCAGAGAGACTTCGGCCTCTAGGATTGCCGATGGGATTGTGAAACTCCGCTGCAGTTCCTCAGATGGAGCAATACTGCCAACTGGATATGGTGTTTCTGGGTCATCCTCCTTCTCTTCCATGGTGTCGGTGGCATCCCATGTGATGAGAGGCACTAATACATCATGCTGAATCAGCTTAAACAACTTGAGAAGCGAGTAGATGGGATGGATGTGGTCATACCTTCATCTGGATAACCGAGAATCCGAATTTTCATTCGTGCATCCACCTCTTCGTCTTCCTCGTTTACAACTCCCAGTGTCACCTTGATAGGCTCTCCGATGTACACGGGATCATCCAGCCGAAGAATCTTCACCATGAGCCGCGGCGGCCGAGGTAAGATCTTTAGAAACATTGGTCTGTGAGTCTTTAGCGGCACCTTTACTAGCCCTACATCAGTCTGTTTCCAGAAATGTGCCTTCTTTGTTTTGAGGAGCAGTGGATTATAATCATCAATGTCAATAATTATGTCAACATCGTAACCGTCGCCTCTAAAAGTCAAGGTTATGGACGTTGCCCTTGCGTCGCCGTGTTCCCGTAACAGAGCACTTAGCTCGAAGACTTTGGTCTGCCCTGCACTCAGCGCTAGATCCGCAGTTCCTTCGATCAGCGGCTTCTTGCCGTCGCTTGGAGGTATATCTTTAAGCGTTAGTCTTAGGTCCTGGTAATCCGATGGGATTTCCGAGGCTTCATGGCGAAGAATAATTGGCTTCAGATACCCTTTGTATTCGATCTTAACCTCACTTAGCAGCAGCGGAGCAGAATTAGGCTGCGCTAGTGATGTTAGGGCTAGTTGGGAGATAGCAGTCTCACCAACAGATACTTCAGAAGCCAAGAATGCATACTCTGCTGATATTATCGGAAGAACATCGGGAGCACGTAGTGCCAAAGAGGTCACCCCCTCGACCCCGCCTTCAATGCCAGCCAGGGAGCTCGCTACATCTATCGGTATGCTACCACTAGGGAGGATCTTGCTGTGTAGTTCGAGACTTGATGCGATAACTGATGATGGATCAGGAATCCGCAGCCCACATTCTCGCATACGGGTGAGCGTCTCCTGTAAGACTTCCGGGGTCCACCGATCTGCCTTGAACACTCGCAGGCTTTGTTTCAGACTGTCTAGAGCGAGCTCCCAGTTTTCCCTTGTCATTTCTAGGCAGGCCATCTCAAATAATACTCGGGCTCTGAACCTCGATTGGCTTTTCTCTTGGAAGGCTGCAGCCGCGGCGTTCAAGTACCTGATAGTTGCTGATATATGATCGACCGCCTGTTCTTCCTCCGGTCCTTGAACAAGATACAGATCTACCGGAGAATCTGATTCCGGTAGCCTATCAACCCTCCGTTTGTGCAATTTAGAATGCGCAACGGCCATCATCCAATAGAATCCTGCGTGGTGAAGATGCTCTATAGCCGAGACTCTCTCATCCACTTTGATAGACTTATCAATCGGCGCATATATTGCGGGCACGTCCGTGGCCTTCGGATCTGGATTGAAAATTCGGGAAGTATGAACGACTGTCGCCATTATAACCGCCCACCGGGCTTGCCAGGCTGCCCACCCGTAGGTACTGGTACCAGCACCTTTGCGATCAAGAATATCCGCCATACGTCGTCTGTGAGACTCCCACCGCCGTGCCGCAAGCGTGCCATTCTCAAAATATACGTAACACCTGATCATCCGCGCGGAGATGACATCAGCCAACAGGCGGATATCATTCCACCTAGGGCTCCAATTATTTGTCGTCTCAAATACCTCTAACAGAGCCTCATAGGCAGTATCATAGTGTCGGACGGCGACGTCCATCTCGCCACGGAACTCGCCAAATAGCGCTAGTTTCATCTCGTACCGTACTGTCCAGCCAGTGTTGCTCAGCGTCTGCGACATCGAACTTGGAGGTACAGTTGCTGCAGGAACAGAGGAACGACTGCGTTTTCTACGCGCATGCTTCGATAGTTCCCGGTAGAATTCGATGGCAGAAGGCGCCAGAGCTAACTGAACGCTCTTTGCCATCTGCTGCAGCTCGACGGTAGATGCCCTGGCGGGTAGGAAAAACAGCGAGCTTTTGGTGTCCAGGCCTGTTAGTCTCCGCACTAACGCAAACCTGCTCTCTAGAGATGGCGCTTCCAGGAGCGTTTTCTGGGCGATCAGGACAACTGAAAATTTGATCTTGCGCGGGTCTGTGCTGAGTATTTTCTTCATTTCGTTGATAGAGTTTGCGAGCGCCCTATCAACGGCATCTTCCTCGTCGCTTGGGACCACGGGGAATTCGTGGAAGGAGACAAAGGCACATGGTTGGAGATATAAGTGCTTCCGTAACCAGATATGACTGAAAACGCCGTCGGGGTAGAGAGGAGAGTCTGGAGTGAGGGGCGATATGGGTGAATGTAAGGGCCGTCGTAGGAAACCGCTGCCGGTTGGTGTTTTAGGAGACATAAGCTCTGGTATCGGCGACGCGGAGCCGTCCGCGAAAGGTGGATTTGCTTTGCGAGGTGGCAGCGCAAAGTTCTGCTCGGTGCATCATGATGGATAAGAATTGTCAGCGACTTCCTCTGAAAATCCAACTTGCTCTGCATGTACGAATGTGATTGAAAGTATATGGTTACAAACATCATTCGTTTACACTAGTATATTTGCGTGTGTGAGGAAGGAAAGACTACCCTTCCGACAGCAGCGACTCTAAACGCGGACGAGTTTGGCGGTCTTCCCCCTCGCTTCACAGTTCCCTTCCATGCTGGATCCGCACTGCTCTTGAGGAAACATTGTAGCAAGCTTTCGCCAACCGGAGAGGTAACCAGCGGCTCGTCGCAGCTTATCAATGTCGCGTTCTCGAGGAGAGGATAAGGCGGGAGGGAGGTGTGAGATTCTGGAGAGCCAAGGCCTGCCACTAGGAGGAGCGGTAGCGGCGTGGTAAAATATTCCGGCGGGTATGCTTCCATGACTGGAAGACCCGCGATGGCGGTGGTGATGCACGGGGAGCTGGTAGAATGGAGAGCTTCGATAAGCAGGTAGCTATGCGGGCAGCTATGGGAACATGACAACGATGTCGGTGTGGATTGTCACTAGGAGACGACACACCATATATTAGCCATATCCCATGCCACGGGGGGGACATGGAGTATTTGTTCATACCTGCGGCCGAATATACTTTGGTAGTGAGAGAGGACCGGCTTAGCTGAGCTGAAGACGTATCAACTGCGGGTTGGTGGTGTCCAGCAGTGGGTTTGGTGGTGGTTGCGTGCGTCGGAGCTAACTGCAGAAAAGACCGCCGGCCGGGTTTTGGTTGGCGTTCCCCTGCAGCGTGCTCTCCGGCTGCGAGGGCCTCTTCCAGCCTCCACCATCGTCACCAAACCCACCGGATTTTGAAAACCACCATCTCCAGCATACAGGGTCGCCAGACTTCAAATTTCACTCCCAAAGCCGTCAGGATGTCACAAACCGCGGCCGAGAAGGCTGCGCTTCTTCAGATCATCGCGTAGGTACATCCGACCGATTCTACCACTCTAGAAATCTTCAACGCTAACAACCGTCGTCTTTCGCAGGGACTGCAAAGCTGCTGTTAAGAGACATGACGACTGTAAGACGAATTGTTCATCCGCCACAGAATGTCGGTCGCATCGCTAAACCTGCTTCTAGCCTCGGACTCGGACGAAACTGACGTCGCATACGGTACAAATCGCGGTAACAAATTGAAGCGGAAAGCGCGACAGGTGCACGCCGGCAGCCTAGACGAGCCTACTGGGAAGAAGCTTACGCCGGAGGTACCATTCCGCTCACCCATTAGGCTTATAACCCATGGCAATAGGACTCATCGCAAGATTGGTTACAGATGATCGATTACAATGGACGGCAACGCATGATCCTCTACCGAAACACTACGAAGAGGGATGAGCCAGAAGAACGGGCGCTTCCATCGGGGAGGAAGAGGAAACAAAAACAGGCTGCTGCTGGTGTTGAAGAGGACAGTCCAGCGGAAGAAGATCCATATAGTAGCATCCACCTTGAGGGTATGAAAGAGTTCCGAATGCTGCGGTATTGCCGTTCATTGAATGTTTACTTTTCGTGTCCTAGCCCTCCTCGCGCCTGCTCTTGAACCAAAGGATGTGCCGAACCACCCAGCGTTATCGTTACCGTACAAATCCCGACACTTGACGGACCTATGCGCACAAGCTCTAGACATCATAAGTGCTGAGCACAAACACCTCGTCACGATCAAACGATTGCTGACGCATTTTCTGGGCGATGATCCGTGGGTTACGGGAAACAAGATGGAGTCGACTGTGGTACCTAGGTACATACAAGAAGCGCAGAGAATGATAGATGAACGGAAAAGATTGAAGGCAGCTGCTGAAGGGGAGGGGCTGGACAAGGAGCCGCAGACACAATCTACTGTTCCAGATAACGATGTTGAGATGGTGGACGGTGAGAAAACAGGGGGGAATGCAGAGAAATCTACCACTGATGAGGCACCTACAAAGTCACCAGTGCCCAAGCTAGAGCATCCGTCGCCGCCAGATGGGCTTCCGGAAACTGCGGGCGAATCGGCCTCCTCGATACAGAACCGGAGTAGCGGGGCGGCGTCCCAGAACCTGGCAGGTGGTCCCACGGATCCAAATGCAGCGCAAGCAGGGCAATCTGTTATACCGGCGACGTTGCCGGCTGGAGTAGACCTTTATGAGATTGTCAATTCGACGGATTCATGGTTTTATCCACCATCGCGTGATGAGGAGGAGAGGAACTTTGGACTACCGGCTCAAGAGGCTGAGGAGACGCGGCAGCTACTGCTGCTAGCTGTGCAGAAAGAAGAAGAATTCATACGAGGGCTGGAAAGAGTTCGCGCAATGTTGCTAAAGGCAGATCGCCGTCGGAAAGAGGTTTGGAACTGGTGTCGAGCAGATGGCGCGCCAGAGCTTAGCGACGGCGAGGACTATGTTGATCTTGAGTACTGGGGTTTGAAGGAGGGTGATCTGATCAAGGGGGCAGAGGAGGAGGAGGAGGACGATTCGAAGGGCAAGAGGACGGCGCGTACTAGCCGGCGTAATTAGACACGCCCAGATGGTCTTTCTTTTTCTTTACATTTTTTTTTTTTNTTTTTTTTTTTTTCGGAGTTCACTTTTTGTTCATGTGGCAGTAGCATGCATATTTTTGGGAGCATCTCTTGGGAATGAATTGAATATCGCAGCTACAAGCCTGCATCGAATACCATAACCCATCGCCGCAGAGTGCCGATGGAGTGAGCAATCGAGGTGTCGATAGCGCGCTTGTGGGAACTATGCCAAAGCGGGAAACAAAGCTCTGCAGTGGTGCAGCAGTGAAAATTTGATTGACCAGCAGCTGGGCAGAGAGCTTGTTGGCGTTCCCCACTTTGGGCAGGCTATCACACCCTCACTTTAATTCCCTCCCTTAATTCTAAGCAGCAGGGTGTTATTTACCTTCACCTTACTTCACCTCATCCCTTCTCGCCTCTTCTCTCTTCTCTTCTCTTCCCATCTGTCTTTCTGCTCCATCGCCATCTGCCATCCATCGCCTACCCTTCACGTCCTTTTTTCTTCTTCTAATACCAACAAAAACAACAACAACAACCTACCACCGCCAAGATGAGAGAAATCGTGAGTACTCTTCTTGTTTTGTTCCTCTTCACTCGCGTCCACAGGCAGCTCTAGCTCTCGAGAAGCGTGTAGCTCCCCTTCTCTCCTGACTCCTCAACCGCGTATCACTAACTTACATCTCCTTGTCCTATAGGTCCACCTTCAAACCGGCCAATGCGTATGTATCATCAAACAGCCGATGCATTTTTTCAACAGCCCAAACTAACTGTTGTCCAAAGGGTAACCAAATCGGTGCTGCTTTCTGGTATGTATCGCTCCTGTCCCTGTAGCTTCTGACGGGCTATCAGCTGATCTCTATCGACACAGGGCCAACATCTCTGGTACGCCCCAACCTCATTGAACGACCATTCCGGTCATTTCAGGCTATTGACTCAAGGATTCGATAGGCGAACACGGCCTTGATGGAAATGGTGTCTACAATGGCACATCTGACCTCCAACTGGAGAGAATGAATGTATGCCTATCCCATTTGAATAATGTCTATCTCTTGGTGCTCCTGAACTCTAAGCTAATCGTATTTTGACCCTAGGTCTACTTCAACGAGGTTGGTTTTGCCTTTTTGTGCAGCGGATTTTGTAAACTGAAACTATCTCTAACAGACTGCACAACAGGCTTCTGCTAACAAATATGTTCCACGTGCTGTCCTCATCGACCTCGAGCCCGGCACCATGGACGCTGTTCGGTCTGGCCCTTTTGGTCAACTTTTCCGCCCGGATAACTTTGTCTTTGGTCAATCCGGTGCTGGAAACAACTGGGCCAAGGGTCACTACACTGAAGGTGCCGAGCTCGTTGACCAGGTTCTCGATGTTGTTCGTCGTGAGGCTGAAGGATGCGAGTGCCTGCAGGGCTTCCAGATCACCCACTCCCTTGGTGGAGGTACCGGTGCTGGTATGGGTACCCTCTTGATCTCCAAGATCCGTGAAGAGTTCCCGGACCGAATGATGGCTACATTCTCCGTCGTACCGTCCCCCAAGGTCTCTGATACCGTCGTCGAGCCCTACAATGCCACACTCTCTGTCCATCAGTTGGTTGAGAACTCTGATGAAACTTTCTGCATTGATAACGAGGCTTTGTATGATATCTGCATGCGTACCCTCAAGCTCTCTTCCCCATCGTATGGTGACCTGAACCATTTGGTCTCCGCTGTCATGTCTGGTGTTACCACCTGTCTGCGTTTCCCAGGTCAACTGAACTCTGATCTAAGAAAGCTCGCGGTTAATATGGTTCCTTTCCCCCGTCTACACTTCTTCATGGTCGGGTTCGCTCCTCTTACATCCCGTGGTGCGCATACTTTCCGTGCCGTTTCGGTTCCGGAGCTTACCCAGCAGATGTTCGATCCCAAGAACATGATGGCTGCCTCTGATTTCCGCAATGGTCGATACCTCACATGTGCTGCATTCTTCCGCGGAAAGGTCAGCATGAAGGAAGTTGAAGACCAGATGCTTAACGTACAGAAGAAGAACCATAGCTACTTTGTTGAGTGGATTCCAAACAATGTTCAGACCGCCCTCTGCTCAATCCCGCCACGTGGATTAAAGATGAGTGCAACCTTTATCGGCAACTCCACCTCCATTCAAGAGCTCTTCAAGCGAGGTACGCATTTTTCCAAACCTAGCTTTTTTCCAATGGCTTAAGTTTATGCTAACAAAATTTCCTATAGTGGGTGATCAATTCACCGCCATGTTCCGTCGCAAGGCTTTCTTGCATTGGTATACTGGTGAGGGTATGGACGAGATGGAGTTCACTGAAGCCGAGTCTAACATGAACGACTTGGTCTCTGAATACCAGCAGTACCAGGAAGCTGGCGTCTCCGACGGCGAGGAAGGTTACGGCGAGGAGGAGGATATTGCTGCGGACGAATAGATGGCCAATACGTAATCTTTCTTTGTTCATGTTGTCGATAAGAGATGGAAGGTCGTACGCAGCTTTTAGAGCATCCCTGCTGCCGAAGACATCGTTTTTGAGGCCTTTAAGCTATACACCATCGACGACACATGAAAGGCAAAGGTGCTAATGTTGGGTTTCATTTCTCTAATCACACAAGATTGTGCTCTCTTGCCTGCCTTCTCCTCTAAAAAACCGATTTTCTCAAGTTGTACCGTGATGAGGATTATGCGGATTCCTTTACCGTTCACTGTACCCTGATAAAGCTGTTTTTCACACCCTACGTTTATTTTAATAGTAGCCCAAAACTAAGAATATTAGTCGGCATCGATTTAGAGACCACCCCGTAACCCAAACTAGTACACTAAACTGGTCCCAGCGTATTGGTCCCACAGGAGAGCTCTTGCCAAAGCTGGGATAGCTGCCCTGCCAGCTGCATTCCGGCGGGACGAAAATTTTTCTTTTCCGCAGACCTGAAGCTAGAATGCATGGGCCCCTCCATGCATGCTAGTTTGTTCGCTACCGGAAACAGGGTATGCTATGGAACGTCGACCAGAGCGATAGCGAAATCGGCGGGGCAAAGTGAAGATATCCCGCATTAAATCGTGTCGTGTGTGTAAATTTTATATAGCCAGAGCACTCAGAATTATCCGACGCTAACCATTCCGAAGTGTGACCTCTCGCTCAATTTTTTCTCTCTTTTAAATTCTGACGTCGGTCACTTTTTTTTCTTTCCCTTCTCCACCTATCTTCACATTTGAGAGACGTTTGAAAAAGGATTTGTTGTAAACACAACCTTATCTAAATTTTACGTTCTCTTCAAACCCTTCCTCCATCACAGATATAACTCGAGCGTCATTGTTTTCATTCTATGGCAACTCAGCTACCAACCATGTCGAAAGGAAAGGTCAGTACATTCCTAGCATTTTTTTCTTTAGCAGCAATTGTCTTCAATAAAGCTCACAATTGGAGTGCGACAATAGGTCTGCTTAGCTTATTCGTAAGTCGGCAAATCAAGCTTGACCCGTTACTGTTATATACTCATGCTGACCTGATGGATTGGTTCGTTCTTAAAGTGGCGGTCTGGACACCAGCTGCATGTAAGCTAAACCCCCTACCCCCATATGAGTACTGCGAACCAGTGGTGTTAATGCTGGAAATAAAGCCTAGCATGGCTGCTGGAGCAAGGATACGAGGTTGTCTGCTATAGTGAGTAGAGGAGAAAACCCTAACCAATTGGTTGAACTGGGTGCTAACTATAGCCGTGTAGTGGCCGACGTTGGCCAGGAAGGTATTTTTACTAAACTGATACCTGCTGCAAATACGGTATGATTAGTATCGATGCTGATGGCGGTGGTGGATTCCAGAGGATTTTGAAGCTGCCAAAGTTAAGGCGAAGAAAAGTAAACCTCTCTATTTATGTTTCTCTAAATTTCAACTGACATCCACTAACTCAAATCAACTACATCTCAGTCGGGGCTACGGAATGTTACGTCGACGACCTCCGCAAAGAGTTTGTTGAGCAGCTCTGCTTCCCCGCGATCCAATGCAACGCCATCTACGAAAACGTTTACCTCCTCGGCACTTCTCTCGCCCGCCCCGTCATCGCCCGTGGACAAATGGCCGTTGCTAAACGCGAAGGCTGCTTTGCCGTCTCCCACGGATGCACGGGCAAGGGCAACGACCAGGTGCGCTTCGAGCTTGCCTTTTATGCATTGGACCCTAAGATCAAGGTTATCGCACCGTGGCGAGACCCGGTCTTTTACGAACGCTTCAAGGGTCGCAACGACCTGCTCGAGTACGCTGCACAAAGTGGGGTGCCCGTCTCACAGACAAAAGCGAAGCCATGGTCAATGGACGAGAACCTGGCACATTGCTCTTACGAAGCAGGAATTCTGGAAGATCCGGATGTCACGCCACCTAAGGATATGTGGAAGTTGACGGTTGATCCCGAAGATGCGCCGGACAAGCCTGAGGACTTTACTATCTTCTTTGAGAAGGGGTTGCCTGTGAAGCTTGTGGATGGAGAAGGCAAGACTACTACAGACTCGTTGGAACTATTCTTGAAAGCGAATAGCATTGCCCGGAAGCATGGCGTCGGACGAGTCGACATTGTTGAGAGTATGTTAATTTCCTCCTCTTCCTCCCCCTTATAATATATGACTACGAGAATCAAGCTGAGCATGCGTCTTGTAGACCGCTTTATCGGACTGAAGTCCCGTGGATGCTACGAGACACCTGGGCTGACGTGCTTGCGGAATGCGCACGTGGATCTGGAGGGCCTTGTACTAGATCGTGAGGTTCGTGCCTTGCGAGACCAGTTCGTGACGTTTAACTACGCGAAGATACTATACAACGGCCTGTACTTCTCGCCAGAGCGCGAGTTTCTGGAGAGCTCGATTGTGGCGTCACAAAAAACGGTCAACGGACAGGTGCGATGCCGGGCTTACAAGGGGTCGTTCACGGTTTTAGGCCGTAGCTCAGAAACGGAGAAATTGTATGACATGAGTGAGAGCAGCATGGACGAGATTGGCGACTTTGCGCCGAGCGAGACGACAGGCTTCATCAGCGTGCAGGCGATCCGGCTGAAGAAATACGGGCTCAAGAAGCAGGAGACGGGCGAGGCGCTATAACACTCATGCCTTTTGTCTCTATTTCCGCGTAAACGTTGGCGCGAAAAGTCATGATTTTAAAATGCAGTCACAATTACAATGCAACTATAGATAATACATCCGCAGTACCAATTACCAGATAGAATATAAACCATGCAGTCGTATACATATACTCGAGCAGTTTTGAAAAATTTCTCACTGCGCGTGTGCGTTGTCACTGTGCAACTTTTTGTGCTGACAAACGACGCCCGCTTTCAACTTGTCCTTCTCGCGAACGCTCTTTCGTCGCCCCATCATCCCAAAGCCCCTCCCCCGCCGCCTCCACAGCTAGGAAACCGAGCTCCACTGCCATATTCACTATCGTCATCCAATCTACCGGTGTACAAATCGCCATGGACGACCTTCTCATTACGCTATATCCCTACGCGAAAACGGCCGTCAGCCAAGTCACGCTGGCCCTCTCGCACATCCTCAAGCTGTTCTACCCTCTCCTAAACAACCTCTACAACGCCAACCCAAACCTCGTCTCCATCCTGCTGCTCGTGGCCGCTGCGTACCTTGTCCTACGAATCGTCACGCGCATCACGAACTTCATCTGGTCCGTCACGCGCAATCTCTTCCAGTTCTTCCTCGTTCTGGGACTGCTCGTCACCGTCATCAACTACTACAACAAGCGTGCTGCAGGCCGCGTCGCCGACGATGGCACCTTAGTCCAGGGCTTCGATTGGGATGCCACGTGGGAGGACTTTCAAGGATTCTGGGGCCTTGTGCAGAACGTCGGTGGCCTGCTCATGGACCTGCTCGAGAGTGGTAGTAATCTCGAGGATAAGAATGGGTATAACAGCGGCAGGAGGAAGACTGTGGGCAAGAAAGGCGATGGCATGTTTGCTGATGCTGGCAGACGGAGGCCTGGCGGCGCTACTGGCGGTGCATGGCAAAGAGGCATATGATGTGGCCCTCTCCTCCTGCACCAATTGGTACAACGTACGGAAGAGCAGGTGGACTATAAAGGAAGTTTCGGGGCTGGCCTGGCACTTCTGGCTGCTGGCCCAGTCAATTTCAAGTTATGGTAGGATTGAGGGATGTGGGGTTTGAGGGATATTGGTATTTTGGGTGGAAGCCAAGCCGGGACTCTTTTAGCTTAGTATATTATGTATAGATGTCTCGCTCTCCTCTGGTATTTGTATTATGTGATGGCACTCGGCGAATTTGGAGTTTTTCTA
The DNA here is from genome assembly GCA_036971555.1 of Drechslerella coelobrocha. Taxonomy (NCBI): domain Eukaryota; kingdom Fungi; phylum Ascomycota; class Orbiliomycetes; order Orbiliales; family Orbiliaceae; genus Drechslerella; species Drechslerella coelobrocha. The sequence continues at coordinate 2,299,098 of JAJTUH010000007.1, forward strand.
ATGCCGATTTGGATATATACGATTTGAACGCATTTCAGCTACATCGCCCCGGTCATCTTAATGTTTCTGTTTATTACTTTTCTAGCCTGAGAACATAGTAATGATATCTATACAACGCCTGCCGTTATTAAAAAACGGAAGATATTTTAAAAAGAAAGAAAGAAAGAAAGAAAGAAAGAAAACAAGCTACTATGTATAATAACTCCACGCGCAATATGCAGTTAGATAAGAGGGAAGAATTTATAGTAAATGGAAAACACCGGGTTAGCTTCTATAGCCATGTGCACTGCCGCTTCGTCACGAATTCGTCGTCTGGGTCATAATTAGGTCTCGGTACATCTGCTTCAAGTCCGCCACATCGTTCCGCAGTTCTTCCACCTCTTCACTCTTCTCCCCTAACATCACAAGTGTCGCTTCGTAGACCGTCTCTTTCTCTGTTAGCATTGTCTCGAGCGTCTCCACGCGCGAGTCTAGCTCGCGTTTCTCGTCCACTTCTGTCATCATCCCCACTACTTCTGCCCGCGCTTCATCCCGCTGCGCCGCCATTCGTGCTAACTCCTCTCTACTGCTTGCCATCTCGCTCTCTAGTCGCCGTATTGTAGCTGACATTCGCTCCATAAGTTGAACGCTCGGCCCCGCGGCGACCGTTGATACGCTGAGCATATCGCCAATCTGCGCGCCGTTCCTACCTTCATGGCTACCAGGACTAGCCAAGCCGCCATTTGCTGCTCCCTCAAACATACTCTCATTATCGCCTTCTCCTATTTGGTTGGCACTGCTACCGCCAGGACTCATCATCAAAGATGCGTTCATCGACGGTGTGCTCGGCGAGTTACTCATAGAAATACCCATCCCCAAGCCGCCAAAGCCCCCGAATAGAGAACTCTGCCGTGAAATACCACCGCCACCGCTGCTATATCCAGACAGTGAATCCAGTCGTGGTGTTGTCGGCCCCCATGGGGATGGTGGTGGGTAGGCTCTTGCATTTTCGGGCAGCGTTAACCGCCTGTGCACTCCTATGCCACTTTCATTCAACCGGTCACCAGACTCGGTCCGAGAGATACGCTTGGAGGTGTAAGGCGCGTTCATATCCGACCCGAAGCTTTGTTTCCGTGGCCGCGGATTGGGGGACAGCGGCCTGATAGCGCCTTCAGCCTCCAAAATCGAACCTGGCCGTGACTTTGGGCGTAACACTGCATCCTCAGTTCCAGCAGAGGTGGGGGGATTATTTCTAAGGGATTCACGCAGCTCCCTAATCTCTCGTTGCCAGACCGCTCGCTCCTCGTCGAACTTTTTGGAAACTTGTGTTCTCGATTCCTCGTGGAGTGAAATTTGCTTTCGTAGGTCGTCACAGAGGATAAGTTGAGTATTGAGTGAGGACTCGAGATCCTGAGTCTTGAGACTGGTGGAGTCGAGATCGGATTCAAGACGTTTAACCTTTTGGTTCTATTTCCCATGTTAGCGTGGCGCTGTGAAGTAACAGGCTTTTGTTTGAAAATTTCTTACTATTTCCCGGGCCTTCTTTCGGACATCGTCCCCCTTGCGAGTGAGATCATCGCGTTCTTTTTCTACAGCTGTTAGCCGCGACATTAAACTGGCTTCGATTCCCTGCCAGTTTTCACTCGCGACAGCATATTGGGACTGCAGGGTTTCAATCTGCCGAAGGAGTTTTGCATGTGTATGGCCCGAGGTGCCTGTTGATGCTTCTTCTGCCCGAGCTCGCATGATTTCCAGCTTCGTTTCCAGCATCTAGATACTTCCTAGTCAGTTAATTTATACTAACGAGGATAATTCTCTGGAGAGGTTTATTTCCCACCGATATTTCATTTTTTAGCTCTAGTTCGACGGCTTTAGCTCGATCTCCGTCCCTTTCGAGCTTGCTCTGCAGGCTCCACAGTTCGCTCTTGTATCTCTCTTTCTCTGCCATAGCGTCGTTCTGCGTCTTCTCCAGTTTATCCCGTAGCTCTGTAGTGATCTTGCGCTCAGCCTCCAGCGCCTCGGTCTGCACTTTGCTCTCAGCATCATCTGCTCTTGCGACTGCTTTTGCCAGCTGCAGCTTTAAATCGCTGTTGCTGATCTGTAATATGTCTCTCTCCCGTTTCAAGCCTTCGTTGTCAACCTCCATCCTAGCCATCGATTTGAGCCGCTCGCTGGCGCGCTTCTCCGCGTCGACAGCCTTCTTCGTTTTCTCTCGCAGGTCAGCAGCTTCTTTCTCTGCTTTCTCCTGCTTCCTCTTCGCCTCTGCCGTTGCCTTTTCCTCCTCCTGAGTCTTAGCTCGAAGACGCTTGATGGTATTCATGTGCTTTAGCTCTGTCTTGCTTAACTGTTGTCCTTCTTCTAGCAGCAGTGCAATCCTCTCGTCACGTTTTGCAAGCTCCTTTTCCAAAGCAGATGCGCCGCCAGTTTGTATACGCTTGCGGGCTTCGTCAGCAGACTCCCTCGAGAGATATTTTACCTTCTCTTCAAGTGAATCAATTCGCTCCGAGGCAGCAGCGGATTCTTCCGCCCGGCGAGCTTCGCAAACTGCAAGATCCTCGCGGAGCTGAGCCATCGTAGTCTCGAATTCTTCAACGGTTGTGAGCGACGTTGGGGCGGCGGCTAATATAACGGCGTCAGTGGAGGTGGGTGGGCTTATATCGATGGACGTTCTGGGTCGCGAGTCCATCGATAGCCTAGGCTTTGCGTCGATAGATGTCCGAGTCTGAGATTCTAGTGATTTTCGAGGTACATCGTTGCTCATCCGCGGTGGGGTGTCTAAAGGCTTTGGCTCAACAATAGTGCCGACACCGTTGGTCATAGGTTGCTCTAGGTCACTTTGTTTCTGTTCGTCGTTTGTGAGTTCGACGGCGGGAGCTGTAGGTTCGGCGACGGCGGGGGCTATTTCGGTTTCTGCCGTGACTTCTTCTATTGGTTTGGGAAACCTGACGCTGTCTTCCTCTTTCGCTTCAACTTTAACTTCCTCGCTGCTCGTTCTTCCGACACTCTCCGTTCCTTCGTTGTCGCTCTTCTTCGTTTCTGTTCTCCTGACTGACGGAGCTGGGCTCGGGCTCGCTGTTCTGTCGGATACTTTTCCCATCGCAGGACTAGCGCTCCGCGTGCCACCACCTCTTGCCATGGCCATGGCCAATCTCTCCTGCATTGTCATCCGGCCAGCGCCTGGCGGTGGTGTAGATGATGTTGTTGGCATCGGTGTCGTTGTAGCTGTGGCCGTCGGTATAGGTGGTGTAGCTATTACGCACACAGAAGTTCATGCAGTATTAGCTTCGTGCACACTCCAACCAGAAGTTGTGAGGAGAGTAGACCTACCGGCAAGCGCTGGCGGCGCGCCAGACGTCGTTGTGGCATTAGCAGCAGCAGCAGCAGTTGCGGTTGCAGTTGCAGTTGCAGTTGCAGTTGTAGTAGTAGAAGTCGTAGTAATAGTAGGAGCAGCATCACCATCATCATTCGTCGGCGGGGGACTCGTTGACAGCGGTGGAGGCTGAAGTTTCTGTGACTCCACGCGGTCCATGTTCGGATCACTGGCGAGCACCTGGTCCAGACGGGACTCGACGCCGGCCACGGCTCTCTGAAGGAAATTCATCGTAGGATAGCAGCGACAGCCTGTGTACGACCCCTAGGGCAATTGTAAACGGTGCGAAATCCAAATGTGTTCTTTCGCTCGAACGGATTTTTGCATATACTCTAGCTCGATGCGAGATATGACGACGGCGCTTCGTGTAAGCAAGCGAGCAGCAGGGCTAGACAACTTGAAAAATAGCGACTAGCCAGCTAGCGTGTGGCTGACCTCGCGGGGGACTATCGCTGAATTTGGGGGGAGCGTTGGAGATGTTCGAACAGAGCATTGACCCCTTGGGCAGTTACATCGGGATGGAGCAGAGGTTTCGAGCGGTGCCTGGCTAGGCGTCTGAATTTGTCTGTTTGTTTGGACGGGGAGGCCTGCCGAGGCTGAAAGTTGTTCCTGTGAGATGGTTCTCTTGAAATGTCGATGGTATCAAACGAGGGCCCTTGCTTGAGCCTCGCGCTGGGCGACACCTGGCGGAGGTTGTTCTGGACGGCGAGCGTTGGTTGGAGCGCCACGTTCGGTCGTTGTTGGGTGAGCTAAGAAAGTGCGTCGCTGGAGCTTCAACGAAACGCAGCAGCGGCTGACTTCAGCTTATTCGGTCTCTCATCGGTCGGTATCAAAGTGTATTATAGTACAAGTATGTGCGCTGTCTCCGTCCCTCTTTTATTAAGGCCGGCTTGCGCATTATAAGGTTATTACTCTGCAGCGTGGGTTTGATTGCTTCATTTAAAAGGCCACCTTTGGGCGGCGCAGAGTGCATGACATCCAGCATTCAGGAACGCACCCGCCCGGATCAATTCCTGTTGATGTGGGGAACATCGGAGGCAGTGAAACCGCTGGTTACGTATGTGCATCCGCACGGCGGCTTTCATCTGGCAGTCGGGTACGACGTTACTGTTTCAGAAGCATCTAGTCAGGCACCCGAAGACAGGCAGATTCGGGCTGCTTTTGGTGCTCTTGGCCAGGAATTGCGGCGCGGAACTTAGGTGGGTTGGTAAGTACTTAGGTAAGTACTTGGGTACACATGAACGCCCCGTCCAGGGTTTAAAAAAAGATCGATTCCGTTCCGTTGCCCAATCTATCTATCGATATTGAATCAAACCCCCATATCGGGCTTGCAAGATGCCATGCTGTGTAAACAAAATCTACCCGGTCCGTTCCCATAAAATAACAAAACAAAAGAAGAAAAAGAAAAATAGAAAGCACAAGGTCTATGTGCAGGCTGAGATGACTTGAAGCTTGCGCATCTATATACTCTTAGGTCCCATCAGAGCGTCTTTTTATCTCCGCTCTTTGCTACACCATTCGTGCCATTTGAAATCACAAAGTTGGTTCGAGGCTTGCCGTTGCGGACCTCTACTTTCTTGTTCCTGTCTACGCTTGGCATCGACCACAGCGATGGCCAATTCAGATCGTACTCGTCGGCCTTGCCATCCAGTACCACTCGCAGGTACTGCCCCCATATCAACAGAATATAACTTCCGGTGCCTGTCAGAAGATGCCACCAAGCATGAAGTTCTACAGTGTTGTCAGCAAGCCAATAGAATTTCATTTTAGAAGAACTGAAGTCGAAATAACGAGGTAGAACTCACCAGACACAAATCCCCACGGCATACCGACCTCCCGTCTCCATCCCCGCAGCTGGTGGCAGTAGATGTTGTCCAGATTCCACACACCAAACCCAGCCAAGAACACGCATACCCCCCAGATTACCATCATCCACATACGGTTGGTCTCAACCGGGTTCTTCGGCCGCGTCTGCAGTTCCATCATGCATATAGAGCGCGCCAGAAGCGTTACCATGATCAGCGCAAAGGCGTTTTGGTGGAACAGCGGGTTCTTGAGGTAGTGGTATGTCAGCGTTATGCCTAGGCCTATGCTGACACAGCTAATCAATACTGCCGCTTGCATAAGCGACGAACGGCCGTGAGAGAAGGTAGCGAAGCACATTGTCAGGGCGGTATAAATCATCGCACACTCGTCAACGAGCTGCATCGAGTCTGAATTGAACTCCTCCAAACGTTAGCTCTTTCATTCTTTTCTTCCCGATATCTCTGGTATCGTCGGGTGAAATTCTCGTGGCTTACACTTTAGGGTTCCATGGAACAGTATCGACCCGATGCCGATGATCCCATAGCTAACGAAGCATACAGCGAATATCGGCGGGTGATCGTGCTTGAATACGTGGGTCGCGCCCTTATACGCTAACCAGATGTAAAGGCTGTTTGTAGCGACGTTCATAACCTCTGCGACATCTGTAGTTGGAGGGGAGGGTTAAGATCTTTCTTTGAAGTATAACCTTTTCAAAAGTGGATCACATACAGCCGGTTATATAGTAGTCTTCTTCACAGAAACTACCAGGAAAAATTTAGCACCCCATCAGCCTTGTCCCCTTTTTTCGTATTTCATTCAGGACGTTGCGAGCGAGTCTCGAAAGGTAGACAAACTTGATAGTTGATGTAGCCGGCTCCCATTGCGACTGAGCCATCGGCTCGTACGGTATCGCCGGTAGCCAGGAAACCATAACTGCTGCCGAATTGTAATTGTGTAAAGCGGAAAAGGTGGTAGAAAACGAGGACTTCCGAGCAGACGTCCGTGTCGATGCCGTCAAGACGGCTGAGAGGTGTAATATTGAATATCACAGTTGATTTGTGAACATGAACCTAACGCAACATTTAAACAACGGTTGCTCGGGATTTGATTCTGGAAACCGGCTACGAGGCCTAAAAATAGTAAGGCGCCGGTTGATCGAGACCGAAGACCGAAGGGAAAGAGGGAGAAGAGATGAGGATCGAAACGGACTCGAAACCAACGTGTCGGTGTCTTCTCGTTCTCTCGTTCTCGTTTTTTGGAGCCCCCTGCTGCGGTCCTTTTTTTGCGGCGGATTACCTAAGGCAGCTGCCCAGGTCAGGTCGGCCTGAGGCAGCCAGTCAGCGGCCAGTCAGCAGCCCCTCGATGGCCTACTACTCACTCCACGTGTTGCGGGATGCCATCACGTCCCAGAGCGTGCAGCTTCAGCACAATTGGTTAGCTAGACTGCCTTCACATGTCCGCCATCCCCGTCGGCGGAGAGGACGGAGGACGCCGGACGTATGAGCATGGCGGAGGACGCGGACGCAGACGCAGATGCAGATTGTCGTCCTTCGAAATCCACGTAGACGCTCGACTCGGATGCTCCGGATGGGCCAACCTGCTGCTGGTTAAAGGCCCTGGTCTGGGACCAAATGCACAAAAACTGTCCGGCCGAGGCGCCGATGTATATCAGCTGTGGAACTTTGTCTGGTCGAGTCGAGCCGTATTGGCAGACGCTAAGTGCCAAACAAGGCACTTGACATTGGCTGGATCGGTAATTGCTGGTCTGCTGCCAGCATCTACTTGCAGGTATAGACAAGTAGAAAAGTGACTTTGGGATAAAAGGTTGCTCGTATACATGCTGCAGCAGCTGGCAGACGATATATATTGTTCTCTGGTTTGCAGCAAATTGACTCGGGCGGGACATATACGAGGAAGGATAATTAGTCAAGTAAGACACGCTGCCGACCTGCATAGTGATTACACTGCACTATGATATCAGCCTGAAACCTCAATTCGATCTCCTGGCCTCAAGCACATGATGTAGGGCTAATTCGATTCAAGACGGTGGCGCCGGCGCCACGACTCATGTGCTTATACTCGGGGAAGGTTTTTTGTTACCACAGGCGTTCCTACTTTACTTCACATCCAAAGAATCAACCTATCCGCTGCCGTCGAGAGAGTCACGAGAGCTGACGAGGTGCTTCATAAATCGTTTATTTCACACTGGATTGGCTTGAAATTTGGATTCCTCGATTGATATGACAATGGCTAGTCCCACTTGAGCATCTCCGTAATGAGACAACGTCACCAAGGCCATTAAGCAATTGAACTTTTTGTATATCTACGAGGTCTCCCCATCTATCGATATCAGGCACGCGGATGCCTGAAATACGCTTGACGGCCTTTCCAAGTTCCTCTTTCGGCCCTCAACATGGATTCCAAACGGCAAACTTCCATGGTACTCAGTAACGGTCTCCATGGCATCTACCAAGTACAAGCTTTTGTTATACGAGGCCATGGCATTCATATATAGGCAGGCTCCCCAATTCACCAGCTTAGGCCTCGCGCTCAGCAAGCAAGTCTAACATATAAAGTACTAATTTCAATCTAGAACAAAGTCCTGCGTACTGTCTGCTCAATTTTCGGAAATCGACACGCAAGCTGAAAGAATTCCCGGATTTTTTACTTCTAACAGAAAGCATCTCCCATCTTTCAAGGCTACAGAACGATAGACAGGTAGCTTGTCCTTGATACAGACGCGCTCATCAGATTAGATGCATATGCAGACCCTCAACTCTCAAGAGCGGGAAACCATCTTCCCAAGACTCTTGGCCCTCGTGCTCTTTTTTTTATCGGGCAGCTGTGGAAGCCAGCACAGGCTACCTCGGACTACCCTGCAGCCGCTCACCAAAAACTCTACGAAGGGAGTCCTTTCTGCAACCTTTTAACTTTGCTCACGGCCAACCAGTTTGTTCCAATCGAAGCCTCTTGGGACCCTTTACGTGCGGAATGGCCTCCTCCCTCATACCCAGCCTCGAACATGTAAAATGCTGTCAAACGTCCCCTGTGCCGCGGACTAGGCAGTAGCCGCCAAATTGCAGTCCCTATTACAAAGCGATTGTAACGTTAGATATATAACCAGCGTCGCACCGCTAGATGTCCCGCCCACATGCCACCTTCAAACGGGGAATGTGCAAATCGGCTGGGCGTATGTCAATGGATCAAGGTTTGGGAGTATACCAGGATGGCCCAGAAATCCACCACCGACTTGGCGGCCCACAACGCAGCAATTGGGAAAGACCGAGACGTCGCGATAGCATCTTCGATGCCTTCTGCGATGCCAGCTGGTCATTACTGGCTACCTAACTGCGTATTCCCAGGTGTCGATCGGATCATTGCCTGGCCATTCTCGGAGAATATCGTATCTAGCAGATAAGTGCTACATCGACATGGCCTACAAATACCGTTCGAAATGGCTCCTCGGTCTGCCACAATCCATTGATTTCTGATAAAATCGAGATATAGTATCAACCCACCACAGGAGATACCCTTATATTTTTACAGAGAGCCATTGGCCTACATTTCACCTTTATTTATCTTTAGACCACATCTTATTTCCAACCATCTATATACACACCATGAAGTTTTCACTTGCCCTATCCGCACTGGCGGCTGGGACCGCCGTAACGGCCCTATATATCCCAGAGCCCCGCCCCGTTAGCGCCGCTGAGCAGCGATACACCGTTGAGCTGTCGCCCGGTGTAACCAAACTCGTCACTGAGGACGAGAAATGGGAGCTGCTTCGTCAGGGCAAGCATTTCATCGACATCACCAATTATCAAGACATTGACTCGCGTCGCGTCATGATTCCCAAGATTACTTTCCCAGCCGAGATCATTCACCAGGAAAGCGTCAAGCCACTCCTGTCCAAGCTTTCAGCAGACAATATCTACGCGAACCTTCAGAAGTACACCAGCTTTAACACCCGGTACTATAAATCCGCGACTGGGAAGCAGGCTGCTGAATGGCTGCTCGGTCAAGTCCAGGCGATCATCAGTGACGCGAAAGCAAAGCATGGTAGCTCGGTTGCTAGCGTCAAGCCATTTACTCACACTTGGACACAGACGAGTGTCATCGCCTCCATCCCTGGCAAGAGCCAAAAGACGATCATTGTCGGCGCCCATCTTGACAGTATCAATTTAAATAACCCGAGCAGCGGCCGGGCTCCAGGTGCCGATGACAATGGCAGTGGCTCCATGACCATTTTGGAGGCATTCAAGGCCCTCCTCTCTGATCCCGATGTCGCTAGCGGTAATTCACCTAATACTATTGAGTTCCACTGGTACTCCGGTGAAGAGGCGGGATTGCTGGGCTCGCAGGCCATCTTCAAGTCATATAAGAGTGCAGGTCGCGATATCAAGGCTATGTTGAACCAAGATATGACTGGCTACACTAAGGGAACCTTTGATGCTGGTCAAAAGGAGGCTCTAGGTGTCATTACGGACAATGTTGACAAGAACCTCACGGACTTCATTAGGAAGGTTATCGCTGCTGTAAGTGCACCCGTCATGCCTAGTCATTTCGCCCTTGAGGGAAAAGAAGCAAGAAAAGAAACATGGCTATATATCTCTATTTCAAAAAAAAAAAACAATAATGAACAAAACAAAGGCTAATTCATTAATTTCCCCTAGTATTGCGCCATCCCCTCGATCGATACTCAATGTGGCTACGCCTGCTCTGACCACGCCTCAGCCAACAGGAACGGCTACCCTTCTGCCTTCGTCATTGAGTCGAAGATGGAGTACTCGAGCGAAGAAATACATTCCCCCTCAGACGACATGAGCACCGTGAACCCCAAGCACATGGCCGAGCATGCTAAGATGGCAGTGGGCTTTGCCTACGAGCTGTCGCATGCAGCTTTCTAAAATCTAAATCATGCGGATAGAGGACGGCGTCGCCGTTTTACTTCCACGCTGTCATCCCGCATTTCTATGCATACGCAAGCAACAAAAAGCAAACCAAGAATCATGATATTTCAAAGGGACAGTGCCTCGATTACGACACTCAGGCAGAATAGACGGTCAGACGACATAATCCTTTCGCGGTCTATTAATAGGCCGTTGCTTACAAAATATCCCCCGATACCATTTGCGCATTATATTGCGCATTTTCTTTTTATGTATATACCAAAGAGAGATACCCAAAGTATACCCGACAGCAATGAATACAGTTGATAATATATGCTACACACGTGATACGTTTTGGCTTCGATAATGGTACGCAAACGTGCCCCAAACTCCCTTGAGCTTGGCTCCGGATCTCGGCTCAACACAGCCGACTCGATACAATTTGATATACGTAACATTACATCCGTACGTAAGAGAGCAGAACTGCCGAATCGTGCAATTAAGCTAGTGGGCGCTATCTAATCAATTCTATATCGACTCTTTCAAGATATTCTGGCTTTTGGCCCACGTTCTATAGAGCTGGATATCAGCGGAATTATGAACCCAATGTTTACGTCCCTGCAGCTCAAAGTATAATTACAACATTAGCATTCACCGCGTCTAGAATGAATCCAATCACCGTCACAGTCGCGGTCTTTTTTCTAACCTTCCTTGCCCTGCGAAAGGCTTTCTCTGCCGTCAAACTATGGCGTTTCTCAAGAGCCCACGGTTGCGCGCCGCCCCAGCAGAGAGCGTCGAAAGACCCCATCTTTAACCTGGATCTACTCCTACAGGCCATACGTGACCTCAAAGCGGGCAGAAGAATCAAAGTATTGACCGGGGTGTTGAGGAAGTACAATGGAACCTTCCAAGTGCACGTCCTGCGCAAGCACATGCTTGTCACTATGGAACCCGCCAATATCCAGTCCATTCTCGCGACGGACTTTGACAGCTGGTGCAGTAAGTTCCGCCCCGTCAAATAAAGTTCGAGCCCATCCCAAGGTTCATTGGCTTCCCCTGAAATTCGTTGAATGAATGTAGAGAAGGATATACATATACCTATCAAACACAATTCGTACTGTATTCTCCGTTACTAAGCCATATTATATTCACAGTGGGCACCAGTCGGGAACGAAATGCCTTTGAGCTAGTGGGTAGGGGCATTCTGACATCCGATGGTGAGGCGTGGAGTATGCCAAGGGCGTTAATCAAGCCCACGTTCAATCGTCAACAGATCGCGGATCGCGAACTATTTGAGTTTCACTTTAGTCGGTTCCTAGAACTTCTGCCGCAAGACGACCAGACCATAGACTTATCGCCGCTGTTCAGTCGGCTTGTAAGAAACCATCCCTATACTTTCTAGATAATGTGGCACTGCTCCAAAAGCTAATAGAATCGTAAAATAGGTTGTAGATGCGGGCTCGGAGTTTATTTTTGGACAGTCTGTAGAGTCATTACTTCCCAAGGGTTCTCTCATAGGCCGAGAGTTCAGCGAAAATCTCCATTACGCGCAGTCAGGTCTGCTCAAGCGTGGAATCAGTGGCATATTCTGGATATTTGTAAGAGATCCAAAACTGTATGACGCATGCCGCAGGGCTAGAAGCATTGTCAACGGCTTCATCGACCAGGCTCTGCAGGATAAAGCCTCTATTGAGAAGACAGCAGAAGAGAAGCAAAAGTACCAGCTGGTTTACGAGCTCGCGGACAAGGCACCTAACCGAGAATGGCTGCTAGATCAGCTGATGCAAGTTTTCTTTGGAGCTCACGATACCCCCGCAATTGTTTTGACCAACTCTATGTTCTTCCTAGCGAGGCACCCGAAAGCCTGGTCCAAACTTAGAGATGAAGTTTTACCCTTGGCGCCTGAAGATCTAACTTTTGAAGGATTAAAGAAGTTGAAGTATCTTCAGTGGATCATAAAAGAAAGTAAGACCCCCTAATATATCTTATTTCAGGACACGACGTTTTTCATATTTGAATGCTCTCAACCATGCTAACCAGCCTTAGTCCTCCGTCTTCACCCCCCTGCACAGACAACTGCACGGGAGTGTCGCAGATACACCACTCTGCCACTGGGAGGCGGCCCTGATGGAAAAAAACCTATAGCGGTCCAGCCAGGAACAAGGGTTTCGATCGTGTTTGGAGCTATGCATCGTAGACATGAAGCCTTTGGCGACGATGCGGACGAGTTTCGGCCTGAGCGCTGGGAAAACCTGCGGCCAACGTGGGAATATTTACCCTTCTCAGGTGGTCCGCGTATGTGCCCGGCACAACAGCTGGGTCTGTTCTGGGTAGGCTACGCACTTGCCAGGATGGCTATGTGTTTTCAAGAAGTTCAAAACCGAGATCCGGTTTACGAGTTTATAGAGGAGCAGAGATTGACCTCGAGCTGCCGTAACGGAGCTAAAGTTGGACTGGTGAGATCAGAATGACAGGATGGAATATTTCTTTCTTTTTCTTGCTGATGGGCTTGACTCATCTTCCTCTTCGAATAGCTGAGAAATAGGCTGGGGTAATATAAAACGTTAGATTTTCACATATTGCTGGTGGACAGAAGGTTCGGTGTTAGTTAGTTACATTGAATGAGTCGTGTCATTGTGGATCTATAGCTGGAGAGGGTTGCGCTGCAACGCCGCAACGGGGGTTGCTTCGAAGAGCCTCGAAAGCGTCTAAAGGAACACTAAGACAAATGCAGCAATTTAAGATCGAGAGTAACTCCAGGCGCTGAGAGATCAAGTTGGAGCGCAAAATTCATGATGAGTAATATAAACCCGTCCGTGTGCATGCTATTCACTTATAGATATAAATGTCACAAAGAGTGTGTGGGATAGCATCATTTTTAGGCATCCATGTAGTCCATCTGATCAGTTTCAAGGCGCCACAGTTTATATTTGGTTCGTCCATATACAAAGTGGCCTACTCTTTTGGTCAAGCATATAAAATTGAACGAAACGCGGATCCAGTCACATATCTTACTGTATTGGTGTAGAGAAGAGAAAAAAATTAGACGGGCAAATGAGGCTCAAGTGAATAGCCTCAAGCTAGGTAAAATATGGTAAAAACAGGTAATACAAATAAATATTGACAGAAAGCTCCAGAAAATGCATGCGAAGTATCGCTACGGAACGTTAAAAAGTGTGTAAAGGGAGCCAGGAAATTGCAATATTGGGCTAAACCGAGTAATAGAACTAAAATAAGTTGCGGTTGCTATCTTTGGTGAAGGGCAAAAAGTCAACTTAGAACCACCCCTTCCGCTGAAGCTTCTGAGTTGCCTTCATTCTCTGTCTTTCCATCTCCTTCTCAATCAGTCTCTCTCTCCGTTCCTTTTGTTCAAGTTGCTGCCAAGCCCCACTTGTTAGCGAGTGCCATCGCCTTCTCTACCTATAATGTGATAGGCGATATCGTACCTTAAATTTCTCCTCATTCGCTTTTCTCTTCGCCTCCCACTCGGCCTCTTCAGCAGCTTTCGCTGCCTCCCGTGCTTTCTTCTCTTTTTTCCACTCTTCCCACTCCACGCTCAAATCCTTCGCTGGTGGAGCCGCCAGTGCAGGTGGTGAGGGGGCACTTTGAGGCATCGTCACGATTGCTACCGCTTTGCCATCTGTCGTCGTGTGCGTAGCCACCGCTGGACGGGCCCTGTCCTCCTGTATTTTTGCGGCAGCTGCTGCCTGGGAGGCCTTGTATCGTTCGACCGCTTCTCTTTGCTCTGCAGGAGTTTCGTTGTTTGTGGTTAGCAGGGGTTCCGTGGGATGCGGAATAGGCAGCCGCGAGGTGCGTAGGTGCGGGGTATGGGTGGTATAACATACTTCTGATCTCCGCAGTTCGGTCAAGGAGCGCTTTGATGTCCTCCTTTGAGAGGTAGCGTTTTACTAGCAGGTAATCCTTCTGCGCGCCCATCATGACTGGTTAGCGTTTGCACATATTTGGGCTGAGTAATTAGGAGTCCCTTTGCTTACATGTTCTTCGTAAGTGAGTCCTTTTTCCACCAAAGCTGCCCGGGAGATAAGGTCTTTAGGAATCTTGGCCTGATAATCTTGGGGATTCTTTGGTGGTGCCTGGTCCGCCATGTTTTGATTGACTGTAGTCGCCGCCGCCTCTTTGGTTTGAGTTACCGCTACCGTTTGTTTAAGCGCGGGTTTAAGAGGTTTTCCGTTTTGTAGTATTACTTGAGGCTTCTTGGCCTGTGTCGTTGTTGTCGTTGTCGTCGTCGTCGTCTGTGTCTGTGTCGCCGTAATCCTTTCTAGCCGCGCAGCCCTAGCTTCTGCTTCAAGGAGCTTTCTTTCGTATTCTTCCTGTTGAGCGATAGCAATAGCGGCTTGCTTTTCAGCTTCCGATACTTTTGATAGTAACCTCGGGTCCGCGTCTGCCTGTGTTCGTATTTCTCTTAGCCTTCGTTCCGCAGTTCTTCCTCTTTCCCTCTCCTCCGCCTCCCGAATTTTCAGGTGTTCTAGCTCCATTCTCGCTTGCTCAAGCCGTATCAAGTCATCTTCCACTCGGTATGCATTGATTGGCGGCTGGGGAGCCGTGGGCATTTCATACGGGTGCCGAGTGGGTGAGCGGCTGAAGCTCCCGACGGGGGAGTGACGCGGAAGCGGCGAAGGCGCTGGCGACCACTCATCCCAATCATGCGATCCGTAAGATCCAGCAGACCCATCCCAGTGAGATGTACCAGTGTAATAAGCAACAGGCCTCGTTCTACTGCTGCCTCCGTAGTAATACTGCACGCCCGTTGCTCCGCTCGAGGACCGGGTGTGGCTGGAATTCCGTTTCATCTGGATATTTTCAGGACCGGTAGATGCAGCCCGCACTGCACCAGCTGGTCTTGAAGAGTAGCTAACCGAATTGGAGCGGGCGATATGCGTCGACGGGCGATAGCCAGCGGAGCCCGGAGAGGCCGAGAGATAGGAAGGGCCGGGAGCAGGGCCCGTGAGGTGGTATGATCTATGTCTACCGCTAGCACCTTCGTGTACATATAGCGATGTTGGTCGCTCCTGAGAGCTTGAGGTGTTCCGACGCTGTCTGGAAGTGCTCCTAGCTGGAGCCATCATGACTGCTGGGGATCGATCCCTACTGTAGGACCTTGGCTGGGGCGCCGTTGGCATTGCGTAGAACCCGTTTGCGTCCGGCTCCATAGTTGGTTCCTGGCGTATTCTGTGTTGGTATGTTGTTTGGTGCAGGCGACTTAGGATGGGAATTGTATAGTGTTTTCCAAGACTTTGGGCTTCGCTGACCTTCCAGAAGGCGTGTGTACTTATAGAGGTTGGGGTCGCCAACAAATTGCGGAGCAACTTGTGATTAGGTGTGTGCGGGGCTGGTTTCTGGATATGATCAGGCTTCGTAGGAGTCCAGGTAAAGCAGAGCCGGAATGCGAGTGGCGGGGGCGGGTGATATCGATAGCAGTTTCAGAGATATATTAAGAACAGTTGTGGCTGGGCCACACAGAGAAAGTCGTGTGGGTGAGGGGAAGCCACCGCAGCGCAAAAGGAGGAGAGCTTGAGCTGGTCCAATATGTAATACAGCACCAGCGAAGCTCTTTGGGGAGAGATCACCAGGGCCTTCGGGAATATATAATTGCTTGCCCTTGAGCGGTTGTAGTACCGTGACAGTGGCGTAAAATATGAGGCGGAGGGAAGGAAAAGAAGGAAGAGAATAAGAAAATTAGGAGGATTCGGGGAGGAGAAAAAAAAGAGGCTTACTTTTCGCTATCTCCGAGTACTGGTCTAGTACTTTGGAGGGCAATTAATTAAAATGGTTGACTGTTTGTGGGAACTCCTTATAGACAGGCCCGCAGGATCGAGTATAGCCTGGTGTCTTTGCGTAAACGGGAATGGCGTGGGTGTGATGGCTTGGGAGGACTGTGCTAGGACAAATTTCACAGCGTCAACGTCGGCTTGGGAGATAGAGAGAAAAAAAAATCAAAGTCCAAAAGGCAACAACAATGCGGAGGGAGAAGGAGGGTATATATTGACATCTATATAGTCGTATGCTTGATGTGACATCCGGACTAACTAGCATCGGCTGGGGCGAAGCGTCTAAGGTGGATTTAGTCATATTCAGTAGAAACTAGGTCTCTCGCCAAAATAGACAGCGGATGCATGTCGACACACGATTGTCTGAATGTTCACCTCCCCACTTCCCGCAGCGGATAATAACAAGCACCGATATACACAGCGTGCAGGGTGTCTGCAGCGAAGTCGAACTTGGAAGAACTTTTGAGAAAGCTCGTCCAGTCTCGGGAATGCTCAGTCTTGCAGCGAAAACTAGACACCTGAACGACCACATTGCGCCATGCTCCTGCATCCCAGAACTAACTCCTAGGACTACCTTCGTGGAGGAAGGCCTGGAGCTCGAGGATCCAGGTCCAGGTTCCCATGTTCCGCAAGTCTGCAAACTCTATTGAGCCGTCGCCTGGTGAGCAAGGCTTCAAGCCTAGCGGTTCGCCCGGGCTCCTCCCTCCGAATTCTGTCGCAGAAGGAAGACTCCGCAGGCGAACGCCCATGTCTAGTATGACGGAGTCTCTGTCAAACCATGCAGATGGCACGAGCTTTGGGGTGGGAGCCTCAGAACGTTGACTCAGCCGCAGACACAGGAACATGGGTGGGTACCAAGCGCCAAAAGATCAGATCAAAAAACTGCCGCGACTCGGATCGCTCTCACAAAGCTCTTGAAATGGCGACTCACTTATGCTGGCTAATTGCTTTAAAGCGGGAAGGCAAATTCTAAGATAATAAAATAAACGGCAAAGACTTCAAAGCGGAAGGAGCGGAAAAACTGGTGCATACTTGCTCTAAGTGAGACGATGAGTTCGCATTTATAGATAACTGAAAGGCCGACATTTTCGAAGCTTCGGAGCTTGAAGCAGCTAGCTGCTGAGCTGTCCAGTCCTAGCTGTTTGCGTATGCATCAAGTCCCTGAGTTGATGAACAGCTGTCTGTTTGACCAGAGGCGGCCAATCCCAGCGGCAGGGCCGCAAAGAGCTAACCGATGAGCAGCGGGCTCTCCTCTGGGCAGCTGCAACTGTGATTCATTCTTCGGCTTATCCCAAGTAGGAGCTTCCCAATCGCCAACGAGGTACCTGGTATATAATGTACGTGGACGTCTGACAGGATCCGGATACTTGTCGTTGTCAGTGCTGTCTCCCAGGACGCACGTACGCTTGGATGCATTCTTTCGTGCATGGCACCAGGGCCGGGAAGACGGATGAACGATGCTGGTGAAGAGATGAGCTGGAGCTGGAGCTGGAGATGGAGATGGAGCCGAAGCTTTGCCTAGCAACAAGGCACTGCATTAGGCACCGTTTAGATAGCTCGAAGCAGCGACATTTGAGCCTTATCGATAGACGGCCAATTGCGTGCGGTGTCCAACACAACGACTGACGACAGCGTGCAGTGAGTGGGCTTGGCTCCAACATGGCCGACAACCGGCCAACCAACCTCCGGCGGCCAGATATATCCTTACACATGTTCAACATTGATAATTAAAATACTGTTGAGTATTCTATATACACATAAATACGCCTTCTATACCAAATATGGATGTCATTAAGGAGAAGCTGTGGCCCTCCTCCACCGCAACGACACCTTTGTCCTTTGCTTCCTCGCCGCCTGCCGAATGGGTTGATTTTTCCCAGCAGTCCCTTGCCAGTAAGATCACAAAACCCTTGCTAACATGCCTGCAATGGGAAAGGAAATAGTAGAAAGGATACTGATGCTACTGTACTGCTCTTTCAAGTTGCCATTGCCTCGGTCCTCTTTAATCCCATCTTCTGGAAGTAAGTTGTGGCTACTCGTCCATCTTCTTTGGGCCACCTGCTTACGCACTGCGGTTATAGTATTGCAGCCCGCTCTGAATACCACTACAAGGTCATCACAAAACTCGCGCTCGGAAATCCTTACTATGGCTGCTACCTCCTTGCCATCACGATCTTCTTCATCGGCATCTTCCGTGATGGCCTCTATGAGCGTGCTCTTCGCGACCAGCCGTCCCTTGACATCCTCACCACCCCACTGGCCAAAACGGCCGCTGTTGCGCTCTTCGCTATAGGAAACTTGTTGGTGGTCACTTCTATGTGGGCACTTGGTCTCACAGGCACATACCTTGGTGACTACTTCGGCATCCTAATGGACCACAAGGTCGAGTCATTCCCCTTCAATGTCACTTCCGCGCCGATGTACTACGGCTCAACCTTGAGTTTCCTTGGCACTGCGATATGGTTCGGCAAGCCAGCTGGCGTGCTGCTAACCATTGAAGTTCTGTTGGTCTACCTAGCAGCTTTACGGTTTGAAGAGTAGGTATCCCCACTCCTTGTCTTCGTAAATCCATTGAACATTAGTAACCCGCGACATTTCTCTAGCCCATTCACGTCGGAAATATACGCCAAGCGCGAGAGACAACGTGCCATCGAAGAAAAGAAAAAGGCGCGTTAGATAGAAACGGGGGAGCAAGTTTTCGTTACCTTCAACGGCGCACAACGGTCCACATCATAATATCCCTTGCGATGGACACGACCAGATTTCAACATCTTGATACTATTTCAACAATATAAATTCTCTCATAGAGATTAAAATTCAACATAGCAGCGATACCATGTACATTCACTCTCCGATCACCGATAATTTTCGGTTAGAATTTTCATTGGGAGCGTCCCCAAGATCTAAGGCTTCCTGCCTTTATTTCAAATTTTACGGCGTCATTGATGGCGACACCTATATAATATCGCTCTCCCCTCATATCGTACAAATATCCTTCAAGTGCAAGCCGAGCCTATATATGTATAAAAACGCCTTGTGATTCCAAGAATCATATCAAAGATCAGAATAACACATTTGCGTCTCGATTTACTTCCGAGCAGGGGCTTAAGGCCCAAGGTGCTAAATAAAAGAGCCGAACACTAATACCGCTTCCGTAGCAATGATGGTTCTAGGTGCAAATGTTAGTTAACTTGTCCGTTTCTCAACGAAAAAACTTACGAAACTTACTCCAATCAATTGGGTGCGTCTCCTCTGTCGCGTCCTCATCCTGCTTCCAGATCTTAATTGTCTTGTCCGCTTCTCCGGTGATCAGCCGCAGACCTGTCTTATCATATGTACTCGTGAATACTCCTTGCTCGGCTTCCAGGGAACCGGGTTGAGCAATAGTCTCTAATCCTTGGAATTTGTATCCTGATTTCCAGTCGTAGAATGACATTTCCCCATTGTCCGCTATCAAAAAAGTAACATGTTAGCTGCGGCTACGTAGTGAAAACGTCGAATGTCTTGAATCTCCGGGCCAGAGAAACGTGATTTAGGTAGACTCAAAACTTCAAGGGAATACAGAACTTACACCCTGCAAATAGCACATCGTCTTCATTAACGCTCAGTGTGTTCACAATCCCCTTGTTTCCTTCAAAATTTTGCATAAAGGCGCCCTCAGGGCACTTCCACTGTTTGATATTATCCGCGCTACCGCTCGCAAATGTAAACTCCTTCGGGTGAATCGACAGTGTTCGCACCGCCTTTTTGTGGTGCGTCAGCACTGCCATCGCCTTACCCGCTGCTAGGTCCCACAGTCGAATTGTAGAGTCCATCGACCCCGTAATAATCTGGGGGTCAGCCTCCTGCGTCCGCACCGCCCCAACTGTGCCTTTATGCCCCGCAAGCACCATCACTGCTGCTCGCGTCCGCATATCCCACACTCTCGCTACGGCATCTCGCCCTGTCGTCACTAGGATGTCGAGATTCGGGTGCAGTGCGAGCGCATAGACACCTGACAGATGTCCATGGTAGTGTCGGATAACTTTATTCTGCTCCAGGTCCCAGCATTTTACCATCTTATCTTCAGCGCAGGAGAAGAGATATGGATGTCTAGGAGACACTGCCAGGCCCCGAACAGTGGAGATGTGCCCTGTGAGAGTTAACCGTAAGGAGCCGCTTGCTAAATCCCAAATCTTGATCGTCCGGTCTCCGGCCCCGGTGCAGAACCACTGGTTGCCTGGCTCGACCTCTATGGATCGCACCCATCCTAGATGGCCAGAAATAACCCTCATCAACTTCCACGGCGCGTGCCATGTAGGCTTGATTTGCTGCGCCGTGTCACGTCGTATCATCCCCGTCTCAGATGGTAGGTTCTTCTGCGCGCTAGAACCAGCGCCAGCCCCGCCAGCTCCTGGTTTTCGTAACGTGAGCGCCTGCGAGCTACCAGGGGCGTCGGAAACCTTGGCGGGTATTCCTTCTATCAGTTTGACCGTCGCCGCAGCAGCTTTCCCGTTTTCTTCCTCCGTAACAGCTGCTGCCTGCTGCAGCTTCTGCTTCTTGGCCCCCTTCCTGGCTGAGACCGCGGCGGCTTGTTTCGCAGCGAGGGCGGGGGGCAGCTCTCGGACGTCGTCATATTCGGCACGGACCTTGGATGTGACGAGGACTTTGTGGCTTTGGTCGTCGTCAGGCAGCGAGAAGGGGAGACCGAAATCCGCGTTGAAGATCTGTCGTGTGCGCTTTGCGGATTCGCGAATGCGTGACTGTGTGCACGCGCTCTACCATCAGCAACAGGCGAGTAAGCATTATGGAAGCGGATAACTTACGTTTGCAAGAGCAGTATCCTGCGGCGATACCGATTGGACTTCTGCCATGGCGATGAGATGGCGGTGGAGGCGACGAACAAGGGCGACAATGTCAATCTGTCAGTTGAATTTGTCGTGTCTTCTACGATGAGAAGTTGACTAACTCGATGAACGCATCCGTTTAACCTCCAGCAACACAACCTTCCTCCAACAGCTCTCACCCCACCACGGAACCAGAACATTCACAGCCAACGGAGAAAATCTTACCCAACCCACCCCGTCCACAATGTCCAAAGCCAGGAGTTTATCCAGTCCCACAGAGGCCACGAACTCCAAAGCCTCCTCTCCAAGTTCGGCGAAGCAGCAGACCATCGACCTGTCCACGCTATCTATACAAAACCTCTCTGCTGTCAAAAAGCAACTTGACGAGGAACTCGAGCATCTCACCAGCTCGTTCCAGAAGCTGCGGACGGCGCAGGCAAAGTTCCGGGAATGCGTCAAGGCGATACAGAACGGGGTTAATCCCGAGATGGAGGGTAAGAGCTCTCATCCCCGTTATATTATGGACTATGCTGCGCACTTTATGCTAACGTTGTGTGTGGTATTCTCTAGGCAAAACCATCCTTGTCCCGCTGACACAATCACTCTATGTCCCCGGAAAGCTGGAAGATGCGCAAAGCGTCTTGGTCGACGTGGGCACTGGATATTATGTCGAAAAGGTGTGTTTGAAATCGTTTCTAATATCTGTATCGTATTCATTCACTTGAAGCTCGAGAAAAGGCAAATAAGACTTATACTAATACTACCCACAGTCTACGGAGAAAGCTATATTATTCTACAACGACAAGATTAAATCTGTAGGTGTTAATTTGGACGACTTGGAAAAAATAATCACGCAGAAGACACAGAACGTCAAGGTTGTCGAAGATGGTATGTTCAGTCTACATCCCCGGAAATTTCATATGCACTCTGAGATTATGACTGTCTGGCTAATGATACGCATTCGTTAAACAGTCTTGCGGACAAAGGTGTTAAGTGGAGGTCCAGCTTCATCAACTACATAATCCGTGGGGAGACCAGCTATGAGTTCTATCAGAAGGAAGGCCAAGTATATATACCATCGATGCATAAAATAGTCCCCAAAATTCTACCCGTTTTATTGCTCCATGCCACGTTTATTCAGAGAAAATTGTGACCACACTCACACCACAACCATGACAAAATAATATTGCCATGAAAAAGCTAAGTTTGTTGCAAGACCACAAAGATCTCAACGTAAACAATTCAGAGCAACCCGGCCTTCTCCTTCTCAGCCCGAGAGTACTCTGAATCTCCGTACCTTGAGAGAGCCTCACTATCCAACTCATCTTCGTTCGCACCCGTGGAAAACTCGGAGTCACCGTACCTAGAGACCGTATCGCTTTCTAGTCCCATTTTAGCCTTCTGTGCGTGCGAGTATTCTGTGTCACCGTATGTAGAAAACTGAGTGGTTTCTGTTCTGGCTGCGTTTCTGGTATTGCGTTCCATCACACGCTTTCCCATCTGCGCGCTGCGACCAGAAACTGGGAGAAGAGCAAAATTATCTTCTGGTTCTTCATTCATCTCGTCTTCCACGTATTCCTCTTCTACGTCCATCGAAGGAAGATTCTCACTCTGGCTCCAGTACGGTTCGTTTTCACCACCAGAATCCACCAAATCTGCCGGATCGTCTAGCTCCTCCAGCTCCCTTCGAACGGCCTCATCTGCCGCTTGCCGTTGTTGCATCGTCAACTCCGTTCTACCCTCTTTGGTGAGCCTCTCCGCCTTAACCTTGTTTTTAGCCTCGGATATTATGTCGACGCAAGATTGGATCTTGCCCATCAATCCCTCGAACCCATCAGTATCCTTATCGCTTTGTCCCTTGCCCCTTCCAGGATTCTGTAAATCGATTTTTTTCCCGGTAGCTGAAAAGAAGTCATCAACGTTTGGCTTCCAATCACCAGTCTGCCCAATTGGTAGTTCGATCTGTTTGGTGAAAATGGCATCCCATTCTGAGCTGTACAGGCAGGCGCCCCAGCGGATATCCGTCCTAGAAAGGTTCGAGAAATCTGTCGGAAAGCCTCCCCCAACCAGGTTTTTCCTGGAGATTGTTTCATCGACACCCCGGATATGTTCATACTGCGTTACCTCAAAGATATAAGGAGTCCCAGTAAACCAGTAAGGGTATTTCTTCTTCGTGACGATGGAGGCCACCTTAATACCAGGGAGAGTAATGTATGACAAACGCTTTGTCTCGCCGTCTTTAGAGTCCACTAGTTCGAGATGCATGACAAATTCATTTAGAATAGGATTTTTGTTCACGTCTGGCAAGGCCTGGCCGACTGTCAGATCGATTTCATAGGCGACATTCGCTTCCAGGTCGACGAGTTTGAGATCCAACGGCGTCCGCTTTTTCATGACGTGAGTCGTTTCTTCGGTTGTTCTAGGTAGTCTGAGCCAACGACGAGCGCTAACGTGATAATGTCCTGTCTTTGGAGATTTCTCAAATTCAACCTCAAGTTTGACTTCCACAGGAGGGTCGGGTTTTCGAGTCACGATAATATACATTGAGGAAGAGTATATCGGCTGCATGTTCCCATTGGCGTCTTTATCATCATATGAAGCGGCGGGATGGAACATATCAGTGCGGAAGTTGCAAAATTCTCGCAGCCGCTGACCGACTACACTACTACCAACTCTAGACAAAAAAGCACCGTTAGCTCATGAAACGATTTTCATCTACGTAAGAATGCGCACTAACTGTCGAAAAATCTCCCCTCTTGCCATCGCCACACGCAACATCTGCATGAACTCTTCCAGTCCATGTCTAAGGTGTTTTGGGCGCCTGTAGCCAAAGAGTATGAACGTTCCAAAGTAGATGCGGAGCTTCGCATGCATGCGCAGATAAAACACATCTTTCAGGGTCATGTTGAGGGCTGACTTTATGTATGATTCATTAGCAAGCGCTAGAATATCACGCCTCGCTGGCCAGTTCTTGTTGTGCTGCCCGCTGCCATCGTCTCCAAGGTAGAGTTGAACACCAACCGAATCTTTCTCGGGTTTGAAAGAAACAGGTAAGTTGTTAAATTCATGGTCTTTATCGAATAAAACCTGGGGTTGAAAGACTTTCGCGGGGATACACAAGGTAATCCCAATCGCAGCCCGATTCCGAGCAGCTACTTCACAGAAAACAACGTAGATGCGATCTAAGGCTTTCTGAACCGATTCATAGTCATAGCCTAGCACTCTAAAACAGTGCCTCTTTGAAGAGTATACGATGTAGACTCCGTGGCTCAATCGAATTGGGTCAAGGGACTCATAGTTGATCCCTAAAACTTCTGACGGGCCAACTTCTGCGTGAGGCCATGCGAAAACCCCAGTATAAGGGAAGACTTCAGCTGGGTCAGGGGGGCTTCTGAATCTGCCCTTCTCCTCTTTCTCCTTTTCTTGTTTTGTTGTGGCTTCTCGATGACGTTTATCTGGGATAGCTTTCACTTTGGCCCAGTTCAAGGCCTTCTTCGCAGCCGATTGGGCGTCCTTATCAGCATGCTTGTTGAGGTACATGAGATATACCTTCGCCCGTTCTACTGCTTCTCTTGTTCCCCAGATTCTAATTCGCTATTTCAATCCAAGATGTAGTAGGTTAGTAGCGACCTATTTGGTGGGCACTCTTGGTATTCTCAACTTACGTTGAAGCGGGTGCCTTTTTTCCTATCTGCCCAATCCTGGGGGTGTTCCCCGGGGAATTTCATATGCGTACCGGTGAGGTCTGCAATAGCAATGATGTGATGGCGGTCCGCACCCAGGATCCTACTCTCAACATCCCCACTAACTTTATTCTTGCCTTTCCTATCCTTATGTCTGCCGTCAGTATCGTAACCTTCAACGGTACCATTGCTGCCATTGTCTTGGTATTTGCTCCTTGCAGGAAACAGGTAGTAATCTAGAGATTTGAATCAGCTGTGTCATGTCACCTTCACTAAAATTCACGCGCGAGTATGGACTACCCGTAGGGTTATGCTCATTTTCACGAGCTAGCCTATCTCCATCGTTCAACTTCCGCAGATCATGAGCGGGGCCCTCAAGTTGCCTTTCAGGAGGTTCATTTGTCCTGATGATCTGGTGTCCTCTGTGTTGCCCTGAACCTAATACATGCTGTTGGCCACTATGATACTGATGCGGCGGCTTCCTTTGTTCTCTAATCCTGCTAATATCCCCGAAAGTTGGAAAGAGGCGATTGTCTGGCCTTTTTGATTGCAAGTTCGGCGTATCCGATGGTTGCTGAGGCGTAGGGCCTCCACGCGGGACTTCTTCGAAGTATTGGCTAGTAAGATCCGTAGTACGGACTCCTTCTTGAAGGGCGTCACGCATTTGCTGGTCGCTCAAATAGAGACCGCGGACCCAGCTAGGGGAAGGCAGTGGGTTAGGATAAGTCAGCGGGAATAAGATGGATTCTACTCACTTATAAACATCCTCGGCCTTCTCTTGTTCCGGCACATCGACTTTCCTTTGCGTGGTCTGCGTTGCGCTCTGATCCCATATTCCAGCATTCTCGAACTCTAGATAGAGGTAGTACGGATCATTTCAAGTGAATGTTTAGCAAAGGGCAAACAAGTCGATGAATGCTAACCGAATAGGATACTTACCGTGATCAGGGAGTCGTGAGCTTCGAGCAGTGCTGATTGTCCCAACTTCGGAAGCCGGAGCTAGCGGAAAACGTTGGCGAGGAGCCATTGCTAATGAAATATGTTCGGTTGATCTAGAAAATTGAAGTTCTTTTCAAAGATCGCTACAGCTAGTATCGCGATGAAGCACCAGTCCCGCGTATGCCTTCAGGACGTGTTCCCTCTTTATGTAACAGCTGATGTTGTGGCGCTGATGGAGCAACCTGCAACTATGCAAGTGTTAGATATGCAATCAACGAAAGTTGGGTATAGTCGACAATGTAAGAGGCGGATGTGGAACCAACAAGGTTTAATCAAAGATCTGAAGTAGAAACGGCAATCACTATAGGCATGGGAAGCTGTTACAAGTGCAGTGAAGATGGCCGGGAGGGTGATGGAGCATTTTTATACCCAAAGATATAGCTCTGCAGACTCGAGGGGAATGGTGAAAATGAGAGAGAGAGAGAGAGAGAGAGAGAGAGAGAGAGAGAGAGAGAGAGAGAGAGGAGCGTGTTGTTTCTTGTTGTTGGATCACTGGCATCGTTGGATTTCAGCAGGCCAACACAGACAGCTCCCTTCAGTCAAGATAAAGAAGAGCAATCAACATTGCGAGCCACCGAATCCAAAAATGCATGCAGTATTTTCGTAGCAGTGGTGTCCGCAAAGAAACAAGTCTGGTTACGATACTCTATTTTCGTGTAATAGAACTCTGATATGAGGAAAAAAATTGTATTGCGAGGGAATTTATGGAAACACGATTGTTACACCCCAAAAAATAAAACCAGTAACACCGCCATGCTGTAAATCGCAATGATCATGCTTCGTCAACTTTAATTTTCATGTCTAGCTACTGAACCCCATCCCTCCAACATCCGGATCATCTTTCAAAGCTCCTTTAACTTCCTCTTCGCCAATGTTAAGCCTAACCCTACCAGCTCTCTCTCCTCTTCTACCCATCTCCAAGCCTATTATTCCACCTTCCGCAAGCCCCATAGCCGCAGAGACGAGGCCTTTTACTCTAGGCAAGTCTTCATCACCAGGTCGATACATTTGTGGACGACCACCCTTTCTTGGTGTCAGAAACATGTTGTCCTCTCTTCCATCTCCAACCTTCACGCTATCTCTTGCTAGAAGTGCCTCGGTGAGATTGGCGCTTCCGGCTATCCGAACGAGCCTCTCGGCGTCTTCAATCACATCCGCCATGATGTTTTCATTTACTCCAGATCGCCTCATCCTCCCAAGAATTGCAGCAAGGAGAACTTTTGCACTAAGAGGTAAGTGCTTTAGGTACATTTGTAATGGCGAACTTGTAGCCTCGTTGATAGCCCTGATTACGATCGGAATTGTGACTCTGCCTGGACCGGCTGGAATAGATGCGGATCCTAGTTTCGCTCTATTTGACTTTGATGGGGTTGCGGGAACAGCATCCGTGTTGGCTTGTTCCACAAGTTCCACCGCTCGTCTGCAAATGTCCAGAGCCCGTCTTGCGTCTCCGCTGACAGCTGCGACTTTACGAGCCGCGAATTGAATTGCGTCAGGCTGGACGATGTTACCTGGTACGCCTTCAAGACGAGACTCAATGATCTTTTTGAGTTGCTCGTGGGTGTACCCCGGGAATGTGATTCGAGTAAGGCCTATCCCATGGTGAGCCTTTCCTATCGGTAATATATGTATTCGCAATAATATCAATGGACTGTAGTCTTACCTAGTCTGCTAGAAATTTTATTACTTAGTGTTCTCTCAGGCAGGTCCATTGTGTTTGCAACAGCGAGGACAATCAGTCGGCTGTGTATCATGCTCGGCCAATTAAAAAAATTGTACATGACGCTCTGGTTTTTCGTCACTAGCTGATCCAACTCGTCCATCAACACCACAATAGGAACTCTTCTCGGGCTTGGAGTGCTGAATTCTCTCTCGAGCAAGTTCAAAGCGTGGTTTGGTGCCACTCTCGCAGGTCCTTCAGAATCGCCTTGTATAGCTTCCCATAGAAGGGAATAGCTTTGGTGTGGATCCGTGATCTTCATCCCGTTGATTTCGAGAAAGATAAAATCTTCAAGTTCTTCTTCTTCAACTTGTACTTGCAGATGAGCGATAACCTCACGAACTGTGGCAGTTTTGCCGGTTCCCGGGGTACCAGATATGTATATGCAGCTACCAGATCCAGTTGTAATAGCATCGTGAAGATGGGTGAAGACTGTCTCAAATTCCGCTTCCCGACAAGGTAGAGAGTCCGGCACAGAGGATACGTGAAGGCGAGAACGAGCAATCTGATAGGGGGTTGAAAGATGCGTAGCAGGTGACAAGGTCCTCATGGAGAGAGGGGTAAATGTCAACGCTTTTTTGGCTGCTATCCTTCGATGTGGCGTGAGTAGTTTCTTCGATGGGGTATTCTTTGCACGAGGTGTCGTCACTGTGGATTTTCTGCGCTTCTTGTTCTTCCGTGGTGTTTTTGGCGCTGCAGGCTCGCCATCAGATACTTCGTCATCAAAATCGTCATCGTCGGAGGCAGAATCAATATGCATCTCAAAATCGGTATCTTTGGCTTTCTTGGACGACCTGGCGGACGTTTTCTCTCTGACCCAATCCTTGAACTTGTCCAAATCGGTATTCGGGCCACGGTAAAAGTCATCCCAATCGAATTCCTCTGAATAACGTGCGGGGCGAACATCGCAAGCCCTACGGCACAGGAAAACTTTCCCTTTCTTCTGTGATTTTGCAGGCAAACCGTTTGGAAATTCAAGATTGAATGCCTTTTCTGAAAGCACTTCGGCTCTACCATTGATCGATTCTAAGGGGTTCCAATCAAATGTTGGTGTGATGTAAAGCTCGTGCTGTTTTTCACATTAGCATCGCGTATAACGCCTCTGGGACTGGTTGGGTCATACCGGAACAAAGTCAGTCCGCTTCTTCCCCCGATTCCTAATCTCTGAGTGTGTGCTAAACCACATGATGCGAGCTTGCATCTCATCATCCTGCAAGCCAAAATCGATAGCAATGCCGACCCACGCCGCTTTCTTCCCATCAGCTTTCAGGAGAAGTGTATCGCCAACCCGGCATTCGAATTTTCCACATTTGGCACCAATTGGTTTTGAATCCGCGCTCTCAGACTGATTGACTGGTGACCCGTCCCGACGACGCTTTTTGGTATTTTGGCTTTCCGTTGGCGCCTTGTTGGCGGATACAGGGCTCAGGGGGCCAGTTGAGTCTGGATATACCCAGGTCCACGGAATATCCTCGTCACCGAGTTCATCGTCTGAGTCGTCTCGTTCGATCTGACCTTTTGTTGCTTTTTGACCACGAAGAAGCTGGCGAGCCTGGTTCAAGCGGGCTCTCTGGGAGGCTGCTCGCCCGGGTAGTGTCCTGCCTGGCATTTGTGTTATGTCGCAAGTATTTCTGCGTACTGTGCTATGATTGAAAAATGTCGAAGAAATATTTGAAAGAATAGTATGGATGTGAGGATTAGAAAAGAAAGGAGCGTAGACGATCAGGGGAAGTCGAGATGTTAGCTGCTACCCTGGGCCTTCAGACAGCGGCGTAAATAGCCTTCCTGATACAGGAATGTAATTAAGCCAGGGGTTTCGCGACGACAACAACAACAGGCACACGAGGACGTGTAGCATTAGCTGCACGCTCTGATTGGCTGGCAACCTCACAGCAACACATTGTCCTTCGGCACAGGGAGACAACAACGGACCGGCATCTCAGCTCAGCCGGTAGACGAGCCAAAGTTGCGAGGGATGGGTATCCAAGTAAACACTTAGGTATATCGCTAGGTGGTAGAGGCTGCGTAAGCCAGACAATCGCTGGCGAATCCTGTCGGCCTTGGACCTCCATGTCGGACCGACACGCGGGCTCAACATAATTCCGGCCCAGCTCTCGGTTTGCCGGAAGCATTACTCCTTTAGGCATGTGCCTCGGCTCATCTAAATTTTGTCACCTCGACTTCACTCACCGCGCAATCGGCCGCGCTCCCCTTCATCATATGCGACAGCCACAGCAAATCCTTATCTGCAGTACGGTATATCCCCACACGCACCAGCATTCGTACACCCTCCCAGCTTGGATTTTGCGCGCGGCTCCACACCCGGTTCTGCCGAACTGCTGCATGCGACGAATCCCAACAATTACGAATCCTAAATGAGCTGCTAACTTGGCCGTCCGTGTTCTCAGTCGGTCCTCGGTGTTTAATGCTGACCGTGTGCATATCCTAGATCCTAATCGTCCTGCGGCTTCGAGCTCGTTATAGCCGGGAACTTGAGGGGGCGCTCCAGAGGCTAGTTGCTAGTTTATAAAGGGAGCAGCGTGCGTCTTTTCAACATGGCTACATTACTCCCCAGATCACTGCTTCGAACAACTCGTTCAGTTGCTCCTAGCCGGTTGTCCCTGATAGAGCAAGCTTTACAAGGTCAAAAATTTTGTCAGAGAACTTGCGTACGGTCCAAGTTAAGCACTAGAAGCATCAGTAGGTGATCCTGGCGAATTGTTTAGCATTCGCTTGTATACTAACTTTAGCCGTTGCAATATAGGTAGCTACCCTTGGAGAAATCAATATCGAACACATACCTACGATATCGGCGACGGAAATCGTAAGCATAATCCTTACCATTTCCTTCAGTACCATCCTGATTTACGATCAATCGCTAATATGACCCTGTGCTTCAGCCCCAGTAAAAGTCCAGATCCAAGAGCCTCCCTCTTTCTTCCGCCGCGCCTTTCAACTCACAGCACGTGCTATCGGCGGTATCCTTATTGTAACAATCGGCTCCGTCATCGCCTTGATATTTGTCGAGCCCGGCATGGTTATCTCTACTGGAGAAGCGCGCATGGCGACCCTGCCACAAGAAGGGATGTCTGACGAGCTTACACTCACAATTGAAAACTACATCCAAACCCACCCCCTCGTACAACAATTACGACAAGATAAGGACCTCGTTGAGGCAAGGCCGCATCTCGATATCCCCGTAATGTTTCGAGCAAACGTTATGACAGCGGGTGTCTTGACCGGGCCCGGTCGGATCGCCGTGCCACCAATGGTTTTCGCAGACAGACAAGGCAGCAAGTTATATGCGATCCTATATCTAGGTGATGAGCTCTGCGGTCACCCCGGGATTGTCCACGGCGGATTATTAGCAACCATACTAGACGAAACTCTAGCCCGCTGCTGCTTCCCGGCCCTGCCTAATAAAGTCGGAATGACAGCGAATCTCACTGTCAATTACCGTGCCCCTTGCAAGGCAGACCAATTCCTTATCATCAAGGCCGAGACTACAAAGGTCGAAGGTAGAAAGGCGTGGGTATCCGGACGATTGGAATCGCTCCCGGAGCCAGGTGCCTTGGGAGATGGGAAGCTTCTTGTTGAAGCGACAGCGCTGATGATCGAGCCAAAGGTCATTGGGCCACTTATGAGGGAAGTCATTCCAAGCAAGCACATAGAACAGCCGCCTGCTGCTATCAGCAGCGCATAAAAAAACACAACAAAGCTACTCTTGTGATACCCTACCCTAATCCTAAATTCATACTCTTTTGTGCGATATGTCTTATATTTCTTCACATGTATGACGGGTGTTCTTATAGATGTCTGTTTCCGTTTCCTCCCGTTTCCTTATCCTATGTCATTTCTCTACTTTATTAATCCGCTCTGTCATTCTGTTTTTCTTTCGTCATTGTCCATTTAACCGCCTTCTGCTTGGTGAACATGATTAGTAACTTCGATGTGTGTTCCACGACTCTCCAGGCTATGGATTTGGTGGGGCATGCGGAAATAAGCCCATCAGCTCGATAATCTCTCGCCGATACGGAAGCGCCTGGTCGTTTGTGAATGGGGTATGTGGATGTATATACAGCTTAGGAGGAGGACTGCAGAATACATCTTTACTATAGACATAATAATCTTAATCCATCCAGTTGATTTTCTGCCTGCGTTGTATTTTTGCTTTGGTAACACAATGCACTTCGAGACTCAAATGTCGTGTTGTGTTGGATTTATTGGCATCCATTCAAGTTAGTCTCGTAATCAATCAGTCTCACAGTAAAGAACCTCCTTGGCGGTGCACTCAAACGTAGAGACCCATCCAGACAACCTCAGCTGAATATCCGGCACCAAGTCATCGTACACCTGCGGTGCCCGTAAGCCATCCTATCACTCGCACATAACAAACTTACTAACGTTCTCTAGATAACAGGAAGTAATAAGAAATGGCGAGTCTCCGACGGGTCAATTTCAAAGTACAATTAGCGCCACAGTCGTCAACATGTCGGAGATGGCCTAAGCTGCAGGCATTAGGAAGTTTAAATCTTTCCGATTACTCAATCAGAGCTAGGGCAGCCCAGCGTCGCACCAAAAAAACGCTTTGTCATGCAGATTTATGCACGAGCGGCTGCTGAGTTAGCACGTCTAATCCTGCCGACTCAGCGACTCTGCCACCGTTTCGAAGCAAGTCGGAAAGACACTGCGAGGATCACTTCTTGGATAGTCAAAACATCCATGGTGCAGATATGGGACGCCCTCCTGTCAATTGCATTCTGTACCGGCTCGGAGTCGCCGTTGGCCAACCGATTTAGCATCAAATGCCGTCGCCGATGTGGAGACCGGAATTCCGCCACTATCGTATCAAACGCATTCGGTTCTTAGCCGCTTTATTCTGTCGAGGCGAGCCGGAAATCGAGATATATCGGAGATACTAGCATACGTTATTGCGGGCGCAAATTTTACCCACCGCCGTATAGGTATCCTCTGCAGCTCGTTCGGGCCGAGCTCGTATTCTATCGAAGATTCATTACCTCTACCTGAAAAAATTCCATAACTAGGTTAGATAAGCCGATAGCGCATCTAGTAAGCGACTAACCATTCCCATGTTTCTTGGTCTCACTTTACTATGCACGGCTAACGGTTAGAGCTTGCCATCCCGTCAGGGCTTTAAACCTTTAGAACAAGATTTGGTTTATTCTTTTCGTAAACCTTTTTTCACTTCATCCTAGCTCGGATAACCCACGCCGCCGCCGTCTCGTCACTATGCAGATTCGAAGCCTAAACTTGCAGCAATAAACCCCTGGTCCGACCAGGCAAGGCCCTCAAGCCCTGTAGGTGTATGTTCACTAATCTTTTGTCGTCGCCCCAAAGTAGCCGCTACAACTGCAAACTCTTCAAGTCTTATATACAAAGGTTATCACGGAAATCTTGGCAATCTGCATTGTCAAGATGGAAGGAGCCCTCTCGAAGAAAGTGAGCTACCCGTGGGGGGTTAGATTGGCTGGAACCTACCCTGAAATTGACGACTGAGCTCTACTAGACATAGCACGCCTAGGCGGACGGACGGATATGCTTCTGGGCAATTGCAAATGCCAATCGATCGAATTACAAACTCATGTAGACTTGACTGATCAGGAAGGCCCGTCGGACTTGCTAGCAAATACCTGGATTCGTAAAAGTTATGCCGGATCAAACCCGTGGCTACAGTCGACAACGGGATGGGACGCCATGGGGCGGGATGATTATAAAAGGAATCGGGAGCCACCAGCTATCAGGACTTTTGATAACCAGCATCCAGATCACCTCCTAGATCACGGGCAGATATTCGCTCTACCTCTAGCTTTCACCTCTTGTATCGAATCTACCTCCTCTAGTCTGACCGCTCCAAGGCTCCCATCACAATGAAGTTCCTAGGATTCTTCCTCGCATTCACGGCTCTCGCTGCGGCCACCAACTCCAAACCGCATGACCCTCTAGCCAACGCCAAAAAGGTCCCATGGGAGCGCCTCGAAATTGATAAGGCCGTTCTCCTAATCCTGGATCTCCAGGTTGGCCTTTTCCAGCTCGCGCGTGACTTTGACCACACCTTGTACTACCGCAACATGATGGCGCACGCAGCGCTCGGCAAGATCTTTGACATCCCCGTCGTGATGACCACGTCGGCCCAGCAAGGGCCCAACGGACCTCTTCCCAAAGAGATCCTAGAGATGTACCCTGATTCGCCATTGATCCAGCGCAACGGCCAGGTCAGCGCGTGGGACAATGATGAATTCCGAGCAGCTATCAAGGCAACGAACCGAACGCAGGTTATCGTTGGTGGAATCGTTACAGATGTTTGTAAGTGACACCGGAAAGAGGCGTGCCACCTGTCCTACCTAGCTGTTTAGTAGAGTCGTCTTTCTGTCTGTATGCAAAACCTCGTTACTTACATGTTGTTCGCTGCGGCCAGGCACAACTTTCCTCGCGCTCGCCCTTCGTCAGGAGGGATACAGCGTCTGGGCCAACGTCGAGGCCTCGGGCACCACGACGCCATTGATCCGCGACATCAGCAATGACCAGATGCGCAACGCGGGCGTCAACATCGTTTCACTGTTCTATATTGTCTGCGATCTGATGAAGAATTGGAATTTTACTCCAGGTGCCAAAACGGTAAGCGTCTCATTCTATCTTTATTCCCGTCCTTTCCCTTCCTTTCCTCCCCTGTTTGTATGCCTTGGTATTTGTCGTTCTTTGGCGGTACGAGATAGCTTTGAAACATGTAATGGCTGGAAGGAAGAAGTAGCGAAAGGAGTATATCGAGGCTGACTGCTGCTGCTGCGGCATTGTGATTATATTATTACAGATCCTCCCATGGTTGGATCAATACTATCCAGTTTACGGTATGCTGGCACGTGGTCATGCTTCGGCTGTAGAGAACGGTACAATCATCCCGGGCGAGATCGAGCTGATCACTGGGTCCGACGGCAAGATCGAGCTGGACTAGGGTGAAACGGCGTGAGGCTTTTTTTTCCCTTCTCGCACGTACACAGCTCGTGGGGGGGG
Organism: Drechslerella coelobrocha; assembly: GCA_036971555.1. Lineage (NCBI taxonomy): Eukaryota > Fungi > Ascomycota > Orbiliomycetes > Orbiliales > Orbiliaceae > Drechslerella > Drechslerella coelobrocha. Next base: position 2,333,188 of record JAJTUH010000007.1, read on the forward strand.
GACTTTATTTGATGACGGGGGGTATAGGGGTTGAGTTCAATGTTGGATGGTAATTTATGTTTTATATCTTTCTTAGATTGAGGGTGGCGGTAGTAGGAGTAGTACTGTCGACCTCCCGACCTATTATTTCATGAAATACAATTCTCTGGAAATGTGCATATGTGCATCCAACAATTTACCTTGAAAAATTCTACGTTTCTTGAACTGGAATGTCAATGTTGAGCCCAAGTTATCACGACTATTTTATTTGCATTTGCGAGTCTGCGGGTACAGTCGGTGCGTTGTGCCGCCGGCGCGGTTTCAGCTGTGTGCCGGGTGGAAGAGGAAACAGCGCGGTGGCTGGTGTGCAAGGTGGGCTGCACGATGACGACGGGAAATCAAACGGCCCAGCGTTCGATGCGTGTGCCCTGAAGGTAAAGTGGGGTGGGAAAGGGGGAGCGAGATGGCACGTCACCATCGGGAAAATTGAGCCGTCGCTCGCGGGTAATCTTGCCTGAATCAGATTGCAGATGTGGAGACCTGGGCAACTGTATCGATGCAGTCTTCGGAAACCTTGTGCTCCGTATGGACTCGTTGAAGCAGGANAAGCAGGAAAAAAAAAAAAAAAAAAAAAAATGCTTTAAAATTGAGGGAACATGGGATGAAATACAAGGCGGTTTGAAAGGCGGTCTTTAGGCTCCAAACTTGTTTTTCCTCTGGATATCTTTGATTGCGAAAACATCTTTGCCCGAGACTAAATATCTTGGAGGCTTCTTGGTAGCATGGATACGAACAACGAAGGAGGCAAGGTATGTCCGCCACGGCGAACCCATGGATTCTCGGCGTATCAGCAGATGAAGCGTGTCCAGCCAATTGATAAATGATGGCATTGTCAGTAATATATATAAGTATATACCTAGGTATATACTCCGTCTAAAAATTTCCATGGAACAGGACTGCAGTTGTTATGATGACGGCTGAATTTGAAATGAACGCTACGCTCCCAAGTATCTGCCGCCCTGTTTTGCGACCCAAGTGAAGGAAGCAAGCAGTTAGCTCGGTATTGTGAAGGATTCTGTAGGAGGCCCTTGTCCGGAAAATCGTATAAACGAAACACCCAAGCTTCCAGAATCCAATTTGATAGCGCAGTTGGATGGGAATAAACAAACCGAAGGCTAAGTCCGTGCACGTGCATGCATTAGCGAGAGGGGCAGGATGAGATGGCAGGAAAAACAACCTTAATCAGAGTTTCGTGAATCCCAAATCTAAATGGGGACACCAGGACAGCTCACTTCTCCATATAGATGTCACCAGGAAGATCACATTTAGTCAGACTTGCATCATTATAGTTGAGGAGATGGAATGCGAAGCACGAGTGCGCCGCATGCATTTGTCCGCATGTAATGTACACAGACATATTTTTGTTAATTTTTCGTTCGATTCAGACGCGCACGGCACAAGCTGCAGTACGTAGTATGCAGAGCAAGGTCACCTGTATTTAGTAAGTGGGCTAGAAGAGCATGTAGTACCTTTATCAACAGTTTCAGTTCGAAGGTGCAGACACGTAACCTGAGTAGGTTTCGCTCGGGTTGGGTTTCTTCTCGGAAGTTCCTGTGCCATGCTTGGTAGGGAAGATAGCCATGTGTGGAAACCGTCTTCGGCAGGCGCAGTCGACGGCTGCTGTTGGGCCCCCTGACACGGACGGGTTTCGCTTCTGCAGGTCGCGGCTTATCCAAGCAGCCAGCATAGTTTTCAGGGCCAATGGAATGGCTAGGATAGGGAGAAAGAACAATCGTATACTGACCGCCGGATATCGAGCGTCTTCTGGTTCCCATAGGCGGCCAACGGTTTTTTTTTTCTTACTTCGTTTCCAGTGCGATAATTTCCGGCGCTTGTTTGATGTTTTAAGATGCACATGCGATGATATGGGACATGGGGCAGCAAGTTGGACTAGCATGGGAGATGCTGTTTTTGGATGATCAGTTGGAGACCCAATCAAGTGATGGAAATGGAATGGAGTGACGAGACGAGAATTTACAATTTCCCTTTTCATCATATTCTTTTTTTCGTGTCAATTCTTCGGGGACTAGGGGGCGTGCCGATGTCTGTATGTTATGTAAGGGTAGGGGTGAACAAGGTAGAGTTTTTTTTTATTTATTTTATAAATTCTCCAGCGGCATGCCGAAAGGGCACAGGATCGATGCGCACCAGGACCGTTAAGGCTGGCGAGTCCCTGGACGCCTTGAAACGACCTCCCTTTGGCATCGAAGGCGTTGTGTTGCGCACCACCAGTGTTATATCAAGGCGGTGGCTGTAGACGCCAGTGGAGGGGAGCTAGCCAGCCAGCTACTTAAGTACATACCGGTATCTGAAAGTACCGGACGGGGAGCCAGCCCCGGAGAGCAGCGTCAATATGGATTGGATTGCATTACATCGGTGAGGGAGGTACATTTCCTTTATATCGTGCCAAGTCGACAGGTTGACTCCGTGGAGTAAAGGACAAGAGAGGGGAGATGAGAGAGGAGAGGAGAGGAGAGGAGAGGAGAGGGAGAAGGGGGAGAAGCCAAACCAGTTTGGCGATGAGGGAATATCATAACGGTATTGATTTTGTGGAGGAAGCGACCTGTCTGATCTCACGATGAGGTCGAACGCAGAAGTCCCGCGGTGGTGCTAAGCCCTTGGCTTTGGGGCTGTGCAATCGAAAGGAAGGAACGAGCCAGCTGGCGAGCGAGCGAGCGAGCAACAGCGAAATCCCACGTCTCCACGGCGCCTGGGAACAGCTGGTGTTACTACTCGTGGAAACCGGTGCTTTGGTGACGGCGATGGTGACGGTGACGGTGATGGTAATGATGGTGGTGGTGATGATGAGAGAATATGATGCGTATGATGCTGTCGTCGGGGGGGTGTTCGACTGGGCAATAATATGAATAATCCGTGCAATATAATTTTATATTATTTCATTGTTGATGGGCCCCTTTGTGCATTTCTCGCTGTTTGATTGCATGCTGCACGCTTCTGCTGCTGCATACCCAATTCGATTCTGGAAGGCACCCGCCAGAAGGGGCCATTTCCCTTGGTCTCGCTCCTCCCACAGGAAATAAAATAATCAAGTGCTATTATCATATTATTAAAGAATCGCCATACATCATACCCACCGAATCCGCTTCCGTCCACTTTCCTCTCTTCCTCTTCCTTTTCCTTTCCTCCCGCCGAAAGTGCACCTGTTCGCATCGTCAAAAGGGCCAAACGCGGAATCCCCAGGAAATCAGCCTCGCAGGCCGGCCGGCGTCACCTAACCAATACCATCCAAACAACAGTCTGCTTCAACCGTCCATCCGTCCTCGTCCCCCCATACATTCCCGATCCGACGTCCCCGTCGACGGTCATTGTTCCTTCGTAGATGGCAAAGCGAAAGATTTCCCTCGAAGCCGTTGTCCTCTCTCGGGTCTCTCCTTAACGACATCATTTCACGATACGCTACATCCTACTTATCCATACAAACCCCTACGCATCTCGACTCGCATACATACATACATACATACATACATACATTTACCCGTAACGATTTCTCAAGTCACTGCATCCGGCACCAAGCGCCAGAATTATTACGTGACAAAGTACATACACACACGCATATATATACTCTTCGCAAGAGTGTGTATATCTATCCGTTTCCAATTGGTATAGGAATAAAATTGCTGCATCGGTCGACGCCCGAGCAGCCGCGTGGAAGGATTGTCACGTTGATGAAGATTCGAGGTGAGCCCGATCCATCAGTTATACTTTTGGCCGATCAGAACATCACCCGTTCGTCCATATCGATCCCCGGCTGTCAGGTTGCCTTTTGCCCTCCCGCGACATTTGCATTTGTATTTCCGCATCCACCTCGCCGCCGTTGAAATAAACCAATCAATCAAACAAACAAAGGAATCCCATTCATCCTGGATCCCACAATATCAAAGACAATTTGATTAATCTAGCTCGGCTTTGTCCTTTGCCTCTTTGCCTGCGCCTTCCCGCTCTGCATCATACGTCTAGGCGACTGCACAGCCCCAGCCACAGTTTCTTTCACAAATTCACTCCCTACCTTTCTCTTCGATCAGCTTACAATTCAGAATAATGCTAAACATTCCCGCCGTTGGCCATACAGTCTACATATTAACGTCTTCCACCCACCAAGACCCATCATCGGACTGAAAAACCCGCCGTTGAGTCTCTGGTGTCTTGGTCTTAACCATGTCGGCGTCTAACCAGCCTCCAGGCTCGCCGAGGCCTGAGGTTCCCAAACTCACGGTACCTGTGAGTCCTCGATTCCCATTCGATAATCTCAAACTTCCACTTGCTGACCGTTGGCTCCTTTTGTAATCGCAGGAATTGGGGACTATAGTCTCCCCGAGCGGTGCTTCAGGTTCTGGGGACGAATCAATAAAACCAGCATCGCGTTCTGGAAAACCATTCTTGGAAGTACCTGGTACGGATTCCCGGGCAAACTCGATAGACGAAAAGAATTTTCAATCTCCGACTTTCTCGAATGGAGGCACCACAATTGTCCACTCGGCCTCGGTCGACGTATCCGACGAAGAAGCTCTCAGGCCTGATCCTGGTACCGAGGCAGACTTCAAAACTGTGGACAACCGGTTTGCGTTCTCGCCAGGAGAATTGAATAAAATGATCAACCCAAAGAGCATGCCCGCACTGAGGGCTTTGGGAGGATTGAAAGGTCTGGAATACGGTTTGAGGACTAATGTCACCAGCGGCCTAAGCTCAGAGGAAACGACTCTGGACGGCCTCGTCACTATCGACGAGGCCAGGAACAAGCTGGAAGCTTATAAGGGGAAATCGCAGGAGGAAGCAATCGCCCCGGAAGCGCCAGGCACTCCAGACGACGAGCCCCCATCGGTTCAGTTGTCCGAACAATCATTCGAAGACAGAATTAGGATATACAAACGCAATGTGCTACCCGAAAGGAAGGCGAAGAGCATCTTTTTACTCATGTGGATCGCTCTTCAGGACAAGGTTCTCATTCTACTTTCGTGCGCCGCGGTTATCTCATTGGCTCTTGGTATCTACCAAACCATCCAGGCACAGAACAAGGCGAAGAAGAACCCAACCGATCCAGAGTCTAAGGAGGCACATGTCGAGTGGGTCGAAGGTGTCGCAATTATCGTCGCTGTAGTGATCGTGGTCGTGGTGGGAGCCGGTAACGACTGGCAGAAGGAACGGCAATTCGTCAAACTGAACAAGAAAAAAGAAGATCGTCATGTCAAGGCTATGCGCTCCGGCAAGGCCACACAAATCTCCGTCTATGACATTCTGGTCGGTGATGTTTTATACCTCGAACCCGGTGATATGATTCCCGCCGACGGCATTTTCATTGCTGGTCACAACGTCAAATGCGATGAGAGTTCCGCCACTGGAGAAATCGACCAAATCAAGAAAACCTCTGCCGACGACTGCATGGTTCAAATGTTGGCTGGTGCCAATACCAAGAAGCTCGATCCATTCATCCTTTCTGGTGGAAAGGTTTTGGAAGGGGTTGGCACCTACCTAGTTACCAGCGTCGGTGAAAATTCCAGCCATGGGAAAATACTGATGGCTCTTCGAGAGGATGTGGAGGCTACACCATTGCAAGTGAAACTAAATGGCCTGGCCGAAGGCATTGCGAAGATCGGAGGTGCCGCCGCTTTACTTCTCTTTGTTGTCCTTCTGATACGCTTCCTTGCAAACCTCAAAAGCTTTGAGGGTAGCGCGGACGAAAAAGCTCAACGGTTTATCCAGATTCTCATCACCGCTATCACTATCGTTGTGGTTGCGGTACCGGAAGGGTTGCCATTAGCTGTCACTCTTGCGTTGGCATTCGCGACTACCCGCATGCTGCGGGATAACAACTTGGTCCGTGTTCTACGATCTTGCGAAACTATGGGCAATGCCACAACAGTATGTTCGGACAAGACTGGTACCTTGACTCAGAACAAGATGACGGTCGTTTCTGGTATTCTCGGCCAGGATCTGAGATTCGGTTCTCAATCATCGGAGAAGAGGAGTGCAGACGATATCCCAATGATAGAGCTGAACGGCCGCATCTCCGAAGAGACCAAGTCCCTACTTGTACAATCTATCGCTATCAATTCTACAGCCTTTGAAGGGGAAGAGGATGGAAAACCCGCGTTTATTGGATCTAAGACGGAGACTGCTTTGCTGGGTTTTGCTCGCGACCACTTGGGCATGGGCCCACTGGCCCACGAAAGAAGCAATGCAAATGTCGTTCAACTAGTTCCCTTTGACTCCGCCCGGAAGTGCATGGCTGTTGTCGTCAAGCTTCCATCTGGGAAATTCCGTTTCTACGTCAAGGGTGCCTCTGAGATCTTACTCAAGCAAACTACCCAGGTTATCGGTGATCCTGCATCGGCTCTCTCCGAGGTCAGTCTCACCGGGGACCAGGTCGAAAACATCGATGCTTCCATCGTCGCCTTTGCTAAACGTTCCCTGCGAACTATCGGACTTGTATACCGCGATTTCACCGAATGGCCGCCGCATGGTGCTCGTGTTGAAGAAGACGATCCAAAACAGGCAGTCTTTGATGACATCTTCACAGAAATGACATTCCTCTGTCTTGTTGGTATTCAAGATCCCCTACGACCTGGCGTTCCTGAAGCTGTTAAGCAATGTCAGAAGGCAGGTGTTTTTGTACGCATGGTTACCGGCGACAACGTCATCACCGCGAAAGCGATTGCTGCCGAGTGTGGTATCTACACTGAAGGTGGTCTTGTCATGGAAGGTCCAGATTTTAGACGTCTTAGCAAGACCAACATGCGTGAACTTATTCCAAGGCTTCAAGTGCTTGCGCGTTCCAGTCCCGAAGACAAGCAAATTCTTGTTAGAAATCTCAAAGAAATGGGCGAAACTGTCGCTGTCACTGGTGATGGTACGTATTGTTTATATTTTTTTTTTATGCGTTGTCGATTTGAACTCAGCTAACTAACTTGTACAGGTACCAACGATGGTCCCGCTTTAAAGATGGCAGACATTGGTTTCTCCATGGGTATTGCGTATGTATTTCATGCAGACCTCACCTAGCATTCTAATAGCTTGACTGACAAAATATCCAATAGTGGTACCGAGGTTGCAAAGGAAGCTTCGTCCATTATCCTTATGGACGACAACTTCTCCTCTATCGTCAAGGCTCTCATGTGGGGTCGTGCCGTCAATGACGCGGTGAAGAAGTTCTTACAGGTTAGTAAAATCACTGTTTACTAGGGTGCAGGCTCAAATTGTTAACAATAAGTCGTAGTTCCAAATCACTGTCAATATTACCGCTGTTTTACTCGCCTTTGTCACCGCCGTTGCATCAGACGAAGAACAACCCGTGCTTAGGGCTGTCCAACTTCTTTGGGTCAACTTGATTATGGATACCTTTGCCGCATTGGCCCTCGCCACCGACCCGCCACCACCGGATATTCTGAATCGGCCCCCCCAGCGAAAATCCGCACCTTTGATCACCGTCAATATGTGGAAGATGATTATCGGACAAGCAATTTATCAGCTCGTCGTTACTTTTGTCCTTCACTTTGCCGGTGGAAGCATCCTAGGCTACGACTTGAGTCAACAGCACAAACGGGACGAGCTGTCAACACTCGTCTTCAACACTTTCGTTTGGATGCAGATCTTCAACCAATATAATAATCGCCGTCTTGATAACAAGTTCAATGTTTTCGAGGGTATTCATCGAAATTACTTTTTCATTCTTATCAACATCATCATGGTTGGTGGTCAGGTCATGATTATATTCATTGGTGGAGCTTCGCTTCGAGTTGTTCCTTTGGATGGACCGCAGTGGGCTATCTCATTAATTCTTGGCGCAATTTCTCTGATCATTGGTGTTGTTGTGCGCCTGGTCCCTGACCCAGTCTTCAAGAAGGTTCTGCCAAAGGCTATGTACAGAGACAGGAAGACGCCTGATCTCTTTGTTACCGATGGTGATGAGCAGCGATTCGAATGGAATCAGGGCATCGAAGACATCCGTCAGGAACTCCAGTTCATCAAGATGATTCGCGGTGGTCGCCTCAATGGACTCAGGTTCCGCACCAAAGAAATCAAGCACCGCCTTCTTCCACTATCGAAGTCTAGCTCCCACCCACCCCCCGGATCGCCCGACGACAATAGCAACGGATCGCAACACCCGCCCCCCAGTCCTAGCAGCCATAGGAGGAGACGGTCTAGGAGCAACTCCGCTTTCGCGGCTGCAGCAATGGTCCCAAGTATTGTTGCTGGCAGCGTGGGTGGATGGAGCCCGATCGAGAAGCCTCTGGAGGGTGGAGACTTGAGATTCCCGATGCCAATAGCGATCCCAAGAGAACCACCACAGTTGTCACGGGCAGGCTCTGAGCATTCAGTACCGCAGGCAGAAAAGTCAGGAAGTAAGACTCCCCCGACGCCTGAGGAAAAGGCGAGTGTGGAAAAGTGATATGCCCGCCTTCTGCTTGTTCTGCAACATGATGATTATTTTTTCTTTTTGATTCTCCTTAGCCTGTTTGTATTTTATTCCTTGTCGGTATCTTCTTTTTTGTAATTCTGAAGAAAACACAAAAGCACACAGAACGAACGGCGTTCTTTTATTCGGCCTTCCTTCCATCCAACGCCCACTGCTTATATCTTTCTCTTTCCTCTCCTCCTTGCTTTCTTCGTCGGATAAGGGCGGACACAATCACCCACCTATAGAGATTTTTTTGAATTCGTTTTCGTTTCGGCTCTCGGTATTAGTATTACTATCTTTTTATTATCATTTTCATACGTGCATATTTTTCACTCATCATCGGGAGGAGTTTATTCAACCGGCATTCGTTTATACAATTGTCTCTCTTGCCTGTCATTCGTTTCATAGGCTATTGCACATATATACATATCCTCCAGATACCGTCTTTTTTTTAAGCAACAAAAAAACCCCGTGTTTTTTTTCTAGTCATTCGTTTGGAAGTAGTGGAGTGTGTTAGATTGGCGGGAGGGATGGAACAAAAAGCAAAGGATCATTATGCTTCTCCAGGTACATTGAATAGCATCGCCACATATATTGCGTATATAGTAATTCAGCAGTAGAGCACCTATCTTTTATACCAGTAGAGAAAAGAGAGCCATCGGTATCTACCCAAGTACAAATACTTAGGTATGGAAACCATACTGGGGTTGATTCTCTCTGTCGTATAGACTTCCTCGATAGCTAGGGCTATACGACGAAGCGGAGGGCTTATTGTAAGGGCAGATCACAAGACAGGAGAGTATAAACTAACGTTCGGGGGCTTATAAAATGATCGTAACACACCTGTCAGCGGGTAGCAGATATTGGTATCAGTATGGCACGGAACCAGTCAGCACGAGTGTAATAGCATTTGCGAATAGCACGACGCGCGTTCGTGTCCACTCCATGGCGATAGAGCCGATATATACCTAGGTATGTCCGTGAGATGAACAGATAGCTAGTAACATCGTAAGACAGCCTGTTCACAGCAGTAAAAGCAGAGCGCGAGCGGAAGTATTCGGTGGTGGAGAATGCCCTACTAGCTACAACATAAGTAAGCAGGTACTAGGAGCTCGCTTACATTCGACTTACACGCTTTTTCTTTTGTGTAAAATTTACTTTTGAACGCTCGCTTTGGCTCTTTTGTTTGACGATCGATGGAATTGAACTTGTGCATGCAATCAATTCGCAATCTGCATTTGCACAGCCCCCTTCCTTTTACCACGGTTCTCTCGGTGATTTATAACGGATACTTTGTATTATCCGGCCGGAATGCCAAAGGACACCGAATGCCCGGGATGGGATTGAGTGGATGGACAGACCCTCTGTGGAGTGCTCGAGTGGATGTAATATATATCGGTCGATTGCCCAGACCTTGAGGCGCCTCTTCCTGCGAAGCTTACTCTGAACGCTTTCCCATGTTTGCTGTTTTTATTCTCATTTTTTCTTTGAGTTGTTTCTGCAGGCAGACTGTACATTTTACAACAAAGTGTCACGGGACGTCATGCATTTCGGCCTCGAAAGATGGAAAATATAGGTTGAGGGAGGTAGGCCTATAGGTGCCCAGGTAGGGATGTAGCTGTACATCGCCACTTTGGGTACCTACTTAGGCATATATAAATACAAAAAGGTAAGGGGAAATCCCGTGTATCCGAATGCATGGTAGAAGGGCATGAAATAGCAATGTGCAGACAAAGGTTAAGAACATCCCAAAAGAAGATATAAGGGAAAGCTATACAAGGCACAGTCAGTGCTCATAAACTAAAAAAAAAAGGGCGACGCATATACGTATGACTGTACCGTCTTTTGAGATATAATTTCGCCCAAAAACCAATTGCTCATTCATACATAATACATATTAGCTAACTTTATCCATGCGTGACAGAAATATTAAGGAAATGGACGTGTATTGGATTAATTCATTGCTGGCAGATAAAGCTTTCGCTCACTCAGAGAACGCCTCAAAAGAAAAAAAAAAACAGAGGGCAGCGACAATGATGGGAAGAAAAAGAAAAAGAAAATAAACCCGCCTACTCCAGCAAGAAACTCTATAAGAAAAATATTTTTTTCACCGATCTATCCGCATGTCCTTTACCACTGTAGAGGTAGCTAAGCCGACCCAACACTTATCCGGCTCTTCGTGAAGCTGGTTCTCGGACTATCCGTCGGACTCTTCTTCTTCGGACTCTTAGGGCTCCTCGGACTCTTCGGCGGACTGTTTGTCCCCTTCCTCGACCCATTCGGCTTGCCGTTCACACTGCCTTTGGGACTCTTGATCTTTGGCGGGCTCTTTGGCGGGCTACCAAAGCTGTTTCGCGGACTGGCAAACGGACTACCCTTAGGGCTTTCCTCTTGGTCGTTCACTGCACCTTCCGAAGAGAAGAACTTCATGATTGCACGAATACCGCGCGGACCGAGGCCGTTCTTGGGGAAACAGATGTACACAGGGTCCTCTTCAGCACCGAGCTTTTGTCGGAACTCGCTCTTGTTGATTAGCTTGAGTGAGGTGACGATCGACTGGTACGACTTGGCGAGGAACTTCATCCGGAGACCGCCCATATGGTGTCCACCGGAGAGGGAGGTGGTGGCAGACCCGCCGAAGGTCACGCTCTTTGCACCAGCAGATGCGGCATTGTGGAGGGCATGAGTAATGATGTATTCGCTGGTTCCGCTGGGGGCGCCAGGGAACTCCAGCGCATACTTGACCTGATAACCGTGCTCGTGCGACAATTGCGCCAGCACCAGCAACGCGCAGACGTTGTCTTCCTTGTCGGTGGCATAAAAGTAACGACGGTGCTCCCAATCGACCCAGGGGTTCAACTCGGTAAGATGAACCTGGGTGCCCTTACGGTTATTCATCCAATCTTGCATGCGCGCATCGCACTTTGCTTTGATCTCCGAAGTAACTTGGCCGGGTGGGACGTCGCTGATCTTGACGCCTTCCTTCTTCGCGTGTCGGATCTTGCGCGCAACATTGTCATCTTCAGCTGCTGGATCGACCGATGGGTCTACTCTCTCTTCAGCGGTGCATGTGAGGGTGCTCCAACCGAACTTGCCACCGAGGACTTCCTCGCCATCCTTGCCAACAAGTAGCCAGATCGGCTTCAGCTCCAACTCATCTTTCACGAACTTGATGAATCGCCTCATGATCATCTCGTACTGCGACGCATCGCACAATGGATCACCAATGATAATGGCATAGTGGTCTTGTGGTACGTATCCACAGGCGGCGCCCGTTTCCTCATCCCGCCAGACATGGTATCTCTCATCCAGCCAAGAAGTATTGGAAGCATCACCGTAATTGGCGATCAGCTTTGTAAGAGGCTGCAGCTCCTTAACAGGGACGTCGTCTATATGCGTGGGCTTGTTCTTCCATGGCGGGATCAGAGTGCTAGCTTCTGGATGGCGAAGGACCGAAACAGGTGGCTGCTTAGGCAAACTGCGAGGGTCCCTGTGGAATAGCGAGGCGTGACGAACGTCTCCCAGATTAAGCAACAACATGATCACACGCTCCAAACCGACGCCGCCACCGCCGTGTGGTGGAGCACCGTAGTAGAAGCCTTCCATATACTCCTTCATCATGGCCGGCTGTATCGAGTTGTCCATCATGCGTTTCTTGAGCATTTCTGGATTGTGGATACGCTGACCTCCAGACAAAATTTCCTGTCCGCGTAGGAAGATGTCGAAAGAATTGGTGTAGTGTGGGTCTTCGGGATCTAACATGGTATAGAATGGACGGGCTGATAATGGGAATTTATCGATGATATAGAAATCGGTGTTGTATTTCTCCTTGACGAGCTGACCCAACCGGATTTCGGCGCGTGTGCTCAGGTCCTCGTGTTCATGGGGAACACTGCCGTCTTCCTCCTTGTAACCGGATTCTAGGAGCATCTTGATTCCTTCCTTGAATGGTATTCTAGGGGTCTTGTCTAGCCAGACAAGATCTTCGTGGGGGAATTGTCGCTTGACAATATCCAGTTCATGTCTGTACCGCTTGTATACACCCTCGAAGATCGATTTGAACATGTTGTCAATCATATCCAAGACTTCGTGGTAGTGCTCTTCGAAAGCCATTTCCAAGTCTAGGCCGGTGAATTCGGTCAAGTGTCGGTGAGTGTTGCTGTCTTCGGCACGGAAAACGGGGCCGATCTCGTACACTCTCTCGAAATCCGAAATGACGCTCATCTGCTTTGCTAGCTGCGGACTCTGTGCCAGGAAGGCATCCCGGTCGAAATATTTAACCTTGAAGACGCTAGCCCCAGACTCAGTTGCGGCACCCTGAAGCTTCGGCGTGTGGATTTCGATGAAACCCTGACTATCCAGGAAAGTACGGAAGAGGTTGCAGATACCGGCGTTGATTCGGAAGAGCGACTGGGACGGTGCGGTTCTAAGATCTAGGATACGATTGCTCAGGAGGGTCCGGGTGTTGATGTGATGTCCACGGCTAGTTTCCTTATCGCCATCCTCCTTAGAGATCTCAGCTTCGTAGACGGTGAAAGGAAGGTCATCGTTAACCTCAGAGATGGCATGGAACTCCCAGATGAGGATCTCTTGGTCGTGGACGGTGGCGGCCTTGACTGTTTGAGCGGCCTTGCGAATGATGCCCTTGACCAAAACCACAGATTCGACGCCGATGTGATCCGCCCATTTGATCATGTATTCGGAGGCCTGGCTTTCTTTCTCCTCGAGCACACCCTGGACGGTGAATTCTTTCTGTCGGAAGATGAAGAAGGCAAGACCGGAGCTCAACTTGCGGATTGTGTGGACTCTACACCGCATAACAATCTCTTCTCCTTCACGAGAGTCATCAATCTCAGCTATACGAAACCTCTGCTGATGCTTTCGTTCTTGGGACTGGTTGATAGGTAGAACGCCGTATCGCTCCCGGAGCTCATCCGGCTCGAGTTTCGCCGCGAGAGCGGCCTCCATCTTTCGTTTCTCCTCGAGTTCATGCTCGCGACGCTCATTGATGATGACACGGGTTTCTTTCTGCTCACGCTTTTCTTGCTTTCTGGCCTGGTTTCTGCTGACTGGATGGCTGCTAGTGCCGTTGGAGTGGTTATCGCCGCTCCTGTTTGACTGAAGCGAGGAGTTTGAGTTGCTGCTGGGGGCCTCGCCGCCCAGCTTCTCGACTGTGGTGGGGGTGGCATGGCCGTTTGCCTTGGCGGCAAGGCCCGGCCGGAGCTTGTGCAGCGCTTTTCGGAGGGCGGACATTGCAGCGGCCGCTGGCTCGCGTATGTCTGCAGGTGTGTTGCACCGATGGGTTGATTATAAATATTCCGAGGGTAGGAGGGGTTTAAGAAATCAAGGGTACTAGCAAAGCTATTGATTGATTGTTAAAGTCGGAGTTCGTTACTGATGAAGCTTGTTCGAAGAGTTAGGTTCCTGTGAATCGTGGCGAGGAAACGTGAGTGGTTTATAGAGAAAGAGAGAGCAGGATAAAATAAGAATAATAAGGTGGGAACAGCAGTGCTGCAGTGACCGGGAAGCGGCGCGACCAGCTCGCACGAATGACGTCAAACAAGAGCACGACAACCAACCACTTACAGTACGAAGACACTGACGATTTGGGTGTCACACCACTCAACCGGGAGCGAACGGTTTGGTGATAATGGCGATGGTAGTGATAACGGCGATGGTGAAGGTGAGGTGATGCCGATTGGGAAGGATGTTCTGGTGGAGTGATCCGGGGCAACGGACAGGCTTTTATGAGCTCGACACCGGACGCTTTTGTAATTTATGCTTTCTGGATTCAGGGCACGGAAGAGAAGGGAGAGGAGGAGAGAGGAGGAGAGAACGGAAGAGGGAAAGAGAGAAGCCGGCGTATTTATCAATAAGGTTTGCGGACAGGACTGCGGTGGGATGACAGATCCGGAAGACGGAGGGACGCTTCCTCACGATTGATTTTATACATATAACAGCAACAGAGGATTATATTATACTAATCTCTGCTGTGCTATCTTGCACGGAACTCCGGTTGCTCGATTAAGCTGGTACATGCATGCAGAAGTGGACTAGCTCTCTGCTCGACCCGGCGTCTTCATCTCGGCCTTCGCTTTTTTTTCTGATTACATACACGCTTACGGCGTGCATCTGTCCACTCTCTCCACCAAACAGCGTTCTGAGTCCGATCGTTGCCTGGAACTAGTCCTGAGCCTTACTGACTTTTACTGTCCTTTACTGACTTTCTTTCTTTTAGAAGCAAGGTTACGGGAATCGAAAAAGGTTCCATCTACCGGCCGCTAACTTTGCCCAAAGGCCAAATGCCCATCGCCAATAACAGGCAAACCGCTAACTTAACTTAAAAGTCGAATGTAGTCTCCCAACAGCCACCACCCCAAAAGCAGTGTCCCGCATACATATTCAACATTTGCTGCTCGCCGGGTCGGGCACACACACTCGAGAACTCGTATTCTCTCCATTACGGTCTTCTGCTTCGTCCACCCGATGCCCATTGCTCATGGTCCCTTTCGCTTGTAAATTCAACATCGCGGCATTACCGTGGAGAAGGGTCCATGGAAAACTAAACTCCGTGATGGCACCCCATTACGTCATGCAAAGAACTGTCATTTTTGGCTTTTATTGGGAGACCTTGCCAACCCTCGCAAATGCCCGAGCACCGGGCGTGCACCTGCCGAGTCAGAATGGAATAAACCCGTCTCCACATTCGAAGGAGAAGGAACAAAAANAGGAACAAAAAAAAAAAAAAAAAAAGAAGGCTTGCGGGCTGCATGGTGCTGCTATCTTCTGATTGATATCATTCATCGGCCGGCAGGAGCGAGGCAGGAGTTATCGGCCGGCCGAAGCCAACCCTGTCTTACTCAGCAGAAAAAAGTCAGCGCTTGCTGACCCCTGTAAAGCCGAGTTAGTCCATCTGCAAGCTCCGAAAATGTGGGATGCTTCCACAGGAAAAACTCACAGCTTAGGGTCCGGATCCGAACAGAGCCGGCCGGTAGCTCACCTTTTCGTGCATGCGATTTCCTCATTTGAGAGCAACTGCATATGACTAGGTGTTCCGGCCAGCCTATCGTCGGACCGCATCCTCAGGGAGTGGGAAATCAAATTGCATAATCAGAATCATTGGGCATGCCCGCTGATTAATGTTAAATAATCGTTCAATGGAGCTGTCGAGAGCTGCTGCTGCCGCCGCCGCCGCAGCTGTTGCCCCGAGCACCAGGTATCGGACAAAGCAGAGCCGTTGCGAACTGAACCCATGACCTGGACATCCGAGCATGCAGCGGAAGCTGATAGAATCTGGATGCCTCAAAGTCGACTCATCCCACCTGTACACATGTCTGAATAACTAGCTCGGGGCAAGGGCTCAAGCAACGTCGCACAACCATTGGGAAGAAAGATCCTTCCGGGAAACCCCATCGAGGTGAGCGTGAGCATGCATGTGCAAAGAACAAGCAGGGTGCCCGGACGTCGTCGGTCGCGTCGACCAATCGATAGACAGCTGAAGTCGATCACAAGCTTCCGCCAATGCGAGCTGTCCTTGCAACAAAAGGTGGGGTTTCCTCGCATTTTTAGCGTTCGGAATTTAAGGATGTCGACGGATCTCGGAAGCTGCTTTGAGCCGCGAGTCGACCACCCCCATGTCGGATCGTGTCACATCAGAGTTCCTCCTCTCCTCACTAGCAGATGTCTGTCCAGTCTGCGAACGGCTGGTTGTTTTTTTTATATCTTTTATTTTATTTTTATGGAAGGTGTGTGCAAGTAAATGTGTGAATGTGTACATGATCACTGGAGACGACGAACAGTGGGCTCGGTAGATGTGGTGATATGACAACGCGGTGACCTCAGCGACCGACCGCCGGCCGCGCATCGGCCAGGGTCGAATTTATCGGCACTCGTATCGCGGTTTGCCCCCGATCTGCCCCTCAGCCTGGGACTCTTGATCGTCTGATCTTGGGTTGGCTCAAGTACTTTCACCGCGGCATTCATCATCATTTGCGGACATATGTACAAGTTTGTATGGAGCGGTAACGTTAAGCTTATGGCAGCGGCGGCGCTTGAGATGACTAACGGTTGGCCGCCACCTTGTCTATTAGGTCATGTTGGCAATAGCGACATCAAAGTGATATAATGCGCCGCTTGCAGGGTGTGGTGGGGGCAGGGACTTCGGTCGAATCCTGATATCTCATTCGAATCCATGCAGATATCTTCAGATCACATCGGCAAATGGCTCGTCCCTGGATGATCAAAGAAATCAAGGTATCCACTTCCGATGCCACTTCGCCTATCTGCAGCGTGCGGTTGCCAAGTTCGTAGAAATCACGTCGACGCGTAACAGGCGTCGTACCGTGATACTAAGCACTTACAAAGGCAGTGGCTTGGGTCTGAGACCGGAGTTCTTGGCGGGGGTCTTGGTGCCAGACTGGTCTGCAGCATACCTTTTTATATTCCAGACACCAAGACACATGCCAGGGAGGCGAAAGAGAATGTGAAAGGGAGAGGGGGACAACCGTTGCGCAAGCTGGCTGTGCAAAGCCAAAGATGGAGATGGGCTATTCCGAGGTACAACAGGGCCAATTATGCCTCATCAAACATAAAACCAAGAGGTTTTCGAATTTCCATTTTGACAGCCGTTTTGCCTGTTCAAAACACGAGGGGGAAAAAAAAAAGGGGAAGGGCCTACCTGACCTACCCATGCATCATCTGTAACGGGAGCAGCAGCAACAGCGAACTGGGAGCTGACAGGATTCAGGGCAAACGTGCGCAACATCGCGATGGGGATAGGATAGGATGACATGGACGGGATGGATTGCGGTTGCCCTGTTGATGTAACATCATCATAACATTTTCGTATACTTGGAGCATATATATAGAGAGGCGCACTCGACAACGGTCAAACGGAGCCTGGGACTGCCCCCGCTGGCGAGTTTTACAACTAGCTGGGCTTTTCGCGACTGGATGCTTGCAAGATACGTGGTTTCCTGGCACCAAAGTTGGGTCTTTCCGAGTTAAAAGAATCCTGTCGCTGACTGCTGCAGCCGGGCGGATATGGATCTTCTTGCCTAAAGCAGCGGGTCTCCTGTTCGCGTTTCAGTTTAGCCAGAAGCACCAGTCGATCCAGAAGCAAGGCGCACTTTTGGGTGTTAGTGCTAGTGAGTGCACGCGACGGCGGGAATGTTGATGTCGAGAGGTAACAAACAAACGTTAAACAAGTGTAAGCAAGCAGTTTATGTCTGCAAGCGGCTGTAGTTTAGCTTCGTGTCCTTTTTGCTGGGCGTGTAGCTGGACGAATGGAGCTGGTGAACCTGGTGAGCTTGCTGCTGCTACTGATGATGATGGAGTTGAGATTAAGTGCTGGTGCAGAAAAGGGGCGGCGCTCGATCCCACGGCGCCTCGGACAGAGATCCGCCAGAGCCCCAAATAGCAGAACGTAAGGTCAAGTACAATGAAATAAAGTAAAATAAAATAAAATAAAACAATCTAACATAACATCCAAAAATCTAAAATAAGGAAATAAGGAAATACGAGTAGCAAGCAGCAGCAGCAGCAGCGAAAAAAGTAAAACAAAGTGGTCGTTCGGGTGCATGTTCGTTCTGCGTATGCAACTGCAACCTGGCCCAGCAAGCCGAAAGGGGAGTCTTCCCGCCAGCCACCGCTGCTAAATCCAATCCAATCCAATCTGCTGCTCCTGCGCATGGCCGCATCGCCAGAAACAGAACCCAGCCGATTGCAGCGTCTCCACGAGAAAAGGTTACTTTTTCTGCTTCTTCTTCTTCTTCTTGTTCTTTCCTGTCACTTGAGCTTCACCCGTACGCATAATTATAATTCTGCCTTTATCGTCTCCGTTGTTAGTTTGATGCTTGGTCAGCGGGTTAATTGTCGTCGTCAGTCCCTCTCTCTTCCAACCTCCACCTCCCTTTTTTAATGCGCTTCCTCTAACCCTCATCGTCCACATGCTAGCAGTTGCTGGACCCTGTCACGGACCCTTAATTTGATTTAGAAAAGAAAAGAGAGAACGCTCCGACGAAGCCGAACAAGATAAACGACCCGTCGCGACTTTCCCACCCCGCTGGGCCTCCTGTCATGATATCACTCGGCCACAAGCTATACCCGGATTCACCGTCCTTTCTCTAATCGGCCCTTGCCTGAGCTCATGACAAGATGTCTGAGCGACCTAACGACCCAAACGATCACCCCGACATACCCCTCCAGGACCTCTCCCAGCAACAACAACAACCCCCGAACCGTTCGCCAGGAACCTCACCTAGTAGATCGCGGCGGAGTAGAGCCTCTCGGTCATTCTTCCGCAGCCGCAGTTCGATATCGCCTACCGGCGATGCTGGCAGGATTCAGAGACGGAGCAGCGGCTCGGATAGGGGGGCAACAACGTCGCCTAGTGGTGGTGGGACACTATCGCCTGGGAGCTTTGGCGACGATGGCGGGCCGACAATTGCAGAATCCCGTCCCGTCATTCGTCGATCTATACAACATCCCTTACCCGTAATCACGACGAGTCTTGCCGACGACGACAATGCCGCCCCCGGTGCACAGACAACCATTTTTGATGCTGAGGGTGGCATGAATGTCGATATGGATACAATGCGGCGTGGTCTGGTTGAAGTGCTGGCGGGGGAGGCGCAAGGAGGCTGGTTGGGCAATCAACGGAGGAAATCGCATGCTGGTCCATCGATATCTACACCGCATCAACAACAACAACATCAGCACCAACAGCCCCAGGTGGGGCTCTCGCAGGCCGAGACCCACCATTATGGGGGCAGCGTTGGACTTGGATTGGGATCGCCGACTTTTGGAGAACATGAAGACTATTTTGGAGAATATACGCTGTCATCACCGCCAGCTCGAATAGATGAGGAGGACGATGATACGGCTGGGCTTACGGATCCCGCAAATCTGCAGCCGATGGGCATGTCACCACGACTCGGTACGACAGATCCGAGCTCTCCTAGAGGGAGGAAACGTTCGCAATCGCAAGGTGTCCGCTTCGACCCGAAAAGTTCGCCGTCAAGGTCGCCTGGGACAAGGCTCGGGGATGAATTGCATAATGCTGAGGCGGGATTGAGGCGTGCCTCTCCGAAGAGAGGGTTATCCCCAGGGCGTAGGCCGTCGACCAAGGGACGCAAGATCTCTCTAGCGGTGCCAGGCGGCTCGTCTCCCGTTCGCCGTGTGTCCATGGCTGTACAGAACATATCGCAGAGAGTTGTCAATTTGTCCAATGATCCCAACGCGGATATAGTTCGACGGCCTTCTGTTAAATCTATAAGGAGTGATACCAGTCCGATTCCGTCGCCTGGTGAACACCCAGGTGGTTTACCGTCGCCGGTAGGTAGTGGGGAGAAGGTTCCCATTGCATCGCCAGATGATACGCCACCGCCAGAATTTCCCAGGAGACTTTCTATAAACCCGCTGAAGGGGAGAAGCCTGAAAATCTTTCCTCCCGATAATAAGCTTCGAGTATTCCTCTGCGACATCTTGACACATCCGTATGAAAACCTTTCCGTATTCTCGCTAAATTTTTTTAACACCTTGATGAGATAAAGATGCTGACATATTCTACGTAGCTTTACGGAGCCTTTTATTCTACTCACGATTATCGTGCAGATTATTTTGCTCACAGCTGACTCCGCGAAGAATATCTTTGACTTTCCTGATGACAATAAATGGGGCTCTCCATCCGACTATGCTCTCCTTGCGATTTTTATATTGTACACACTGGAGCTGGTAGCCCGTATAATTGTATCCGGATTCGTCGTCAACCCTGATGCCGTCTCGGGCAACATCGATTTAACATGGAAGGCGTACATAGAATCCAAGCTCCGTTTTGTTTTTACTCCTAGCGAACAACAAGTTAAACTACCTGCTGTCGAGCAGCTTTCGGCAGCTGCTCTGTTTCCTTCGATGGCCCACATCCATTCCGGCCAGGCGTTTCTTCATACTCGCGATCAACAGCGATTTCAGCTCTCTCGCCGCGCTTTCATGCGACATTCATTCAACAGACTTGACTTTTTAGCCGTCGTTTCCTATTGGATTGCCTTCGTTTTAGCACTCACGGGATTAGAAGAAAAGCATCATTTGTATATTTTTAGAATGCTTAGCTGTCTTCGAATATTGCGACTCCTTGGGATAACCAGCGGTACTGGAGTAAGTGTTTCACGAGACTCCATCTGACAAGCCAGTATTAACAATTGACTTTTTAGGTCATCCTCAGGAGTTTGAAGAAGGCGGCGCCTCTGCTTGTCAATGTAGCGTTTCTTATATCTTTTTTCTGGTATGTGCACCTTTGTGGCCCGAGATAAGCCTGCATGAGTATCGTTGCTAACAATTACATTCTAGGCTGCTGTTTGCGATTATTGGAGTTCAGAGTTTCAAAAGTTCCCTGCGGCGTACTTGTGTTTGGATAGGTACAAGAGAGTCACAGGCCCCTGATAGAACCAGTGTCCAAATATTAACAAAAGTGTTTCTTAGACCCAGCTGGTCAGCAGGCAAATTATACCCAAGAGCTCCAGTTCTGCGGCGGGTATCTTGATTCTCGCGATCTTTTCGAGATGCCTTACCTGTACCCCGACGGTACCTTCGCGAAGATTTCGCCCAAGGGCTACATCTGCCCCGTGAATTCACTTTGTGTAGAAAACCAGAACCCATACGGTGGCACTGTTAGCTTCGATAATATCCTTCAATCAATAGAGCTGGTTTTCGTGATCATCAGCTCCAACACCTTCTCTGACCTAATGTACTACACTGCCGATAGTGACTACTTGTGGTCCGCACTTTGTAAGTTTCACCATTTATCACATTGTCTAGGTCTGAATACTAATGTAATTGTTATATAGTCTTCATATTTGGGTATGAATATGATTCAATCCCATTATGCGCGTCGTTAAACTAACCACCTCGATAGCATGATTATCCTAACCTTTTGGTTAGCAAACTTGGTAAGCAATAGGTGGATCAAAGGCTTTGGGTATCTACCACAAACTAACATATATAAAATATAGTTGGTTGCCGTTATTACGTCGTCATTCCAGGTTATCCGAGAAGAGAGTAAACAGAGCGCATTCAGAAATAACAATGATGACGAAGACAAAGATGAGAGGTAAGTCTACTCTTGCCGGACGGTTTTTTACTCAAGATGCACAACTGATTGGTACCACATTGTAGTCTCGAACACCCACATATAACACGCGTAGGTTCCCGCACTAACCAGGCGAAGAAAATCTATGACAAGACGGAATTCGTTTGGATTATTATTATTTTTGTTGGCCTTGCTGTACAATGCGCCCGTGCTTCGGATATGAGCAATCGTCGTCGTGACGTGATCAACAACGTGCAGCTCACTGTCTCTCTGCTCCTGCTTGGCGAAATCATATTGAGATTCGCTGTCGACTGGAGAGGCTTCTTCAAGTTACCGCGAAACTGGTTCGATCTTGCCCTCGTCATAATAACCTGCGTCATGGAACTGCCTCCTATCAAAAACGAAGCAATTGCGTACGCGTGGCTTTCGTTGTTCCAAATCCTGCGATTCTACAGAATTATTTTGTACTTGCCAATAACTCGCAATCTCTTGGTACGTTTGTTCTCTCTCTGAAAAAAGTTGGTTTTCTCAATTGCTAATGGTAGCTCCGCGTGTAGCTTCTTGTCCTAGGAAGTGTCGGTGGTATTCTCAACCTACTCTTCTTCGTGCTCCTAGTGACCTTCCTCTGCTCGATCTTTGCCGTGCAGCTCTTGCGGGGCAATATTCCGAAGGAGGACAGCGGCGGCAATGAGATTAGGATTACATTCAACAATATCTGGAATAGCTTTCTAGGGATGTACCAGGTCTTTTCGAGCGAAGGGTGGACCACGATCCTTTATGGAGCACAGCAATACGAGAATAGGTTTCACGTAGGCTGGATATCAGCGACCTTCTTCATTCTCTGGTACATTCTCGCAAACCTCATCATTCTGAATATGTTTATTGCTGTCATCCAAGAGAACTTTGATGTTACAGAAGACGAGAAACGGCTCTGGCAGATCAGATCATTTCTTCAAAAGAAAGACGGCCATAGCCCATCTACTTGGAATCTTTCGTTGTCCGGACTCTTACGCTTTGGCCGAGTCAACGCTCGTGACCCAATAGAGTTCGGGCATGCTGGCGTTGAGATGTTAACGAAAAATGCTATTGTCGATGAGTTTCTGGATGAACGGGGCGATGAAAGGGTTCACGAGCAGCCACCTAGCAGCAAGGATAACATTAAACCTGGAATCTCCCACCAACGTACTATCCGGTTCGATGCTGGAGATGCCCATTCCCCGGATGTCTTGACTAAGATCGGACAATTGATCAGTAAGTTTTGGAAGCAGGGAGAAGAGAACCCATTCTACTCCGGCAGCATATTCAGCAAGCGATCAGAGATTGCACCAACAGCAATGGCGCAGGAGCTTGCGAGATCGCGCGACCGAATTCGGAAGGCTCAGAGAGAATACTTGATCCAGCACCCCGGCTATAACGTCTCCCTCTTTATTTTCGGGCCAAAGAACCCAATTCGGCGCATGTGCCAGCGTGTCGTTGGGCCGAGCCGTGGAACGGATCGATTCGATGGTGTCTCGCCATATATACCAGCTTGGCTCGCCTTCACAGCACTGGTTTATACGTCAATCATTGTTATGGTCATCCTGGCTTGCATTACCACGCCGCTATACCAGAAGGACTACTTCGAGAGGCATGGCTATACTACTAGGAGCTGGTTCGTCTTCGCCGACATTGGCTTCGCAAGTTTGTTTACTTTTGAGGCGATGATCAAGATTATTGCAGACGGGTTATATTGGACGCCTAACGCCTACCTGCGCAATGTGTGGGGTGTGATTGACTCTATCGTGTTGATAACGCTCTGGATCAGTGTAGGGACATCATTTGCGGACCAGGGTGAGATTG
Organism: Drechslerella coelobrocha; assembly: GCA_036971555.1. Classification (NCBI taxonomy): domain Eukaryota; kingdom Fungi; phylum Ascomycota; class Orbiliomycetes; order Orbiliales; family Orbiliaceae; genus Drechslerella; species Drechslerella coelobrocha. The sequence goes on from JAJTUH010000007.1 coordinate 2,356,563, forward strand.
CCAGAGCTGTGGGTGCCTTCAAAGCGCTCAGGGCGCTCAGGCTGCTTAACGTGAGCGACAGTGCACGGGAGACATTCAATTCAATGTTGTTTGGAGCGCGGAAGCTTATTTCCGCGGCCTTTGTCTCTTTGGCCTTGTTGATACCATTTGCCATCTATGGCGTCAACTTGTTTGCGGGCAAGATGGTGTCCTGCAATGATGCGGTAGTAGGGCAGCTTGATGACTGTGTATTTGAGTACGCCAGCTCGCCTTACAATTGGGCGGTGTTAGCCCCCCGAGTGGCGCAGAACCCGTGGTATGACTTTGATTCCTTTGACCATTCGCTATTCATTCTCTTCCAGATTGTGTCTCAGGAAGGGTGGACGGATGTGCTCTGGCAGGCAATGAGCATTACTGGTATAAGTACGTTGGCGTTATCTTTGGGTTTTTTGGTGTGTATTGGACCAAACCAGCTAACTGGATATAGATAAACAACCGGTGCAGGGAGCATCTCAGTACAATGCGATCTTCTTCTTGGCATTCAACTTGTTGGGTGCAGTCTTTGTCTCGGTGAGTTAAGAGATCACATTTATCTAGTTATCATGGAATTGCAGATGAACTGATTTTGATTGACTCTAGACACTGTTCGTTTCTGTCTTCATGCGAAATTACACGGAACAAACAGGAGTGGCATTCTTGACGGCAGAGCAACGGTCCTGGCTCGAGCTTCGGAAACTTTTAAGGCAGATTCGCCCTTCCAAGCGACCGAGCAACAGTCCTGACGAGAGGTGGAGGGCGTGGTGCTACAATCGCTCTGTGCGCAAGCACGGGCGGTGGAACGGATTCATAACAACAATCTTGTTGATGCATTTGATTCTCTTGGTGGTCGAATATTATCCTGCGAACGATCGGTTAGATACTTGCAGAGGTACTTATAGAGCTTAATGAGTTAGCAGTATGCAATTCGACTAATGAATTACTTTTTGATAGATTCAATCTTTCTGTGTTTTGCACTCATTTATGCAGCCAACATCTCTGTCCGGATCGTTGGATTGACATGGGATCAATACAGAAAGAGCCGATGGGATATGTTCAACCTTTTTGTTGTTACTGGCACACTAGGGACAACCATTGCTATTCTTGCCATCGAGAGAGCACCGATCTTTACACAGTTTCAAAAGTTGTTTCTGGTTTTGGTAAGACACGGTTAAATTCTAATGGCTCATAAGATATCGGCGCAAGTGACTAACAGCGAGGATAGGATACGCTCCTGCTTATTCCGCGAAATAATCAACTTGACCAGCTATTCAAAACCGCGGCAGCTTCGTTCCAGGCCATTGGCAACCTCCTTCTCACCTGGCTTGTGCTGTTCTTGGTTTACGCCATTGCATTGGTCCAAAGCTTTGGGCTGACGCGGCTTGGAGACAATGGCAGCGGGAACAAGAACTTCAGAACTATTCCGAATGCATTAATCACTCTTTTCAGAATGAGTTCTGGGTATGTGTCTTTACAGTGACATTGATTTAGAGTGTTGAATGCTAACTCTTGATTCTCATAATTATAGCGAGGGATGGAATCAAATCATGTCTGACTACAGTGTGACGAGCCCCGACTGCGTTATGAGCTCCAACTTTTTTAACTCAGACTGCGGGAGCAAAGGCTATGCTAGGTTTCTTTTCATATCGTGGAACATTATCAGCATGTTCATCTTTGTCAACATGTTTGTGTCGCTCATTTTCGAGAGTTTCAGTTACGTGTATCAGCAGTCCGGCACGCACAACAAGCTGTCGCGCGAGGACATTCGCCGATTCAAGCGTGCATGGTCGCACATCGACCCCAAGGGAACTGGGTTCATCCCGCCAGATAAACTTTACAAACTGCTCGATGAGCTCAACGGCGTCTTCGACATGCGAATCTACGAGGAGCCGTATACCGTCAAATCAGTTCTGAAAGACTGCAGGGTAGATCCAGCGAACGACCGACTCGGCATTGGAGTAGACCTTAAGAAGCTGAACCAGAGGCTGTCTGGTCTACCAATATGGAAAATTCGGCGGCAGCGGTATAAGCACGCAAGATTTGTGGAGGAGTGTCTCGTAGCCTCGGATAAAGAGCGGGGTATCGCGTTTACAACGGTCCTCCTCATTCTAGCTCATTACAAACTGATCGTCGACAATAAGAGTCTCAGGTATGCATATTATTGTTGTTCACAATTGGACGCCAAATCTCTGACTTTTTTTGCCATAGGCTCGAGGAGTTCCTCCGTCGCAGGGCTAAGCTACAGATGGTGGAAGAGCAGATGCAACGGAATACTGTCAGGAACTTTTTCCGCATGATGTGAGTTTTTGTCTAGCAATCCTATCCGGTTTTACAAATTTTTTTAAAAATGGCGTGATTGTTAATAATATGGTATAGTGTCGCCATGAGAGATTATTCTGCAACCAGCGGAAGAAAGTCCAGGGCGCCGGTTATACCTGTGTTCCGAGTGGAGAAAGAGAGGTCATCCATGGTCCCGCAGATATATGTGGAATCAGACTCGACGCCGGATCTGCTACAGAGTCTGGCGCAACATCAGCAGCAGCATCAATATTCTACAACAGGGTCCCCTAGATTCGGTGGTGTGAGGGTGTCAGTTGAGGATGGTCTGCAGCCTGGTGGCCGTCAGTCACCAGTTGGATCAAATATATCACCAATGACGTCACCTATCGATGACCATTCACGAAACTCGTACGGCTCCTGGACTGGGGGAAGCCCGAGAGGAAGCCCGAGAGGAAGCCTAAGGGGAAGTCCAAGAGGAAGTCCTACAGCACAGCTGTCGCCACGTCTACGGGATGACCGCAGGACGTCGACTCATGACGTCCTAGAAGCGTTTCAGGAGTCTTCATGGGGGGCAGCGATGAGGCGGTCAGTGTCGGCGGCGGCGGCGGCTAGGAGACGTAGCGGGGACCAGCAGCAACCTGGCAACCCGCGGTTTTCTTTTGCCAGCGACCGGTGATTAGATACCGGTTGAGGGCGTGGATCAGCAGAAATAAAACGTATTGCTCACGCTTACACTTACTCTCGTTTTGTTCTTGTTCTTCTGGCATCTAATTGCATTGGACGGCCTCTTTTTTTCCTTCTTTTTTTCCTTTTTTTCTTTTCCTTGCTTAAACTTACACTGTAGATATCCTATACTGTACTATGAGTCTTTTTCGGGTTCGGTTCTTTTTGGCAGACGGGGCCTTTACATGGAGTTTTTCTGGTTTCAGTCCTTCTCGTTCCTTTTCAGTCGATTCGCTTTTCTCCTACAGACCATCATTGTGCCGGCGTTTTGTTGCCCTTTTTTGTATTTTTAATTTGATACGAGGGCCGAAAAAAGGATTCGTCACGAAAGGAACCCTGGGTTATGTACTAGTAATAAATAGTAATGCACGATTTCGATTCCAGAACAGTCCCAATTTTATACTCATGCAGATGTTAGGATTTTAAATTTTAAATTTTAGTTTTTGTTCTTGCATTTTTACAGCTTAATTTTGTGTCAAGATCATACACCAAGTCCACAAAGAGGTCTCGCTTGGAGTTCATTTTACGGACGCAATGCAATGCAGTAATTTTCATATAAGATGGCCGAATGGACGCCACGGTATCAGGTGGACCGCAACGAACGATAAGGTGGGCGCTCCCTCCACGAAGGTTCGACTACGGCGACCGGCCCATGGTCGAGCCTAAACCTGTCTGAAACGGGTGAAGCGAGATAAAAAATAAAAAATAAAAAAAAATAAAAAAGAGGCGGGAAGGCTTGGAGAGAACAATAAGAGAGATATGGTTATTTAAGAAAGAGCACTGCCACCGCTTCGACGATATGATGGAATTGGGATAGACTGTTTTGCTTGCCTAATGAGAAGTCCTGGGCGGTTGGTTGTGTACTACTCCCAAACGGCAGGAAGGGGAAACCGGTCGTGAAACAGGTTGAGCTGTTGGCAGAAGCAGCAGCAGCAGCACTGCAATGTCGTTCTTCGATGTTGGAAGAAGGGACGACACGATACGGGGGGGAAAGACTGGGAAGAACGTGGTGTCAGATTCATTACGATCCAGGGCTCCACACAGGCAAATTTATATTAACCCAGGGAGCGTGAAACGGAGTCCCATGGGATGCCCAGAGTGTGAGAGAGAGTGAGAGAAGGGGAAGGTTAGCGTTCCCGCGTTTCATGACGGAGCAGAAGGGACGAACCCGGAAGGTACCCTATGTGTACGACGACGACGGAGCTCAGCGCTGGTTATATACTGACCGACGGATGACTGAGCGAGAGACCGACGGCTGGCGTGATTGTGAAGGAGCGATGAAGTGAATTGAATTGAACCGAACTCAGTTTGGTTGAACCGAATTGAATTGAATTGAATTGAATGTCTACGGTGGTGTGGTTTGTGGGGTTGCGCAATGCTGGGAGTGAGTAAGGGTGGTGTTTAAAGGGGCGCCCAGCAATCAACAGATTCCCCACCGCAGATGCTGGGCTATGCTGATGGCAGAACATATCGCGTTTGAAGGTTGAATCAGAGCTGCTTCACTCTGCGGGGCTGGGCGAGATACGAGATCACGAGGAAGGAAGAAGAGAGCATACGATGTGGATGTGGAGTAGTCAGTTAGTTACTTGGTTACTTGGTATATATCCACTGCCTGCTGCTGTCCGGCTCTTCCGTCAGCGAACGCCGCGCGTTTGTTACATCACGACCTCGCTCTCACTCTCTCTCACTTCCTCTCTTTTTTTTTTTCTCTTTTTGCCGTCTCTGTCTCTTGCAAAGCTGGCCGGGCCCAGTTCTTTTTTTTGACGTTCTCTCGTTTGGATTCTTTGTCAGCGACAGTTCCACCCGCAGCACAGCCTTTGAGAGGCCGACGACGACTACTTTTTTTTTATTATTTTAAATTCCATTCTTTTTTCTTATTTTACGATTATCATATCATCGTCGACTTTTTTTTTCTATTCTATCGCATATAAATATTTGCTTCCATTCTTTCTCTGCCCGCCGGATAAGCCGTCCTCAGTCCGCATATCCAACAAATAGAACAATTCCGGTGCCTTCATTCTTTTCCTGCTGTGCTCCGGTGCCTAATTATACCGGCCCATCGCGTCGCTCTGCTTGTACCTGGCTTCTGCAACTGGCAAATCAGCATTGACACCGCTAGAAAGTAGTCTGCAAGTGCAGCTATCCCGATCGAGAAAGTACAGTGCAGACGAGGTGCAGACGGCTTTCGCAGTGGCAACCTGAAACGAGTGGGATATTCAATCCCGCATCCAAAGACACTAGGAAAATAAATCCTCTACGGCGACACACGCATCATCATCAGGCGGACAGTAGCCCACTAGCCACGCCTAGGCTTGTCGCAGTTTTATATAATATCGCAAGGAGGGACAACCAACTTGAGTTTTTGGCCCCTCTTTCTTTCTATATTACAGACAGCCCTTCTTTTTTGCTGTTCTCGTAACGTTTTCTTCCTTTTAGCCAGTTTTGTGCGGGTGCTTGTCGTCAGCGGACGGGACCGATCCAATCTAACCCCAGGCGCATTACATACATCCATTTTTATATAAGTCCTTATTATTATTACTACGACTACGACTTACCCTTGCCTGGCGGCGGCGCATTGCATTCCTATCCCGGATTCCTGTTCCACCGGAACCCACATCCTTGACGTCTGTCTAGGCCTGCGCGGAATTCTCCAAGTGCCTGCGTGCATTTTAATCCAAAGTGGTGCGATAGCCCTTTGTAGATATATATCCTCCCTCCCGGTATATATATATATATCTTATAATCCCCCCCTGCGCTCCGGCCCCTCTTCTCTTCTTCGAGGATCTTCTTTTGGTCCTTCGACTCGTATAAAATACCCGTTCGCATAAGAAGCGTCACAAGGCTTTCTTCCATCCACTCCTTTTATTATATTTCGGGAAACCTTCAGTTCTTGTGCTCGATAATTTTTTTCTTATTTTTTATTATCTTTCATCTTTCTATTTTATCTTCCTTTCCTCGACATCTCGTGCGACTGTTTGCTGAGCGAACACCCAAAAAAAAAATACAACACATAAGCAACGCTGAACGCATCATCAATTGATCAAAATGGTCCACTTCAGCATCCACCAGCTCACCGCCTCGCTCTCTCCCAAGAATGTCCGCTCCGGTCTGCGTCTGCGCAAACGGAAGACGTCCAATGCGTCTTCCACTGCCTCTGACATGGTCTGCTCGCCATCCAACGTCTCCATTGCCAGCTCGACCATCTATCGCCGGCGCAACTCCATTGAGTCCTTTACCTCGACCTCAACAGCGGCCTCGAGCGCCATCTTGGAGACCTGCAATGACCTTGGCCTTACAAGCCCTTATCACACACCTGCACACATAATCCTAAAGTCCACTCTCAAGAAACGGGAACAATTCCGGCCTCCGCAGAGGAAGATGACGGGAAGCTCCATCGCTTCGTCCAGTCTGAACGGCGGGATGATGCAGATTGACCTGTGTGGGTTCCACCACTCGTTTGTCGACGCTGAGGAGGAGAGCTTTAGCCCCGAGCTGGCCATTCTGGAACCGAGACCAGACGCCCATCGATATTGCGGATTCGAGGAGACATTGGAGCAGCGGCCAATGGCACCCTTCCGACTGTGAAGGCATTTCATTCTTTCTCTCGTCTTTGATGACCTAGCTTGTGGCCATGAAGACTACTTCTTTACGTTAATCCATGCAGATGATGCTCGAACATGATTGAGAGCGAGGAGATGCAGCGGAAAGCGTCCCTTTTTTTCACTTTGATTTTCTTTTTTCTTTCCTTATATAACAGAAGAAAAAAATGACAATATTTATATCAAGTGCACTTTTTTTTCTCTCCTAGTTCACATGCTCGAGCTGTCAAGTCTTATCTTTTTTTTTATTTCTATTCTTACGGGCGTTCACGGTTTCTGTGTAGTTCGCGTTGGCAACAGCGGTTTGGCTTGGCTTTCTATTTTACACTGCAAAGTGTTACCCGCACTCGAAGTCTGCTTTTTGCTTGTCTCTAGATCTTGACATATTATTTTGCTTGTCATCCTAGAAGGTCGGATTTTTTCTTCTTTTTTTTTGGCAATTGATGATACCATGCATTCTATCCTAAAGGAAGGACCCTGCTGCGGTGCACTCTATAGATCTTACATTGTGATAATATATAATACATTAGAAATACCACGGTGTGTGATGGATTATACAGCATTCGGCGAATGCTCCCATGTCTGCCGAATCCGATGTGCGCAGGTGACGATTGCGGTTGGGCCCCTGTGAAAATCTAGGGCCCAGACGTCCCGGTGGAAGGGACGGCTATCCCGCTCATTGCCCATTTAGATTAATTCAAATTGGCATGATAGTTTGACAAGGTATAGGGAGTTTCTATTCATTACGGCGCGGTCGACTTTTCTCCGTCAGAACAGTCGCAGCTGTGCACGGTGCGTGTAGCCTGCTGCAGGTTTCTGTTTGTCCTTACTAAACTATTCCAAAGGGCCGAAGTTGTAAGTAAGCATGCATTGCGCATTTCAGGCCTCCAAGCTTAGAGCTCCATCAACGCTCCCAGGGGCCTAACTTACTAAGAATATGTGCACGCGCCACAGTATACGTAGACGGCGATTTGAATTGTTTCAATGTTCGGATCGGATCTATGGTACCATGGTGAGTACCAGCCTCGAGACCAGGCGCGGATTGCGAACGTTGACCTTCACACAATTAATATTAATCTGACTCTAGATCTGGCGGCGTGACCAGCACCATGCACTTCGTTACACAAAACTGCCCATGCGAAAGTCCAACAACTTTGGGTGAACGTCGGACCAGGCTGCCAGACCTCGACCGTTGCAAACCAATATACTATGCATATGTCTGTAAATATTTCTAATTACACGGAGCTTCCAACAACCACATCGCAAACGTGTGGATTAATTCGACACCGTGACGCCAGCTCATTACCTGGATGAAGCCTGCATTGCGCCTGGGAACATTCAAAATGCAAATGCAACATCTGATGAAAACAAATATCTTGGCCCACTCCAGAGCAAAAGCCGCGAAATCGAATCTAGGATAATATCGAAAGGAAATAATGCATTCCGCTTCAGATCTAACACCCGCTGCTATGTTATGATTCGCTGCTCCCTTCGCTTTGCAGGCTTTGTTTAAGAAAAATAAAAAAATGATAAAAAATGCCAACAAAAGTCAATGGAAAATTGAATATCTCTATTAAATACGCGTAGACGGTGGAAGCTTCACCATAGCCACCCTCGGCACTTCTTCGACCCGCAATAACACGGGAACTTCTGCTTGTCTTCTGGGACTTTCTCGTTCTCGTCTAGCGCCTCACCCCCCGTATACTCGAATGTTAGCTCCTCGCCAGCCCGGATTTTGCGGCACGTGAATAATGCTAGGTCGTAGATGTCCAGTCGTGATCGGTTATGCGTCACCGCATGGATCATCAAGTTCGGTTCGCACGAGTGATTGATGAATCGTGTCACTCCACCAAAATCAGCACCGTCAACGCAGTATATACCCTGGTTTTCGTCGGCGTCTTCTGCGAATTTATCAAGGTCGAAGAGATAAGTCAGGCCACGCAGCTCTTGTATCTGCGTGCGTTTATCAGCCTCTGCGGGAGTTATGACTTCGCCGATGTAGCGATCGATGAATTTGCCTGCTGGGAGGTCAATCGGGCAGCGTAGGCCTAGCAATAGAGTATTAGCTCTTCTCTTCTCTTCTATTTCTTCTTGACCTCGCCCTATCGTGTTTGGCTGAGGTGGTGTCTTTTGTAAAAGTGGGAAATCATGGGGTTGTGGATGCCTACCCCATCCTTTATTATCCGTCTTAAAGATCTCTAGAGGTATCTGCCGCCCCTTGAGGACTACCTTGTTCGGACAACGGCTGTAACAGTCACAGTGGGCATTGCATTCGTGGATGGCGTACGCGCTCTCGTGCGGGAACTTTAATAGGCCATTGTGCTTGTATGCTAGCCGTTGTAGGTCCTCGTGGTTCATCTGAGCACACTCGCAGTCTTCGATCTGCGTGGTGGCACACCCGAAAGGGCCCTTGCATGTTTTGCAACCCCAGTTGAATTCTTCCTCGGGGACGGGAACACCATCCCTGAAGACATAGTCGTTGACAAATGTGAAGTCCAAAGGCGGGGATGGGACCGCGTCAATATGGTTCACAATTGTGATTTGTGGGCCGGTGAGGTGCTTTAGCTTATCGAGGAACTTTAGTCGGTCGGGGTGATTGGCAGTTTGGTCAATTGTTGATTTTGAGGAAGTGACTTCATCCAGGGCATGCAGCTGGAGCTTTGGTGGGACAGAGAAGAATTTCATGTGAGCTTTTAGTCATCTTCAAGATTACACACCAAGTAGATATAACTAGAACAATGAAGGGGGTAGACAAAGAAATTTCGGAAAATATACAAAGGAAATAACTCACATTAGACACTCTCTTATTTGCTGAATCAAGCTCTGAATCACCACTTTCTGATCTACTCCGCTTTCTGTTTCTCCTTTGCATGGTGTTAGTTATAAAGTGACTACTATAACAGAAACAAGCTTCTTTCAAGTTCATTACAATAACATGCGTATCTCTTTTGCATATCCCGAACCGCAAGCAGGAGGGGGCTATGGGATACGCTTATTATCATAATTTTAAAGTCATTGTAGGGATATCAGGTAAACAATAATATACTATTAGAGAGAAATTGAAGAATTGCAAATATGACCTGCGGATTTATTGAAACTAGACTTACTTTGAAGTAGAGTCCTCCTTAAGGTTACTGTTTAGAACTTTCAGATTTCCGTGGTGATTTTCTGAGCGTTTCGGATCCATGTTTTTCAGCTTTTTCAGACTCCATTTCTTTAGCACTACCTGACAGCCATCAAGATTGGACTTGGGCTCCCATGTGTCCCAGTCCTTCGAGAAGCCCTTCCACCGGACGAGATAGAGTGTATCCTGCACAGGATATACATTATAAGCCTCTGCTCACTACATGTGTTGCCGTGGTCTTCCTAGGCGCGATAGCCGCGCCGGCCTTTCGACAAAAGCTCAGGCCGGCTGGGCAACTTACACCAGTCTTCGGGTCCTTTTGTTCTTTCACGATTTTCTGGACCTAAACCGAATCTATTAGACTTAATGCCTATATTTAGCATTTGAACATGTGCAGGGTTTGACCTCATAGTGTTCAACAGCACCATCATCTTGCTGCTGTTTCGACCGCCTTCTGGCTTTTGGGAGCCTTGATTCGGCCATTCAGCCACCAGAGGCAAAGATATCCCGAAAGAGTTAAATTCAAACTGCGTCTTCTATAATATATTAGAAATATTTAAAACTAAATGATTTTCCTTTGTGGAGTTTTTTTCCAAAAAAAAAAAAAAAAAAAAAAAAAAAAAAAAACTTCTTTTTTTTTTTCTTCAAGTTATTTGATTCAGTTTGAAGTACCTACCTACACGATGCAGTGGCTGTTCCTCCGGAGCTTTAAAGAACCTCTTCACGCGACTGGGAGCACCGAATCCCGGAAATATCGTGCTTTGCGCGGCTCATTCGATTCTGTGAGACGAGGAGATTCAATTTAGGTAACTTATGCGTAATTAACTGTCGTTGTGGGTGCTTGGTGCGATTTTTTGGTTGAGGTCTACTGGCGTGATCTGGCGATGCTAACAATAGGAGTTTGTGTTTTATAAATAAAATAGTAGTAGCTGGAATTTTAGCAATTATTAGGCCTATTTGGGGGGAATATTCCAAAATACCTGCTACAATTTAAACAACACAGTGAATCCAATTACTAAGGTATACTTTACCAGCTGAAAGTCTTTAAACTTCAAGTTTGTACCAAAAAAACTCAAGAAACACCGAAAATGAAGAAGAGGATATGGAACCAAATCAGTGGGGAAAAGAGCAATCCGAAAAAAAAAAAAAAAAAAAAGGCTGAAGGAGAAAGAATGTTCAAACCAGAAGCCATACCGCTCCCAGCAGTCAATCATATCAACTGATTAAGAGGGTTATTGATTTTCGCGCGTTGGTTTGCCTGGGGGCGGCTTTGCCCTTTGTCAAATCAGCCTGAGGAGCGGTGGCCGTCACGGTTTTGTGCAATATATTACCACCAAGTTTAATTGGACTTGAGATCGATCCCAATATAAAATATGAAAATGAAAGTGTAGCACTGCAGTTTGATATATATAAATTGCTATTATTTTCATCATGCTCGGAGCAGTCTACTTAATCATGTCTACAATCTCTCGAGACATGCTGCAGATAGCCGAATTCGGTTAAAAGAGCCGCAACAGGGAGCTTTGCCTACTGCTGTCGCAAAATTTCAAGTTCCATCCATGTGCAGGGCAGCTCTCTCAACCTACATCAACCATCATGACCAGCGACAGCAGCATTCAACAGACTCCTTTTATCAAGCAGCTGGCGGCCAATGGTAACTAACCCCTCATCCTATCCGATTGCTCAAACACTGAAAATACGTTCTGATCGGTACTTCTCCAAAGCCTAACCAATGCAATTGAACCCATCTCTTTATAGACCGTCCCACCCGCGACAAAGCCGTCGAGTCGCTCAAGGCCTACCTGTCCTCCCCCCGAACGTTTACGCAAGCCGACTTTTTGAAATTATGGAAGGGACTATTCTACTGTTAGTAACAATGTTTACTTTCACCGCGCCGAATGTCCCACGAACAAGCTAACCCTTTTGTACCCTGTCGCAAGGCATGTGGCTGTCCGATCGTCCACGCACCCAACAGCGACTGGCAGATGAGCTGGCGTCACTAGTCGACGTTATAAAGCCGCACAATGTGTTCACGTTCCTTGAGGCGTTCTGGATGACGATGGCTAGGGAGTGGACATCGATCGATTCGCTAAGGATGGATAAGTTTATGTTGCTGGTGAGAAGGTACCTGGCTGCGTCGTTGCGTTATCTTCACGGCACCAAATGGAATGAGGAAGCTGTCCAGAAAAACAACGAGATTCTAGAGACCCTACCATTGCAGTAAGAGATACGCCCTTTTCCCGCTTCATTTTTCTCTCTTGTCCTCGTTGTACAATGAAGGAGCTGATTGCTCACATTGAAGATAATAGCCCTACGAATGCCAAAATGCCAGACGGCCTCCGATATCATTTGACCGATATATACATAGACGAGCTGGTTAAAATTACGGAGGTCGAAAAGGACGATAAATGTGATGAAGAAGAGCAAGAGAGGACAGCTGAGGATGAAGAGTTAGAACACGATATAACGCAGGAGCAGACAGAGATGTTGCTGCACCCGTTCCGCAAACTTCACCGGGAAACGCTATCAAAGCCGATAAAGAAAAGTGTCAATGAATTGCTACAAGATGACCGGCTGCAGAAGTTGCTTAATGCCTCATCTGCATGACTGGGGTTGTGGTAATAATCAAATAGAATACTTTTGACATCGCGTTTGGTGGCAAGTTTAATCGCTATACCCATACTTTATTATTTTTTGTTTGACGAATTATAACCATTGTATCCTATACTATCCTACAATCCGAAAACCCCAATCGAAAACACGCTTAATTCACACAGGTGACCGTTAGAAGCCATAATTTCTAGAGACTCCCATATCATTAGGCAATGGTAGGGCCCTCGTAGGTATTAGGTCGTAACGACAGCGACATTCCCAATCCATGATGTACCTCCGCCTGGAAGGGCGCAAATGCGACCTTCTCACCATCAATGCTTATATATCCGCCCTTCTGGTTCTTGGGGATGAACCTATATGCCAGTACTTTTCTATAGTTCAGTTCTGGTATATCAAAATGCTTTCCCGTCTCCGCGCCGAGCATGACATTGACAGACTTGATGCGCCCAACAGTGCCATCTATGATCGCCAAGTCTATGTGGCCATCATTCGGTTTGGCAGCGGGGAAGAAATGGATGTCTTTCGACATGCAAATCATCTAAGGATGGGTGTTAGCTACGTGCATAACGAGCTAGAGATGACTGGAGTGGGGGAAGGGCTTACGTTTCCACAGTAAAAGTTCCCCAGCTTCGGATGAGATTCCGATAACCAATCTCCAGGAACTTCGTCTTTAATGGATCCGTATTGTAGTGGCGGAAGTCCCATATTGTCACTTAACTCGTCCAAGCTTGGCGGCTCGCGGACGGTAGACGCATGACGGCGAATATCCTCCTTGTTATCTATCGCCAGCTTGACGTACACTTCGGCTGGATAGATCTTCTCGGAGACGACCCTCTGCAGGAACCCGACGGTAAATCGAGTGTTCCCCATCCAGCGCATATTTTCCGTGCCTAAGTCGAGTTCTGCCGTTAGGCCGGCGGACTGGGACAAGAAGGACAGAATTCGCTCGTCCCCTTGTGTCACTGACACTAGGTCGAAGTGTGTACGTTTCCCTAACGATACCTGTTAGCATAAAATGATTTTCAGAATACCGGAGAGATCACGGTTTTTAGTACCTTTAACAAGAGCTACAGCCGCCAGACTAGGTGCATCTGTCCCCGTGAAGCTCCAGCACATACCATTGCCTGAACCGCCAGGTAACTGGCAAACTGCGATGCTCCTCAACGCTTTCTTAGCGTCTGGTCTCTTTCCTAGGCCATTGAAAACCTCGTGCGGAACCCCATCACCCGAAACGCAGATAACTGCGTCGTACGCCTCGATGTCTAGCTCTTGCGCGATTTTTACAGCATGCTTGACGTACTGAGTTAGCTCTACGTCAATTGTGCAGCTAGCTGCGGTTAGTATAGGCTCTATATCGGTCTTATATATCTTCTCCGCGGTACCGGGGCCTCCATTTGGATTTATAAGGACCTTGAGCCGTTTCGCCTGCTGCGACCCTAGGGTTCAGAAATCACATGTCAGCCGGAAGCTCTCCGTTCTGAGTGGCTATTCGTTCGATTTCTGCTACATACCTTCGTAAGCCCTTGCTAGAAGCCGTTCAATCCATTGGTCTGCCTTGTCCAGGTCGCTTTCAGCAATTGGAATCGAGATTGTGGCGGGTTTGACGAGTCTCTTGCCGAACGCCTTCGCGTAGGTGATTTGGATGGCACCCTTGTCTTCGCCGCTGTAGACTCTAGCCCAGAGGATATTGTGCAAAGCTATCTTTTCGTCCGAGGGTTTTCCTGATACTGTTGCTGAGAATCACCAAAAACAAAGAAAGGACACGAACTAGTCAGCTTCAATGCGCCGCGCACGTGCGTGAATTATGGATGGTGGTAGAAGGGACGGCGCGCACCGTTCGGCGTGCAGCAAGCTGCTGCATCACGCTTCTTCGACGACTTTCTTTTGTCTATGGGGAGAGAAGAATAAAAAACCATGGATTAGCTATCCAGGTCCGAGTCTTCGAAGATAATACGAATGCAAATGCTTACCAGCAATGGTGATACTATCCTCGCGAATAGTCAGCGAGTGGGTGTCCAGTAGCAACGCATCATCAGGGTTTGTCCCTAGTCCGATGAAGGCGTCGTGCTCGCCTGCCGCCGCGCCTGATTCTCTAGACGATGTGGACATGTCTAACTCGGGCTACTGAGCAGTTTGGCTTTGAAGCAAGACTTGCGATCAAAGAGAGTTTGATATCTGGAAGAAAAGGGATGTCGGGTCACGAAGAGCACAAGATAAGGCCACGGATCCCTCGGAAGGTGACCATTTCCTGCAGCAGGGTGAGATTAAGCTGGGTGAGATTTGGCAGTTGGCGTTCCAATCTCGCAGGGTGCGCTTACCAGCCCTCGCGAACGACGGCAGATGCTCTGGGCACCGAAAGCTTAGCTTCATTGTCTCTCTCACGCTCACTGATGATGACAGCATACGGATATGTGACTGTGGCTTGCAGTAAACATGCATTCAGCCTGTTACATCCTCTCTAGTTCCTTCTTCCAAATACGATAATTATTTTGGTTGAATCGACAACGCCATGCGTCCAAGCAGCAGAAATATGGTATATACATTCCACAAAAACCAGCAGGAAAAAGACAGCCGCCGCTGGGCCGGATTTATTATACCTCCCTAGCAAAACTCATGCCCCAACCCCAACCTTGCTAAGACCCTTCAGCGAACCAAGGCTGAGCGCCAGGCCCTGCGACCTGCTTCTTATCCTCACGAACCCGGTGATTGGGCCTCCTTCTCCATCTTGCTCGACGCTCAGATTCGCAAGCGCGTCCTCGCCTATATCGATAAAAATTTGTTCGTTAGCATCAATCAATCACACAAAATATGTTAAGTCTAGCTGCAATGCTTACCAAAAGCACTCTTCGCGTAAAGATTGGCGCTTAGGAATTGGCAATCGCCCTTCAATGAAGCCTCTGGAGTCAGGCAATTCATGTTTGAGGCTGCCATGAGCTGGCTCAAGAATTCTCGTAAAGTGGGTGCCTTAGAGTTGATGTTGACCTTGTTCTCCCATTCGAATTCGGTCCACATCGATCTGAATTGCGTTTCGCTGCAAGTCGCCGGCTGGATGTAGTCCATGATATCAACGTGGACATCGTTGAGAATGACCACGTTAGTCTCAGTTGAGCTTGGGCCATCGTACACAACATTTCCAAAGATCACTCCTTGGTCAGTCGATGAAACCTTTATTGTAGCCTGGACGCTCTGGAAGCTATGAGGAGCAAGGTTTTGAGTCGTTGGCTTTTCGACAACCTTGAGGTCTCCTAGCGTCGCAAACTCAACCGTAAGGTTCTGCAGGGTGTCGGTGGTTTGGTTGACAAGGAGGACATCCAGCACAATGTCGAACTGAAGCACCTTTACATAGGCTTCGGCGTAAACAGGATCTGAGAACCCGGTAAGCTGCACTACACGGCTGAGTTTAGACGCAATATCCTCAACGGCGCCATCGCCACCTGTAGCTTTCTCCAGATCGAGTTCAATCTATGCCCTTCTGTTAGTTTCAGTGGATTTGAATATCTGGGTGTTCAAAAGCCTTACCACGTCTGCAGATTCCCCGGCGTTCTTCTTCGACAGCTGTCTAAAAGAAATGACATCGTCGACCTGAATAGCATTCTTGTTTTTCTCTCGTGCGTCTGATGCTGCTCTCTTTTTCTCTTCGGCTGTGATCATAGCCCTGAACGCTTTCCTGGTGTCATCAAGGAAGACTGTTTCAAGCTCTTTCCTTTCCTCGAATTCTGAAAGGCATTTAACACAAGCCATGATTCGGTCAACGGAATCCTCATCGATCTTCGTCTTCACAAATTGTGACTGCCCAACTCGGATAATAGAAATCATGATCAGCATTGCCTCCGCCTTCAAAGCATTTGTTCTAGCGGTGTCTTTGGAGATTTCCGCATGGCGCATCACCAGTTTTGTAAGAGTTGAAGATAGAACTGAGGCGAGGAAGAAATCGCCGTCTAGAATCAGAGCTCTAAGAGGTGGTTTTTGGGCTGCTTTAACGGCCTCGAGCTTCGCTGCTGTGGCAGAGTCACTTGTAAATGCGCTCTCTGTTGCGTATGTGCCGTCAGCCAGGATCTTACGGGATCCACTAGGTGCTGATGACTTTGGTGCTGGAGTAGCCTGGTCTCCACTCTCTGGAACCGCTTCGAGGAGCTTCTGCTCAGAAGAAAGGATGGGGATTTCTCCCAGGCTTGCCCGTATCCTTTTCCAAGCTTCCCTTATATCCTTTGGCTCTACACAGTATTCTCCTACAACCCACAAAGCCCCTCTATAAACCTTTCCAGCACGGACTTCTCCCAGTGTTGAAAGCAATTTCTCAACAATATTTTGGCGCAGAGCGGGGAATTTCTCAACGACCTCCTTCACGAATGCAATTACATCGACGGCGGAAGTGTTGTTAAAGTCACCGATGAAGTCCATGAGCAACCCAACGACATTAGCTGCAACCTGAGAAAATCTGATAGCGCAGTTGTGAATAGCATGGATAAGCAACTGGCGATATTCCGCGTTCTGCAAGCTGGGCAATTAGCATGTCGCAAGTCTCTGGCTGTGGTCAGAATGAAATTCACCTTTTCGTATTCCTGGTCGACTGTCTTTGCTAGCTCTTTCTTGAGCAGCATGACAACTTCTTCCACATTTCTACTAGAAACCATACTCAGTGCAATATCTAATGCTTTCTTGCGGACGTCGAGATCGGGGCTAGTAGATTTGTTAGTGAGATTGATAATTATAAGCAGAAAGTTAGACAAACCTTGAGAGGACCCGGAGGATTTCCATCGTTAAATCGTCAATCACACCCTCATTTTTACGGCGTAATTGGTCAACTCGGTCCAGAACAATGAGTTTGATATTATTATCGGGTTCCTTCACGCTCAGTTCGATGAATTTGCTCGCAGCAGCTGCCAATACCAAATTAGTTCCATATAAGCTACAGCTATTGGACCCACGGGCTCAAACCTTTGATGGCGGTAGGGTTTCCGGTGAGTGTAGTAAGAGAAGTGGCTGCTTCATAGATGACAGTGTTCGAAGGGGCTTCGAGTAGGTCGAAGATTATCCGCAGATATCGGGCTCTATTCTGGGTATTGATGACAGCATCTTTGCGGATAAACTCAATCACAGCTTGCTGCATCAATTCATCTAGTGCACCAACATTATCCACGATGGTGTTGAAATATTCGAGCGCTTTCTGGTGGCTAATGGCAGCTAGAGCAGCAAATGCATTTCGCTTGCAGGTGTGGTCACTCTCGTTTTGCAGGAACGTGAGAATGAGGTCTGGGGCATCCGGTATTAAAGGTTCCGAGTGTTGGAAAATAGATTGGACGGCGAATACGGCATTCTTGCGAACGTAAGCGTGTCTGTGTTCTAGACATTGTCGACATGAACCTAGTAGAGGTTCTAGTAGCTCCGCTTCACGTAATTTACAAAGGAATCTCAGTGTTGCTCCCCGAATATACTCGTTAGGGTGCAGCAGGTCATTCCGAATTCCATTGCTATCAGAAAGTCAGTAGGCTGTCCTCGATTGAATTAAAATATCTAATTAATAAAAATAGTAGAATAACCCACCAGACAAGAACAAATTCCTGCTTTAGCTTGCCGCTTGAATCCAGCTTTGGACATATTTCATAGTAGAAATATAATAACTTCTTCAACCCCTTATGCTTTGATGGCATGACGAATCGAATGATATGCATCAGGAGGCCAGGCATCGGATCACCATTCAGCATGATGACCAGGATGCGCTTCATGGTTTCCACCTTGGATTCATCGGTTCCCTTCTCAAGCTGGTTTTTGAGGTCTTGCTGCGACGCCACATCGGAGGCATTGTCTTGGTGCACGAGGGTATACGTGCTCTCCAGGAATGACATCTTGGGGTGGGGATTTTGCAGTCCGTGTAGTAATTGTTGTTAACGGCGCCTGGATGGATATAATTTTCGAGGCGAAGTTGTAGTGCTTGGGGGTGTAAGTAGCCAGCTAGCTATGGGTAAGGACCAAAGCTCTATTATAGATATGATGGATGAAGAGCGATGACAATTGGGGATGACGATGAATGGGAGAAGCAGGATAGCGATGTGTCAGGTCGTGTCAGGCCAGCTCCGAGGGCTGTCTCATCAGTCGTCTTCTGTCGTCTGTCCGTTAGCTCTCTCTGTCCCTTGTTGTTGCGTGGTGGTGGTTCTGCGTGGTGTCCTTTTTGGTGCTTGCAGCTTGCGGCGAGCTCGCCGGCCTGAAAACTACGCGGCGTTCGTGCCCATGGCTGCGCCGCCCGCTCAACTTCTTATCGCGTCTTCCCTTGATCACGAACTTCACACATCGCAGCATTAGAGAAAACTAACCACGATGGCATCGCCAAACGAACAGTTTTACATCAGATACTAGTATGTCGACGTGTATCCTACGCAAACTATTATATTCAAGACCTTTATGCTAATGTTAACTACTTTTTAAAGCTCCGGACACTCGGGTCGTTTCGGTCATGAATTTCTTGGTACGATCCCGGATCAAAACTTTTGAAGAACAATGACCAGAACACTAACTTGAACGATTTAGAATTTGATTTCAGGGTCGTTGCCGGTGGATGCGCCCTTGCCCGATATGCGAACAACTCCAACTACCGAAACGATTCCTTAATCCGCAAAGAAAGTACGTCTGGACGCATCGTTTCGAATAATATATATGCTCGCTGGGCTAATTAAGGCGATACAGTGTGTGTGAGCGCTCTTATGATAAAAGAGATCAAAAGGATCATAAAAGAGAGCGAGATTATGAAGTAATACTCTGGTTTCCACATCTGAGTCGTAGTTCATTTTGTCTAACAGCCCGATAGAGAAGACGACGCAAAATGGCCACAGAAGAACAAGGATGGTAGACAAGAGTTAGAGATACGCATGGGGAATGAGCACATATCATTCGAGGCATGTTGTCTACACAAGATAATTGCTGGTTAGAACGAAGCTAACTGCATTACAGACCGCCAAAATCGGATCTCTGGTTGATATTCAAGAAAGTCAAGACCCTGAAGGCCTTCGGGTTTTCTATTATCTTGTCCAAGATTTGAAGGCGATGGTTTTCTCGCTCATTGGTCTACACTTCAAGGTGAGAAGGTTCCTTACTATCATACGTCGAGGTCCCTGTCGCTGACGTTTTCGTTGCATAGATCAAACCTATTTAGAAGGCCTAGTGTTCAATTCTGTCCATTCTTCCAGTTCCGTCTGTTAGCGGTCGTTGGTTATACTCCAGGGCCGTGGCCATGTACTTTATTGTCAAGGTAAAGCGCCTAGTTTTCCGAACGTGTAGAAAAATATCACTAATATATTTAGCATAGACACCCACATATTATTATCGCTCAAACTAGGGGTAACGAGAGGTGGGTACTTTGCTCAGCTTCCAGCCTCGGGAAGTAGAGATTTGAATATGCATGCTGCAGACAATTTATTAGAAAACATGACCGTTGCGTGAGAATTGTGAACAGGCAAAAGAGTTGAAGGTCGATTGACCCTTGTCGCAGTCTGCATGAAAAAGTGGGGAAGCGAGAAAATAGTGCATGAAATTTTTTTTACCCACGCCGCTGCACTTCACAAGTGAGCAGGGTAACAGAAGTACAACCTTCTGGCTCGTGATATTGTGAATTGGAAGCCATTCATCCGGACTCTCAACCAAAAAAAAAAAAAAAGAGAGAGAGAGAGAGAGAGAGAAAGAGAGAGAGAGAGAGAGAAAGAGAAAGAGCTGACTCTTGTGACTCTGTTTGTAACACAAAACGCAGAGCGCCTAATGATGCCCGTGAAGCGAGACCGATAAGAAATCAGAGGAACTGAGGGGCCTATATAGCTTTGCGGCGCATTGGGGTAGCAATTCGTGCACAGTTTTTTGGCGGAACACAGCACCAAATGAGTGTATCACCTACGCTGATGGTGACGACAAACGACAGCGACAAAGCTGGCTCAACCTTGGTCTTGATACCCAATGGAATCTCGCCAGCTTCGTACTGCCTGTTCTAGCTTCGTGCGGCCTCTGGTTGCAAAAGTTTGGTTGGTTCTCGCGCGGAAACTCGTAGGGTCAAGGTCGGGAGAGCCATTCAATTGGTGCTCCCATCCAGCGTGAACAGCTGTATTGGGATGGAGCTTTCTTGAGGGGGCATGCAACCTCGTCTATGGTGAAGAACAAGAAAATGTCGCATTCGACGATAACCCGTCGGCCATATTTCGAGCCCGCCTGGACGGGTTTCAAGGTTGACGGCACCCTGGCTAAGCTTTTCCCTCTCCGGCTGGCCGTTGCACCTTCGGCGGCCAATGAGCAGTGCCACCGGATTAAAAGTGAGGAGGAGAGGCCAGGTACCTCGTCGGTACATGTTTCGACGGGCGGGTGGTAGCAGCTGCGGCAAGCTAAAGGTCGTTCCAGAATTGTACCGCGCACCCCATCCGTCCACCCATCCAACCCAATCTTCTCTGATGTATCAGGGCATTTTCGACGCTGGGATAAAAAGGCCGGCGCCCTTTGCAAATGTTGCTAGTTGCTAGATTCGTGGTCTGATCTTTTTCTCTCCCATGCGATACCTGTATAGTATAATAGTATACATACACCATACGCCTCAGTTCTTGCACTGAATTGCTGCGAATAAACTAGAATAAACTTTGCAGGCACGCCGAAAGCGGACCCGTGCTTTGCTTGGTATTTCCCTTCGATCTCGAGTCTCTTTCACCACCGCCGCCGCCGCCCAAATTTGACCGCCCCGGCTATCCCTTCCAAAGCGTTCTCCGGTCAGCGTACAATTACATCTTGCTGCAGTTTAAACAGTCCCCATAGTTACACGCTGGCATCGCACACCCGCCGTCTGCTTTCCGCGACCGATATATATACCTAGGTACTTACGTACTTATATATATATACAGACGCACATACGCACATTCTTATATGCTCTCTCCTCCTTTACACACCCCAATCTAATCAAGCTCAGTGGTCCAATTCAAGGCCGGGTTCACGGACGATAACCGAAGGCTCTGAAGCGTAGCTGGGTTTTTACAACGTGCTTGACACCAATCTGCATTCTCACTGGCTAATCTGAAGCCGCTCGCTCTGCCCCATCCTCATATCCATCCATCCATCCATCCGCCGCTCTGCTGTGCTCCCTCCCTCGAATCTAAAGACACAATACACAATAATAGAATACACCACCCGGCCTGAGTCCTGCTTGCTTTCATGTTACTCTGGGTCATCCACTGACGGACTCACCACCTTCCCGTCTGATCAACTTACACCGGCTGGCCATGGCGACATCGAATTCAAATACCCGCTCACCACCTCCGGAGCACTTACTATCTGGCCGGGACTTTGACGTACACCTGGACAATCTATTCACCAGCGCCCTTCTATCACGTTCGGGCGACGTCTGCCACCAAGAGTCTCTTCAGGCGACATCCGATCCGGAAGTCTCAGATGACCGGACGGACATCAATCCTCGGAAGGACCTCAACACTCTCTCACAGTCAAGTGATTTGGTCTACGAATCGCCTGCTTCAACTTCTGAGATCAAACCCCTAGCCTCAAAGCATTCGAATCAAGAAACCGTTAGGAGCCTACCTGGGAGTCCGTTCTCCATGACAGACTCTTTCGCAGCATCTTCTGCCGGATCGCCGTCTTCCACGGTATCTTCGCTCTCTTCCATTCGGGTAGGCGCATTCCGCCCTGTTTCCCGCTTGCCCGGCAACGCAGGCTCTAAGAGAACCCGTTCACCCATGCTAACGTGAGCATTCCGCCAAATAGCTCATTCCATACTCAACATCGTCATTCTTACGGCCTGGCTCGCGTTTCGAAGGAACTCAGCAGTCTGATAAGCAGACGTACACCGTTAACGTCGAAATCAAACATGTTGACATGAGGGAATCTTTTTTGTGCGGCTACCTCTGCATTCAAGGTGAGATGCTCTAAGGCTTGATGTCAAGATTTCTAGGTTGCTGAATATATCATTATGTAAACTAGGCCTTACACAGGATAACCCGACCTTGACCACATACTTCGAAGGCGAAATGATCGGGAGCAAATACAGCTTTAAGACCAAGAACAAATCATGGGGCGCAACCGAGAAAATTGATCTACAGCACTGGGGTCGTTTCCCTGCATATCGACCGTACTCTAAAACCTCAAAGTCGAAAGACAACAACAACCCCAAGGACTTTGGCGAGCAGGAGCATATTTTCATGAGATGGAAAGAATATTTTCTGGTGCCGAACCATCGGGTTAAAGAACTGACTGGTGCGAGCTTTGATGGGTTCTACTATATCTGTTTCAGTCAGACCACCGGGAACGTTTCTGGTATCTACTTCCATTCGAATAGCGAGAAATGGCAACAGCTCGAGCTCAAGCACGTTCCCGATAATGGCGTCCACGGGTCTATCGAGTTTAGATGAAGAAATAACACCGACCCGGAATGATGGAATTCGACACTCAAGACACCGATTAACACTTACGCCAGGCATCAGTCTCAACCTTAGCTAGCCCCGCGGTCAGGCCATAAACATGACCCCTAGTCTCGGGGACGCTGCATGACCCCTCTCTTTCTCTTTATTCTTTGTTCCCGTCTCCTTTTCTCAGCCTCCAGATATATTAGGGATTCGGCCCTGCACTCACGTGCTGATTCCATTTTGCGACCTGCTCGCCTCCCACAAGCCGCCAACTTTCATTCATAGCACTTCCTAGCGATACTACAAACCTCCACGATCGCTAAAACTTACGACTTAACTTTTCGCCATATTTATTTCTTGTACCATATATATATTTCTGCCTTCATAAGCACTCTAGCCGACGCTTCCTTTTCCTGTTTTCGCGCCCCTCCTTTTTTCTTTTTTTGATCGTATACTGTAGCCCAGCTACTACCTCATCGTTTCTTTTGCATACATCTGATCTCTGTTGTTTAGCGACTGTTTTATTTAATGAGTATTTAGTAGCTGTAGCAAAGCTGCGATTTCTCGATGGACAAACCCTCATACCATTTTTTCCCTTTTTTGTAGCAAGAATGCTTGTTTCTCTGCCGTGATGAAGTCATGTCACTTTGGTCCTTGAATGATTGTCGATGCTCTATTCACTGTATTATTATATTATCATTATCATTGTTATCATCATTAGTAATAGTACTAGTCTTAATTAGTCTTGTATTAATAAGCTCTGGTCTTAAATCGGGCGTCAACATGGCGGGTATTCTTGAAAATTTTAGCCTCTCTATAATATCGGCTTTGTGGAGTTGTTGTAGTCACAGTTTTGTTCAGCAAAAAATATAAACTATTTTGGGCTAAAATGATTTCTTCGTTCTGAGAATCTCGGATACCACAACCATCTCACAATGTCATCACCAGCAGCGCCAAACCCCACAAAGCGACAGAAGCGCATTGATTACCGGAATTCGGACCATCAAGATGCGCTACCGCAGAAAAAGTACTACCGGCAGCGCGCACACGCGAATCCGTTTTCTGATCACAGACTAAGCTAGTGAGGGTCCTCAGTATTGCATCCCGTTCTTCGGTCTTCGACGCCACGTACGCAGAAAACTAATCCAAAATCTGTTTTGCAGTCCACCATTGCCTGCCGAAATGGATTGGAGTGATTATTTCCCAGCTTATTTTTCAAAGAAACGGAAACTCGATGAAGCGGCCAAGGTCTCTGTAGAACCGGACAATCTACCTACCATCAACTCTGGAAATGACATAGCATTTGACACAAAGAAAGTTGAGATTGCAGACATCGGCTGCGGTTTCGGTGGCCTGCTGATATCGCTCGCCCCGACATTTCCGGATACCTTGATCCTCGGCATGGAAATCCGTACGCAAGTCACAGCATACGTACAGGATCGGATCACGGCCTTACGTACGCAACATCTAGCAAAGAAAGGCGGCGATAAGGAGGATGTTCCTGGTGGCTATCAGAATATTGGGATAATTAGAGGCAATGCGATGAAGTTTTTACCGAATTTCTTCGAGAAGCACCAGCTGAGCAAGATGTTCTTCTGCTTCCCAGACCCACATTTTAAGGCTCGGAAACACAAGGCTCGGATTATATCGTAGGTACACCAAATCTTCAATATGCAGTTACATATGATTATTTGTAACCATGTGGTTTGTCAGTTCGGTCCTACTGACACACTGGAATTACCGGACAGACCAACGCTACTCTCCGAGTATGCATATATATTACGGCCCGGCGGTATAATCTATACGATTACAGATGTGGAAGACTTGCATATATGGATGGCAAAACACCTCGACGAGCATCCGATGTTCGAACGGCTATCTGAGCAAGAGCAGGAAGAGGACATCTGTGTGAAGATCATGAGGACAGATACAGAGGAAGGGAAGAAAGTAGAGCGGAATAAGGGAAGCAAGTGGGTTGCGTGCTTCAGAAGGATCGAAGAACCGATATGATCACACTGTTTTGAATCCGCAACAACGAGACGGTAGACGGCGTTGAACGTCGGTGCTACTACTAGCTCAGGCGGGCCCTTACAGGCATGCACTCACTAGTTCGGAGTAAGTTCTGAAACCGGTGTGAATGTGCATCTGGAATGTGGATAGCGAAGAGCCTCGCGTGACTATTCGACAGTTGACCAGGCTGGACCCACATGCGCCCACCAACAAGCGACTTGGATAGTTCCGAATTTATAATCTGGTCCGCCCAATAGCTATTTCAAAAATATATGCGACAGTGTAAAAATATCCGGTTGGATGTATTGCAGCTTGTTACAGCCGATCCCAGCCATCAGCGAGACGTTTGTGTGCCAAGCCAAAGCGATGGCTATTGACCTGCAGCGTGTAGGCCAATCGATGATGGCGACGTTGGTATCAAACGCCTAGAAGCGTAACCCTAGGGCGTTAGCAGCTGAGCGGCTCTTGTATCAAACTGTAGATATCAATATGAGGACTGGTGCCGCGAGGCCAGAAGTGTGACGGCTCAAGAGTTCCTTCTGATCGTTGGGGAGAAAGATTGTATGTGGCTGCGCCAGGCTTACCACGAGACCACACCGCTTCGCATTACGTTTTACATATATCTGTCTTGGGCCAGCGATGACGAACACCGTGCACTCTTCTGCATGTTTCTTCTTCTACCTTCAAGGCAAAGATGCTGCAAACGCACCGGAAAAATCTCGAGAACCTCAGTCTTTGCAACCCGCCATCGATATCTTACCCCGCTCCGATAAAGTCTCTTCGCGTCCGATACGGCACTTAATGTAACCCAGCAAAGCGGCTGCCCTCCCGGAGATGTCGACTACGGGCAGCATACCGGACCCTCCTCCGCCATATTCGCCTCCAGGCTCCCCGGCTCCAGATTTAGCTACGGCTTCGCCGCCCAAGAAGGACTTGGAGGAAGAACCGGTCTCCCAACCTGACTCGGAAGTAGAGCCATTTCCTCGGCTTGATGAGATACCCTTTCCGCTTAAGGTCGGCGCAGGAATCGTACTCTTCCTCTCAATAGCTTCCAGGGTCATTCCCAATTTCAGAACAATTTTTTTCACTGTAATATGGACCTCGATAATCACCTTCGTCCTCCTAGTCCTCCTAGTGCTCTTCACGACACGGAGGCGACGACCGAACGAGGCCGCCAGCCAGCCCCTCAAGAACATCAAACCTCTAGCATTCACCAGACCTGCAAGATTTCAAGCAGAACTCGAAGCGATTAAGAAGGACGAGTCGTTCGTCCGAGCAGCGTTATATCCCCCAAGCGAAAGGATCTCGAACGCTGCTGGTGAGATTATCGAGCTCATCATTCGAAGTTTTGTTACAGAATGGTATCATAGAATCACACCAGACCCGGCTTTTAGCAACCAAGTCGAAAAGACTCTACGGCATGCACTATACGCACTATGGACCCGAGCGGAGAAACTAGACCTGGTGGAAATAGCTGTAGGAAAAGTAGTCCCGTTACTTACAACGCATTTGTCGGAATTTGCGAGCGCAGAGAGGGTAGTGAGAGGAAAGCATTTGGACAAGGAGCTGACGGAGTCTGAGGAGTTGGATATGGCGGTCGCTTCAAAATACAAGGATGGAAGGCTGCATGCTGCTGTTAAAGTCGGGTACACGGATTCAAAATCTGTACAACAGGATTATCTACGAAGGATAGTGACCAAGGTGCTGCCATTGATACTACCGGAGAAAGAGATCAAGAGCAGAGCTGTCAGCGTGCTTATTCGAGAAATCGTGTCATGCAGTGTCCTGCTTCCCATCGTCATGCTTATGGCAGACCCTGATTTTTGGAATCGGACGATAGAGACTCTGGTAAGACTACTTGGGCTTCATTGGTCATATATCTCATCTACTAACCAAATATCTACAGGGTAAGAATGCGCTTCAAGAGCGGAAGACGGTTCGAAAACTACGAGCAGCACTAGAACAGCACACTTCGCCAAAGGCAAAGCTTCATAAACGTTTGAGCCCGAAGGCAGACGCGCGAACCTTCGAACGATTTATCCGATCCATCAGGAACTGTAACAGTTTACCAGACGCACGGCTCATGAGGAATGAAATCATTAGCCAGCTTCGAAGAGACGCAGATTTCCAGGATCAGGTATATCTCCAGCGACTTGACATGGCGAAGAAACTCTTGGACCAAAAAATCGCCCATTTACAGTCGGGAGCTAAGAACTCTACCCCGTCAACAGCATTGGCTCAATCAAACCTTGCCAAAAATGGGACAGGGGCAGCGGAACAGCACACCCTACTTCAAATCTTAAAGAGTCCATCTGGAATTACATATTTTATGGAGTTCATGGACCGACAAAACCGCTTAAAATTGGTACAGTTTTGGATGGTTGTTGATGGGTTAAGAAACCCATTGGAAGATGACCCACCTGAAGATGAAGAATCGATTCCTTCAGGCCTTTCTTGGGGCAGCTCGGATAGAAATGACATTGGGCAAATATACGAAGCTTATATATCTATCCCGGAGCTTCAAATCCCCGACAGGTCCCGGCAGTTGGTTCGGAAATTTTTGAAAGCCGGGAAGAGCGCAAATAAACTCCAATACTACCAAGCAAGGGGAGCCGTACTTCGAGCCCAGACAGCTGTATACGAAGATATGCAAGAACACGATCTCCCAGGGTTCAAAAACTCAGATTTGTTCTATAACTACGCGTCTTCGCAGGAAAACCAACCACAAAGTCTTGATTCGCCACTTTCACTCTCTCCGCAATCTTCAAACCAGTTGCAAGTTCCCAGTGTGACCTCTGACGGACGGAAGAGCCTTACCCCACTACAATTTAAACCAGCTGCTGACAAAACAGACATGTTTTCGTCAAGGCATTCACATGATGAAAAAAGGCCAAAACTGTTTGATGACGATTGGGTCTCAAATGACCTATCGCAATCCCGGGGTAGCTTGAAAGATGAATTGTTCTCTGATGGCTCTGTCCAAGGCGATACCGCTTCTCCCTCAAACGGCGTTGTAGAGGCTATGGAGGCCGCCTTGAATGACATAATGGGGGAACGCCCTACTTCGACCAATAGGCTCTTTGATGACGTGACAGGTCCTCTGACACCTGATAGCGGGAGGTCATCTGGGGAAATATCAAGACCAGCTTCAACGCAGCCCATATATCCGAAAAGGACATCATCCAAAAAAGCTAACAGCCTCGCTGCGCTGGGATTAGTGAATGATGCTACTCCGAAGGCTGTTTTTGCAGACGAGGAAATATTTGCTGAAGAAACCGCAAAAGCTTTAGAAGACCAAGGCTTTTCCTCCGACCCGACCTCTGACTATGATGATGCAGAGGTGCACGAAGCTGCTCCTGGAGATTTGGGGCTAGCCGAAGCTATCTCAGAGCTCACGTTATCTATCAACAAACTGTATACGCAGGATGCGGTTGTTTCATCGATGCTAAAGAAGGCAGAACTTACCAACAATGCTGCGGAACTAAGGATCCTTAACAAGAGCAGGGCGAGTTTGCAAAGAGAAATAAGAAGGAAAGAACTCCAACGACAGCAATACATCGTCCAGGAAAGTGATAATAGTTTGTATGGACGCGCGAGCATAAGCATCAAACAGCCCATTGTTGGAAACGACCAAGGCAAGGAATATGCAATCTACATTGTCGAGGTATATCGAAAGGCAGGTGACCAGTTCCCCGCTGCAGAATGGGCTGTAGCGAGGCGATACCGAGAATTCCTGAAGCTTTACGAAGACCTTCGCGCAAAGTACGGGTCCGTCAAGAACCTTGAATTTCCAAGAAAACATATGGTTATGAAGTTGCAGAGAGACTTTTTAGATAAAAGGCGGACAGCACTAGAAACCTATCTGAGAGGCCTCCTACTCATACCAGATGTTTGTAAAAGTAGAGAGTTCCGGTCGTTTTTGTCCCAGCAGAGCCTGCCACCTGTTCCTGATGCGAATGGGGTTGACAATACTGGCGAGGCGGATTTCATATCCAAATTGTACAACTCGATAGCAGATGGAATGGGAGACGTCATTGGGACAGTACCAAGACTCGAACAGCTTTCCGCAGCGGCATCTAGCTTAACTGGCTTTCCAAATCTCAACGGCGCTAGCAGTCCTACGGACCCAAAGACTAAGCTCAAAGCTAGGACAGCGGAAGGCGGCGAGGTGAGCGTGGCTGATGCTGAGGCTGAGATTATCGCCTATGAGATGAAAGAGGCCGTACCATTCGTCAAACCAATCTGCGATCTTTTTTTGGAGGTATTCGATCTGAACAAGGGGACTAGTTGGCTGAAAGGTAGAGCTGTGGTTGTTGTTCTGCATCAACTGCTTGGGGGGACTATTGAGCGGTATGTCAGCACTGTGAACTTTTTGATCATTACGTAAAAAAAAAATAAAAATAAATAAAAAATAAAAAAATAATCTACGATACTAATTATATATACAGCAAGGTTCGCGAACAGGTTAAGAGTTTGACGAGCGAGGAAAACATTGAAAGGTATATCCACATGCTGCGCGACAGTCTCTGGGCAGATAAGAAATTTATGTTCACTCGGCCTCCGCGAACGGTAAAGGAGAAGTCTCATAGTAAAAGGGAGGCGAAATGGATGATTGGTACCTTAATAACAGGTGAGAATATCTAAATTTTTACTATTTCCGTAATTTGCGCGCTAACAGGTTCACAAGATATCGCTGCCAATGTCGTTGGCAGATCCAGCGCTGGCAATGCCGGTCGTCGATTATTCGCGGTCTTCAACAATGAGCGGCTAAATTGTCATGTGGCTTTTTTGATAGTGGATACTTTGATTGATGAACTATTCCCAGAATTGAGATAGTGATGGAAGATATATTTTCGTTTGGTTCCGTAGTTTAATTGCACATTTGGGGCGTCTGCATTTGCTTTTTCGTTCTTGATAGAGGTTGTGGGCATATATACACATGCACTGTTATTGTACTGCTAGATTGGCTGCCTTTCTTTCTTTCTTTTTTTCATTTCCTTTGGATACCCTCTATGACTTAACATATACACGGCTAATATCTATTTTATTTTATTCTACCCAGCTTGCTCATATTTCTTCCTCTAGAATTTCGTTTTGGT
Source organism: Drechslerella coelobrocha (assembly GCA_036971555.1). Lineage (NCBI taxonomy): Eukaryota > Fungi > Ascomycota > Orbiliomycetes > Orbiliales > Orbiliaceae > Drechslerella > Drechslerella coelobrocha. The sequence continues at coordinate 2,386,399 of JAJTUH010000007.1, forward strand.
GTATGCCGCAATTTTGCCGCATTCGGTATCTCTGCAACAAAACCTTGCAGCCGCCATATCAACATGTAGCAAATCCGACTATGCCACCCAACTTACTACCCACAAGTCAACACCCACTCACAATGTCTGTCGAAACGCAACTTCTCAAGGCCATCCCTGGCTTGGACAGCGTACTTACTGAATACTGCGTCGGCTTCCTGAAATACGCCATTAACTCCGAGCTACCCGACGCAGATGATGAGCTGCAACATGCGGTCGAATCTGTCACTGCGATCTTGCAGTCGGCTGCAATGGACTCCCCATCGGAGTCTATCACTGCGACAGTCGACTCAATGGTCAAGCAGCTTATGCCAGCTGAAGGCCTAACGAAGCGTTCGTCCGCCAGCACAAACCGCAAGCTCGAGCAAGCAATAAACATGGCTTCTCGGAGCGGCGTCTCTGGCACGATGAATCTTGTGGGGTCTGTCGATCTCGAGGCCACCGCGTCCCGCAAAGTAGAATCGCGAGTGGATAAGAAGAAGCTGGAGAAAGCTGAGCGCAAGATCAAAGCCAAACAGGACAAGAAGCTACACAAGAACGTTGAGTACGAGGCTTCGAAACTCATTTCCACCACCAACGATACAAAGAGCTACGAGGAATTCTACATGCAAGTCAACCCGCTCCAGCTTGGCAGTTCAGCTGCCGGGAAGAGCAAAGATATCAAGGTGGAGAATGTGGACGTCCAGATTTCGGGCAAGAGGATATTGACAGATACGACATTGACGCTGGCGTATGGACGACGGTATGGTCTGGTGGGGCAGAACGGTATTGGTAAATCTACGCTATTGAGGGCACTAAGCAGGAGAGAACTCAACGTTCCCACACATATATCGATTTTGCATGTGGAACAGGAGATTACTGGTGACGATACGCCCGCGCTGCAGGCAGTGCTCGATGCGGATGTCTGGAGAAAACATCTGCTGGCGGAGCAGGATAGGCTGAATAACTTGCTTACTGAACTAGAGAATACCCCGTTGGCACAGCAGAACCGGCCGGACTTGCAGAGTAAGGAGGAACTAGGGAGCTTGCTTTCCGATGTGCATGAGAAGTTAGCAGAGATGGAGTCCGACAAGGCGGAGTCGAAGGCGGCGAGTATTCTTTTCGGACTCGGATTCTCAGCGGAGAAACAACAGTTCGCGACAAAGACGTTCTCTGGAGGTTGGAGGATGCGGTTGGCGTTGGCGAGAGCGCTGTTTTGCAAACCCGACCTGTTACTTCTTGACGGTATGGTCTATTATCAATCTATGAGTATATGCATGCGTGTGTGCTTGTTGGCTAATGTGAATGTATGCAGAACCGTCGAACATGTTGGACGTCCCGTCGATTGTCTTCTTGTCAGAATATCTGCAGGGCTATCCGAGCACTGTACTAGTTGTATCCCACGACCGAGCCTTCTTGAATGAGGTGGCAACCGATATCATTCACCAGCACTCCGAACGTCTGGATTACTACAAGGGCGGCAACTTTGATGCTTTCTACGCAACCAAGGAAGAGAGGAGGAAAACAGCTATCAGAGAATATGAGAACCAAATGGCGTACAGGAAACATCTGCAAACGTTCATTGACAAGTTCCGATACAACGCCGCCAAATCGTCTGAGGCGCAGTCGAGAATCAAGAAACTGGAAAAGCTACCGGTTCTGGAACCCCCAGAGGCAGAATACTCAGTTCATTTCGCCTTCCCCACAGTAGAAAAGCTTTCACCGCCCATTATGCAGATGAGTGGAGTTTCATTCTCATACCGGCCTGGATTCCCTATCGTTTCAAACGTCGATTTGGATGTGCAGCTAGACTCGAGAATTGGTATTGTAGGACCTAACGGTGCGGGTAAGACTACAGTGCTCAAGCTTATAACGGGCCAGCTGCAGCCCACCACCGGTATGATCAGTCGACATGGACGACTGCGTGTTGGTTACTTTGCGCAGCACAACCTAGACTACCTCGACCCGAATTTGAGCGCACTCAGCTTCTGCGCACGCGAATTCCCCGGCAAGTCTGACGAAGAGTACCGTCGCCACCTGGGAGCCTTTGGTATAACGGGTACGGTGGGTCTCCAGCGGATGGAGCTACTTTCTGGGGGTCAAAAATCGCGTGTGGCGTTCGCGTGCTTGGGACTGAAGAATCCACAAGTGCTTGTGCTTGACGAACCTACGAATCACTTAGATGTAGAGGCGATGGACGCTTTGTCAGACGCGCTGGGGAATTTTGAGGGAGGAGTGCTGATGGTTAGCCACGATGTTACGATATTGCAAAGTGTGTGCACAAGTTTGTGGGTATGTGAAGGAGGTAGGGTTGAGCACTTTGAGGGGACAGTGAAGCAGTACAAGAAGCGGATCCTGGACCAAGCCCGGGAGAACGGGGTAGTCCAACAGCACTAGCATCGTTAGATATATATAAGGACTTATCATATCGATAAATATACAGCGCTGTATAAAGTATCTTGATGCTTGTTAAACGTAAAAGTCCGACCTACTTGAATAGACAAGTCCTACCCGGGCCCGAACATTTATATCGTTCCAACGGCTGCCAAGACTCGCAGGCGCCCGGGACAAACATATTCCAGATCACGTGCACACACGGCAACACAAGCCAGTCTCTCGCACCTTTTACCGTCATCGTATGATGATGATGATATCGCTGGGTTCAATCGGATTGCAAAATATCGTTAAACCTCTCGTCATCCCGTCGTGATAATATTCTCGCCCCCAGCCTTCGTCATCTGCCCTGGCGCCGTTATCCTGGCAGACGCATGCGACTGCGCTGAAAAAGGGTGCCTGCCAGCTCCTCCTGACCGTCCAGTCCAGTCCGCCGCCCAGCCAGCCTCTTTTGATTAATCTCGCCTGCCTGCCTGCTTGCTTCCTTTCTTTCTTCCTTCCCATCAGCCCCGAACCTCCAATCGATCCCCAATTCCCCGACCTACTCCAGCTTCTTTGCAGTCCGCCAGTCCCCGCCCATCTTAGTTACCGAACCCAGCCTCCTCGATCGCCACTTTCTCCGCTCGTCAGACTAATAAGTACTGAGTAGCCTTGAGCATCCCGTCGTCCTGTTCGCCGTGTCACCTGACCGAAAGAAAGCCTGTTCCCCAGATGCCGTTCTAGATCGCGTTCTGACACCTGCTTCCCATTCATTTTCTTTGCCCGACTAAAGAAGCGTCTATCTTACCTGAGGCCGTTGGAACCTATCGCAAAATTCTAGGCGTTTGTTCGGTCCCGAACAACGATTTCGATTGGAGTCGCAGAAGGAAACACCTGCAAGGCTGACAAAGGGGAATCATTCCTTCAGGAGAAGCCCCCCACGGCCAATATCATCGCTGTCATCGATATCATAACATCCGAGTTCTCCTGAACCCATTCATTCGGTTTGGAGCCAACTACGGATTCTCGATCTTCATCTCCTTTGCCCGCCGACTCCTCGCCTCCCAACTTTGACCAAAACCCGGCCTATCTTTGCCGCCCATCCTCCGCCTTGAGTTCTACATCGTCCGCTCTCACCCTCCCGTTCTACTCCCCGTTCGTAGATTCCCCACCTTCAACCGGACCGCCAGTCAGGGGACTTGGGGAGATCATCCATCAGGAACACGACCCTTCTGAGCATAAACCCGACCATCAGGCGTTAGCCCCCGGTCCCTCCGTCGAATCATCTGCTGATAAGGGGAAAGAGGTCTCGGGTCCATCCTCGAAGTCTCTTCAAGCCGGCTCATCCTCAAAGGACGACAGAGAGCCGCCACCACCTTACACCGAGTCTTCAAGTCCGCTTCAGTCCTTCACGTTCTGTATGGCTGCGTCGGTTATAACACAAGTCTCACAGACTGGCCCTCCGGTAGCCAATCTCGCGGGTAGGGATCAGGACTGATGTTTAGCGAGTTACAATATGTACAATTCTAACGAGTGTTGGTATATTAGATGCGCCGGATGAGAACCTCACTTTAGATCTTCGGTACGCTGCAACATTCTTCAAATTTCCGAGTATTAGGCACCGCTCGCTAATCGTATCTACTTGTGTAGTGGGACTCAATTCGTCATATCCAGGGATGAGCTACTGACTCTACCGGAATTCGTGCTGCTGTCCTTGTTCCCCAACGGGCTCTTCCCGGATGGTCAATTCCGTGAAGATGATATTTACTCGGTCGATGTAAGGCATCTACCTGTAGCATTAGGTGTTCCGCTAGCTAAAGGTTTATCTAGTTCGACCCCGCATGCCTCCAGTATATGCTCGAGTTTTTCCGAAAAGTCGGCTCAACAATACCCCAATCGCACGAAGATGAAGATACCGACCACGAGGCTTCGCCCCCTAATAGCCCTTCCAACCTGCTTCAAGATCGTGCGGGTATAATAGTGCTACGCGAAGACCTTGACTTCTATGTAATTCCGCCCAAGGCCGACATCTCTCAGTCACACATGTTGGAGGTAAAGCGAGAGTGCGCGAAAGTTCTACTTTCCTACAACGGAATCTTTTCCGGTCTTCGCAGGACCGATGAGACTGGAACTACTGAGCAACATCTCATTGAAATGTTAACTGCAGGGTGTGTTTATACTTTCACCCATTTTGAGTTCAAACTTACCGACCCTTACTAATTCTCACGACAGTGGCTTCAACGCGGACGACAAATGGGGCCATCGTGCCCGAGAACCCAATAAGGCGGTCATTTGCTCTCTAGCCCTCGCTAGGTTACGCACAGATATGCGCGCCGGCGAAAGCAATCAAAACACGGTTGGCATGGCTCAAAAGCTACTACTATTCTGGCGAAAACCTGCCGTAAGTCATAATCCTCTATAGCTTGAAGCCATAGTTAAAAGTACTAATGCTCTATGTAAAGAGGCGATGCTGGTGGGAAGGAATGGATATTCCAGGAGTTCCAGGGGTTGATGGCAAACTCAAAGTTTGGATCCGACGTGTTTGGACTCTAGAAATGGTATGATAGAAGATATTTCCCTACAAAGCCCCAAAAATGCTTGCGTACGAACTAACACTTCGCAGAGTGTCATTGGCCTACGTTAGAAACCGCAGCCACCATCAGTGCCAATTGGACCCTTGCGTGCTACTATTTGGAGCATTTTTCGCCCTCACGAATTGAAGTTCTCAGCGATCATGACAGCGATATATCTTTCTGCTGTTTCTAGTGGCTCGATCATACCGGCGCAGATTCGTTACAAATTGACGTTCGACGGTACTGTCAGCAATACAGCGCCAATAGACAAAGAAGAAACTTGATGACTTGTTGAAGCCTTCCATCACCTTTCGCTCAATAAATTTTTGTTCCCTTTCCATCTTGAGCTTTATGCAGTATCTGAGCCCCACCCACTTTCTTTCCCTCCCTCTTTCTCTCTATATCAACATAAAAACTCACCCTTATTCTACGCATGCCCTTAAACAAGCCTTTGATAATAATCCTACTCTTCTGACTTCGCGTCCCGATTTAATGTATTTATTAAACTTTGAGTTCACATCCACCCTTTCTTGCTGTCGGTAGCATGTGGAATTGTAGCGCGTTTCGTGTCATTTGTTTTGAGACTGAAGGATATGAACATACCCTGTACTATTGGTGCAGATGAAATGAGTTTCTTCGTCTTCTTTCGTCTGCAATAAACATGTACAAATTGCGAGCCATACCGTATGTACCTGTTATACATTATATATATACTAGTATGCGTATGTACATTGTCAACCTGACTTTATAGGATATAGGACGATTTGGTAGTGCATACAGTGATATTAGTCCCCATCCAGAGAGGTTGAACTCATTTTCCAAATATATTCAATGATACAAGCTGCATCCACTTGTATAATACCTAGCAACCTTACCATGTCTATGGTCGGCGCTCCAGCTCGTAATACTTCGCACGAAATGCTCACCCTAGACACACCGCATTGTCTTCCGGCGCAACAATCAGGATATCAGAAGATCATGGGAGAGCTAATCACGAGGGTGCCACAAATCCAGCCCAGAATCCCAGCGTACGAAATCGTCTAGGACACCTTTGGGCCCCTTCTCTCCCGACAGCATGAGTGCTGAACTTTATACCTGGACTGCAGGATACAATATGTATAACGGCAGGTAGAGGCTCCCACAAAATGGCAGTTCACCTATCAAAACTGCTGGTCCCGCCACGACTGCCGCGTATTGCCTTTTCTTTTGCCCTTGCCTGGTTGTCCTGCCGCTGGGCCCTGAGCAGCCCTAAATCTCATGGCATTAGCATCATCATCATCATCATTATCATCATTCTCTGGATCATATGGATCACTCAACAAGGGGCTGGTCTGCGTCCGATCATACATTCTCAGTGGGCCAACATCATAGGTCTCTCCGTCGATTTCCAACAGACGCTTGTCATCTGCGGTATTGCTATTCTCAGCGACGGGAACATCTACGGCGCCTCTTCCCCCCATCTCGTGCAAGACAGTCTGAAACTTAGCCGCGGTCTCGCCATTGATGCTCAACCCATAGCCCATATTTGTGTACTTTTGCAGCAGATTCTTCCTTCGATGGTCATAGAACTTGTACAGATTCTCCGGATGCATCAGGTTCTCCATTGAGGGGTCCCGTTTCTTGGAGGCCATCACAGCGTCGAAGCCGCTCTCAAAGTTTGCCACAAGCTCCTGAAACGGCGCTTGGCGGCAGGACATATTCGGGGTCACGGAGATGGTGCCCTTTACGTCCTGTTGCCGGATCTCCCGGGTGGGGTCGTATCCCTCATGTAGATGCTTCACGAACCGGCCCGTCTGAATATCATAGCCACGGGAAGCGAGCACGGTCTCCCACGCCGTCCGGACCTTACCGCGAATCCCTTTACGGACATTCGCCTCGCGGCCCGTGGTTGTTTTGGAAGAAGTGTGCAAGTGGAAAAAATAGCCAATCTCGTGCGTGTCCGCGTGGCGGTTGAGCGATGAGCGGAGAAGTGGATGAAAGGGGTTGACGAGGATGCTCCAAGCGGAGAGGAATAGAATGGCGGAGGAGTATTGGATGAAGAATAACGGGCATCGAAAGACTGTGACAGCCGAGCGTCCGATTTTTAGGGGGTCTAGATGGAGTATCGCGTCCTTGGAGAAATAGGGCTTGTTGGAGGCGCTCGCGGAACCAGTGGCAAGGTCTTGGTAGCGGCGTGGGTGCCGTTTTGCGCGATTTTGGACGGGATAATTCGCATGTCCTCTAGTGAGATGCGAATGACAGGTTGGGCGCCGTGGCAGGGAGTGCAAGGTCGGTCGTGCCGCCGACAGGTTGGGAAGCGGCACCTTCATCGGTAGTCGTGGTCATGAGGTTGGTGATATATATTTTTCTACAGTCGCATGGTGTCGGCAACAACGCGGCGCAAACTAAAATTTACTTACCAGATCTCATGTACGCGACAATACAATTAGGGTCTGTCAAATAGTCTTCGAACACCGGCAACCTCAGATTTGTAGGCTATGCGGTTTTGTTCCATTCGATTGAATCTGTCGATGCTGGCCACTACGGCCGTAGCTGATGACTAAGTAAATATGCTTGCAAAATGCCCCCCCCCCCCGGAAACATGCAGATGCCGTAAATGCCGACACAATAACGAACAAATAGTAAGGAAAGAAATATGTATATATACATGGAAAATGCAGCAGTGCGCTGAGCGCATGGAGAAGTTTCCATGTAACAAAGAAGCACCGTACAGAGAGAAAACAATAGCAGTTATATAGTACAGCTCGAAGGAGGAATGGTTGGAGCTGAGGATCAACCTCGCCAATGCCATGAAGCCTGCACAGGCCGATGAATAAAAGACCCGAGAATGGAAACCAGTGGTCGATGTTAAATATATCAGAAAGAAGTCCACACCATCTTCATGCACCGGGTCTCCGCAACCTGGGCGGAAAAACCAAAAGCCTAGAAGGAAATGGTTATGAATGATCCTATCGCCGAACCAATGCACCAGAACATAAAGCAAAAAAAAAAAGAAAGCGTGCCCAAGAGAACCGAGACTCCGTAAGGAGAAGGTAAATAAAGAAAGAAAAATATATGCTGGCTCAGACATAAAGGCCTAGTGAAGATGCCAAGGATGCGAGCGATGATAATATGCCAATGAAAACGTCGATGCAGATGCGGATAATTGTGACAAAACAGTAGTAGCGGAGAATAAGGAAACTTTTTGATGCAAACGGAGTAACAGGCACTATCAGAATAGGGGAAAAGAAATATGTGATCAAGGGTATTAAAAGATAGAATAATATTCAGCTACACAAACGTCATAAGGGTCGAGCGACGCCGACGGCTAGACGTGCTCGACCTGACGCGGCCTCCCTTATGATAAGAATCGGGGCTAGACTCTTTAGACTCTTTGTCTTCAGAGTGTATTGTAGTGGGAGTAGCTGGTGGAGCTGGTAGTGGTGATTGCTTCTCAGTTAAAGAGAGATCTAGCAAAGCATCCACAGGGATAGGGATACTGAGAGGAGGTTTGCTTGGTTCGGTATGGAAGAACGCTGGAAGTATCTCCTGATAGTTGAACAAGGCTTGCTGCAGTAAGGTTTCTTCGTCTGTAGCCTTTGCCTCCGGTTTGGTGCACACTTGCAGTTGTAGCTGCTTCTGTTTTAGTGTTTCTCCCGGAGTATCCAAAATTTCTTCCAATTGCCTGATCAACCCTTTGACGTGTGCAACAAGTTCTTGTAGAGATGTTGTGTCAAACTTCAGCCTAGCTTCCGGAGTTGGAGCCTTTGATTGCTGGAGAGGGGATGGGACAAGGCGCTCTCTAGACGACTTCTCCGAAATATCTCGCTTTTGAACACGAGCAACAATCGATTTGGCATTATTGACAGCCTTCTTCTCATCTTTAATCAGAGCAGGAGACGAAGGTTTACTAGAGAGGAATGGTTCTTGGGGTAATCGAGGGGTAGCGTTGCGGCTGTGGAATAGGTCTGATCCAAAGATATCATCGTCTGGGAGAAGCACGGATGCCCTCCTTAGTGGTCGTGGAAGATGTATGTTTTCCTGAGAAGTATTGCTCCCTAGGTCAAACGAGTCGGCGAAAGGTGTTCCCGGCTCTGCAATAGCTGATATCGGGACATCATCATCAACTGTCGCAAGGGTGATGATTCCCTCCGCTTCATCCCAGAGAGCTGAAGATAGTCCATTGCGAACACTCCTAGAATTTGCCTTCTCAACGAGTTTCTTCAGGTTCTCAACCTGCTTTGCAAACTCTCGGACGTTTCCTAGATGGCCCATGACCGTAGCTTGAGCATCCTTGATGGATTTGGGAATGATAACATCCCCACAAAAATCATTTTCGAAATCATCATCCCAATTCTCACTGGCTATTTATTTTTTTTAAAAAAAAGAGCAAATTAGTATGCGCCAATCATTCGCCTTGTATGTTATAAGGGGAGGGGGCTTACAATCAGCAAAGACGCCAGCGACCGGCATACTACGACTCCTAGTATGAGTGCTGGGTGCGCGTTGGCGTGACTTTTGATTTCCAGACGATGAAATTTCGCGGCTGCTTCTACCACTCTTGGTGAAGCTTTCGGACCAATCCGATCCGCTAACAATGCGGTCTCCTTCCACCGATGATACTTCTACCGACTTTCGGCTAACGTCAAAAGCGTCAAGGTTGCTTGAGTTCCGTGCGTGAGGTCTTCTCCTAGGAAATGTTGAGTGAACAGGGCGTTCCTTCGAATTCCTCTTGAAGGGGTTATTCAAGTCATCTTCCAGTTTTCGTATCGCCGAATCCGAGTCGTTCAAGTCTTTTGATGCATCTTTCTCGCCGCTATTGAAAATCGTGCTGGTAAAAGGGCTGACAGGGTTAGACCTTGTCTGAGGCCGAGTGTTGGAGGGCGTTAGGCCGGTGACAGGATCTTCATTGATGGACCAACTGGATCGATTTAAGGAGAAACTTTGCATGGATTCATCCAGGTTGATGGGCGAAGGTTCAAAGGACATGTTAGGGAGGCCCCTCGAAGGCGGTTGCTCACTACCATTGAAGAGTGTGTCCAGCTTTGGAGGGTGAGTGGGAGAAGCACGAGTTCTCAAAGAGTCAAAGACAGTGTCGGATAGGAAATCCTGTTCAACGTCGTCACTACCAATTAGAGTGGATGCTCTCTCGGATACGAGTAGGGATGGTCGACGTGCATGAGAAGAATCCTCTTCCTGAGGGCTCGGGTCCAGATCCATTTCAGTGGGAAGCATTGCTTGTTGTTGTTGTGTAGAAGCAACAGGGGTAAGAGGAGACCGTGGTGAGTGGGCGGGAGAGATATCGTTCAGGATCAGTCGAACGGTAGTAATACTTTCAGGGAGGTGGAAGGCGGCACCTGAGTGTTGGTGGTGGTGGTGGTCCTGAACGGTTGGAAATCCGTCCGAGCCGCCGGGAGGGTCATATGTAGCACTGGGGATGATGGACAGGCGCCGGCGCTTCCTCGTGGTTGGTCCCGGCCCAAACTTTGAGGACGTTGACAAGAATCCAGAAATAGATAAAGACCGCCTCGATCGTCCTCCTGCAGATGTGGCTGGAGAAGCCGCCCTCGAGCCGTCGTAGCTCGATCGGATGTCGCGGTGATCCTCATAATCGATATCGGGAATTTCTTGGGGTCCGTACGTGATATCGGATGGCTTAACAAGAGTTGGCTTCCACCTCCTGGCTGGGAATATCCTCTTGATCCAGCCCGCGAAGGGGCTTCTTGGCGGCGACATGTTCCTGGAAGACTCGGTGAATTGAACCTTCCTCGGTTGCAGGTAAAACTGCCAGTCATTGACATGCTCAGGCTGGTAGTTTACAGAATGCACGCTGCTCTGGAACGAAAATGGAAGGCTAGAGCCCGAAGGGCTAGACAGGGAATGGGATCCATAGCGCATGAAGCTCGGTCCGTATGTTGCAGGACGGTCGAGGTTGTCCGGAGCAGAGACGGTTACAGTGGCTGTCTGAGAGTTTGATCTCCCCAATGACCTTAACGTGTTGGACCTGGATCGATTCTTCAAGCCAACGGAAAGTCTTCTTGCAAGATCTGTAAAGGAAGAAGTGGATGCTGCGGAACTCTCCGGCGGGGTTATGCTTCTTCTCTTCAGGGCTGCTTCAGATAACCGTCGGTACCATTTACGTTTCGTGCCAGCGGTAGATGACGAGGCGGGGGTGGTCGTTTCTTGGGAGGAAGTGGTCATATTTGTGGGAGAGTGGCCACCTGATCGGGATTCGGTAGTAGACGAAGGAAATGACACGGGAGAGGCTCGGTGGGACGAGGATATGTCGGAGGGCGGGACTTGAATGTGCGAAGTACTCGAGGTCATCTCTGCAGGCTGACCAAAGGTTAAACCGCATGCTGCAGCTCCAACGGTGGAGGTGGCGCAAAGCTGTTGTACGAAGAACGACCCCGTGATATCAGTATCCGGAGCATAAGTTGCAGTGGGGATTGATGAGGATAAAACGACGAGCATGATGGCGGACGAGAAGAAAGTAAAAAAAACATACCGTCGAGACAGTCTTCATATTGTCAAAACATTCCCTTGGGATATTCTTGCTGGGGGGTATCGGAAACGGGGAGTATATAAGTATACTTGACTTGGGCGACAAAACCTTCTTTCTTTTTTTTTCTTCCTCTCTCTGTTAATTTTTAACTGTTAAAAAAATAATTTTCCTTTTGATAGGGTCTGCTATAGCGCGAGTGCTATAGGGAAATATCGATATGTCGACAAGATGGGTCGGCTAGCTGATCGCTTGGTTTTTCCGGGCAGCGATGAGAATAACAGGAATGTCGATACTTTGCAGGGTCTGTTTCTGCACTCGGCAAGTGTAGAAGAGAAAAGAGCAGGATGGGAGAATTGAGATTAAGATTGAAGGTTTGCCGGTCCGGTCGGTTCAGCAGGCCTTGAACGGCATAGCAGGAGATGGCGATGGGGGTGGTAGTGGTGGTAGGAGGAAAGGACAGACGGAGGGCGTTCAGAGGAAGGGGAGGCGTGTATTGGTATTGACGTTATTGGTGGTGGTAGTTATAGGTTGAAATAAGGTAAGTAAGTACCTAAGCACTTGTTATTATTGTTATTGGGAAAGTAAGCAAGCCAGCAAGTATCAGTAGTAGTATCAGCTACTACACCAAATACTACACCAACTAACTCACTTCAACAACAACAACAAGAAGGTGCCGTTATGCGGCGTCGGGTTAAAGCAAGGTGAGCCAGCAGCAGCAGAAAAGAAGGAAAAATATAAATATTTTTCCCCAAATGCCTCTTCTCTTCTTTTCTGTTGTTTTATCTCCGCTGGCTCCTTCCTGCTTTTGGGTTTCTCGTGATGCGCGGTGAGAACTAGTTTAAGTAAGTTGGGAAGAAGCGTTAGCAGAGGAGGCCCGGATTACAGCTGTCAATCTTGGGCTGCGGTTGCCTCGAAAGCGTCGGCCTCATCTGAAACAACAACAACAGCGAAGCCCCCCCTCCCCAGAATAAGCAGGAGGAAGCCCAATCCCAATGCACAGCAGCAGACAGACACACACTTACGGTCACGGTCACTCGCCTAAGTCTCGGAGCGCGGTGCTGGCGACCTGCTGCGGCGGATCGGATCTTATAAACGGTGCTATCATGCGTGTACGCTGTCAGGCAGAGCACACACACTCTCTCTCTCTCTTTCTTTCTGTGAGTGAGCAAGTGGTAGGTGCGATGTATGAAAAGACGGCGGCGATTATGTGATATACACTTGAGGAAGCATATATGAAGGGAGGGGGGTATGTGCGTGTGTATATGTGAGTAGGAGTGTATGTGTGTATATATGGGTGTAAGATGTGTGTCTGTGTGTATGTGTGTATGTACGTATGTATGTATGTATATGTACGGACAGCTGTTCGCCCTGCCTGGACAATGCAGCGCCGAAGGGTCTCCCGCTGGGCTCCTCCTCTCTCTCTTTCTTTCTTCTCCTTCGTCTTCTTCTTCCTCCTCTAACGGACGTACGTACCTGTTTCTGTTGTTTATCTCGGTCTCTTAACCTTTTCGCTTTATCTTCCCGTCCGTTGGCGACTGCGTGGGCGATCCTCCCAATAGACCGGCTGTTGAACCTGATTCGACGGCCGAATTACACGGTCAATGCAATGCCACCGTACTCGGGTGGTGGTCGTGGACGGTTTGTGTTCGAATTGGCCTGGAACCGAGTGGAATTTTGAATTGGAAGGGCGGAGCAAAAAGGCAAGGGGCCGTTTAACACTGCCGTCCGAGAACTCCCTCCGCTTGGTTATTTTGGTTATATTATTTTATTTTATTTTTTCTTCACCGTTGGGCAGTTGTTCTTGTGAGATGTGATTGATGGCAAGTTAATGCAATAACAAGACCGGGAAAAAAAAAAGAGTATAATAGTATAGTAATAAAAATAAAAAATAAAAACACAGCGGAGAACAAAAGTCGACTATGTTTTCTTTTCCTTCCCCTCAGATGTTATTGGACGGCCAGGAGCCCTGCTGCCCAGGCCGATGAGTTGTTAAAACTGTTTCGTCGAGGCAAATTAGTTAGTTCAATGCATGCATCATGGTTTGGTGCCATTCGCTGGAAGTACTGGTGACCGCTGGAGACCGCTGGTTCGCATGCAAACCCGTGCTGCCGGGCAGGTATCGGGGACCTGCCAGGTTATAACTGGCGGAAACCGAAAGACCATTCGATCACGGGAAAACCCAGCCAGATGCACACACGATAACGATAATAAATTTAAATGAAAATGAAAATAAGAAAAAGTGGTGGCGTGCCGGTTTTCGTTCGTTTCTCACAAGGACAGGAAATCTTTTGGAATGGAATGGAAGTTCGGAAGGGGGGAAATATGAATTCTCTTTCCTTCACAAGCAAAAAAGTAGAAAGTGAGAAAATAAAAAAATAAAAATACAATTTAAGAAAAAAACAAAATTTAAAAATCAGAATGCGAGGGGCGAGCAAATGCTAGGCCCGGCGAACATATGAATCAACAATATACCCACGTACGGAAGAGTATATTACAATCACGGGTGAATGAATGAATGATGAACCAACAGGCCCATACAAGAGCACGGTCGGAGAAATCAATTCGTATCAATCAAAGGCCCCGCGATACATTAGTAAGGTCAGAAGAGGGGGTTTATTATCACGATCGATAATAATAATAATATTAAAATAAATAAAATAAAAATAAAAATAAAAATAAAAAAATTCAAATCTACCCACGGCCTGCTCCAGCCGTGAACGAGCGGCTGGTGGAGGTGGACTGGCTGCCTGAGCTCATTACAATCACAGCCTACCTGTGCACATTTTACATGCCCATGCTAAACTCGGCGCAGACACGTACTATGCACATACATTACATGCTAGTACGTCGGGATAGAAACAGCGTTCGGGCAGTGATCGATATCGATAGATGCAAATAAACTCGGCCTGCTGCACGATGCACGTGTGGAAACGACGGCGCCGGCGGACTCGACTAGCGGGCAGCGCTGCAGGTTGTTTTGGGCCAAGTCAGACGAACAAATTTACCTGATATCGTATAAAACCAAATCAAATCAGCCGTTCGGTGCTGGCAAACATCATCAGACTCGGAAGCCGCTGGCTGCTGGACCAGGTTGACAGCAGACCAATCCAAGACGCCCGCGCACTCTATCTCATGCGAACCCTTGGCGGCTGCCCTCAGATGATCACAGCCGGACTCCAGCCCGTAATGCTGAATGGGAGCATTAGGCGCTGCCGCCCCTTATCCGTATACCCTTTCGGTCCGTAAAACAACGGCAGGAGTGGAAGGAGACGTAAATATATTTATACGAAGAGCAGGGGCTTGCAAAAGGCAAAATATAAACACGCACTCACCTTTTCGTATGCACATGGGAAACAAAAAAGAAAGCGGGAGATGGCTATTATATGGCGGGGCAGCCGGAGTGGCGAAGTTCAAGCGGAAAGTGCGGGACAAGAAAAGTAAAATAAAGATTCAAAGAGAATAAAAGATCAGTCTGCTGCACTAGTGCTAACCCGCTAATGCAGACGGGCTCCTAGTTTTCTGCCGGTGCGTTCGTCCACTCCTACTCTATTTCCTTATCTTGCACCAATTCTCAAGCCTTCGTTTGTTTGAACAGACGGAGAAGAAAGTATAGTATCACTCCTGCCCTGAATGCACGTGTCGACAACTGTCCAACATTCAAGAAAAGGGAAAAAAAAAAAAAAAAAAGGACGTCCTCATGCAGGGTTCTCTATGGTGCCCCTTAGCGATAACAACCCCCCAAAAATGCACGTAGGTAATCGCGGAAAACACGCCTGTCAGTCGTCAGGCCGAGTGCAGAGAGCGAGTGCAGTGCAGGGAGCGCCGGATCCGAGGGGAGTTCTTCACGCACTCCCCCAAGCGGAAATTTTGATGAGCTGGACGGCCTCGGTGGGAGGGTTTGGACATGGGTTCAAACGGCAAATAGGTCGAAGTGAGGAGACCGACTAAGCAAATCAGCCAGAAGAAGGTTTTCGCTCAACCGACCCGTCTCCGATCTCCTAGCCACAGACCCTTGATGATGCAGAGTGCTGTGGAGGAGGAGGCAAATGTAAACTACTGCCTTGAAATTCACTGAGGAACGCTGGGCGTAATGGAAGGTCGGGCGAGCAAAATGCAAAATGCAAAATGCAAATTAAATGTCCCCGATAACACACTTTGCTAACCCGGGAATGCAAAATGCTGTCCTCCTCCTCTTTCTCCCCCTCTTCCCAGGAGAAGCGAAGGCTCGGTAAGGGACAGACATTTTGCCATGTCAAGTGACGATATTCTCCTACACGGGATAATTGGAGGAGGTGGAGGTGCATATGGTGGAGATGTTTGGTGGGCGTTTTAATGTTTGTGGTGGGTTGCAAACAAACTGCCCATTCACGCATTCCCTTGTCGGCGAGGCAGCACTGAATTTTATATATCCCCGTTCCAGCCCGCTGTCACGAAGGGGGAACTCCGCTGCAGCCAGTCGATCAAGCCCGTCATCCTTTCCATGGAATTCGAGCCCGCCTTGCCTTGTCTTGTCCTCCTGTTACAGCCGTGCTCTGGAGGGAGCGCCAGCAGCCAGTAGATACCAAGCAGGCCGGTACTTAAGTACTTACTTACTTACACCAGCACATGCCTGTGCAAGCTATACACAGATCCGGGGCGTGCGTAGTGCCCTGAAAGCTTGCTTTGCCGCCTCTAAGCCCTGGCCGCCAGCCGGCTTGTTTCGTTTTGTTTGCTTCGACGTCCAGCTCATCAATCAATATCATATGTGATATGATCATGCCGCCTTGGAGGAGGAGGAGGAGGAGGAACCCTTGGACAAATCACACGGCAGTGCCTCGATCCGGCCGGAATAAGATTGATGCCACCAAAGGTCTCACAATCTCTCCCCGCTCTGTCTAACTCATCTTTTAGATCTATCCTTAGCCTTGCAATGGTTACGGCACTGTTGCATCATGGGATATAGCTCACGTTATCCGTTAGCTGGATCCAGCAGGAACGGCGGGTTCCGTGCCTGGTGTTGTTAATCGTGATGTTTGCACCTTGTAGCATTTAAGCATTAAAAACAAAATATTCGGCGGCTTAGCAAGCGCTGCAGCTCTCACGTAATTCATCGGCTGGAGAAGCCCTTGGATTTCATAATCTGGATCTTTACCACCGTGTCGCCGCCAATTGGCCAAATGCAGGGTACGGGCGGGCATCCTAAGGCACGAAATCCTTGCAAACTACCACCTCGTGTGTCGTGACATATTGTCGACACCCGGCCCCAGTAATCTAAAATTAACTATGTCAAGATCGCGGATTCTAACCAATTCATTACCATCGTCAGACCAAATCGGGCAAGGGTATGGAACCCTCTCTATCCGTATCGGGTAGATTATCACATCCATCTCTTCGGTTTTCCCACATATCGAGATATATTATTCGGTCGAATCCACTGCAGGAAATCTTAATTTTATAACTCTAGAATTTCTTTCCGCTAGTCTCCCGTCAACTAGTCGCCAAATTCAAAATTGGATTAAATGTCCGTTGGACTTCTGAAACGCTTAATCGGATTGTTGGCAAGCATGCGACTTGGAGTAAATTAGATGGAACTTCAGCGCCTGGTCTCGAGGCTAGAGCTTCAGCCTGTTTCCCTACGAATTCTGTGCATCGGTAGGTCTGATCTAGGTTCAGTAGAACGACTCGGCGGTATTTTCTACATCAGCTGCAAAAATAGCTGCATCGGGGATATCGATACCCAGTCTCGTGCTCGGAATTGGCATTCTTATGTCCCAGCGTCCCCGAGACTAATTGATACCCTTTCCCCAAGACATCCTTCTAGGTGGGCAATCAAGGGGCTATATATAGAATGTTAAGTTAGGAATCGTGTACCTATTGCAGTTCTAGTTGTGGTCCTCCAGTTTGAATCAGTGCACCCTTTCGTATCCCACGGTAGTCTCAGGGACGGTACCCTCTGATCCCACGACTGATGAGCCAGTACCAAGAAAGGTAAAGTCACTATTGTTGGGAAATGCTTCCTGCAACAGATGCAGAAATTCTCAGCTCACGATTTCGAGGGATTATGTATGCGCATAGGCTATCCAGCAAGTAATTCATTCCGCTCTCAATATACGCATGTAACAGTCTACATCTCGTCTCCCCAGAGGAGCTTCGTTTCCAGACTGACCAGGACAATTAAAGTACAATTCACAGTAAAGTATGTGAATGCCCGATTTTGCCTCTCGTGGCCTTGACTTGCTTCGTGAACCAGGCAATGTTTATGGCACGCTAACGAATGAACAGCGCTCAAATCATTGCTATTACCACCTAATCTAGAGCTCTATTGGGTGTATAGGCGTATACTAAAAGCCAGATATATATAATTCGGCTAATAACCCAAATGTTGATGTTAGAAGTCTTGCCAATCGTACCAGCGGTACTAGGTTGAGGTATGATTCTGTCATACCGAATAAACGTATCCCAAAAGTGCTCCTGCGGATGCTCGAGATAGTGCCCCTTGGTATACATGACAATCTGCACACGAATCATGACCAACTGAGTTCTACAGCAAAGATCTTGGCTGTAGATGTGATTATTTGGCACTTTCTGGGTCGCCTAACGGCTACCCTGTTCCGCATAAACACCATTCGCATCTATCCAAGGCTTCAGGCTGGCACGGAGGTCACGAGCATGCCCCAGCAATTGTTACAGCCAAAAACCGCTGATACGATGAAGATTGAAACCAGCCAACGTCCTCAAGTAGGGTTAGGGAATTAAAGATACTTTCGTACTATCAGTTGTGCCCATACGAAACGAAAGATCTCAGTAAATCATATGTACCAATTAACTTATCGGAATATGCAGTGGATGGGAAAAGCAACATGTAGGATTGAGTAAAGCTAGGTCGATGAAACGTAAGATATCCAGACTCGCCTGACTGTCAGGATGGAATAAAGTTTAACTATTATGAAGATTTGCCCAGAGACTCTGCAATTACACAAACTTTTTCTCGAATTCGAGTCAAACCGAGGCTTTTTTCCTCGGAAAAATATAGGGTATAGAATAAATTTTATGGTGGATAAAAAGAGAAGAAGTGAGGAATAGGGAGGGAGAGGTCACTTCAAGCTCCGAAGAGGGCTTGTAGCCAGTGTCGCTTGCTTGCTATATCGTAACAATCAAGTTGCAAGTTGCAATTGAACACCCCCCACAATGCAATGGACAAGACACCCGTGTTGTAGATGTTGTATTTTTAGTGCGGCCCTGTCACGAGAATGAGTTTCTTTACTATTGAAACCCCGATTGGTATACATACCAATTTAGGCTAACCGGTGCTCTATATCCGGGTGTTTAGGATCTGTAGAGAGAGTATTGGCAACTTCTTAGGGTATGTTATTCGAATAAATCTATAGAGACTCACCTCATAACTACTTAGTATACAATAGCAGCGGGCCAAGAAATTGCAATAAATGTCTTCGGGGTGCCAGATGTATGTGTACAGATGCAAGCGCTTGGCCCAGTCATGTATATATATGGATGTATACAGGTACTCTGATGCCCACACCTAGGCACCTGTGTTACACTTCTCTAAATTTTCGAGATCCTAGGGATTTATAATTAATTTATTCAATGGTATGGATACCCTTCCGCAACGTAGCTTGATGCCTATTTAGAAAGTTATACAATTCCGTTTTCATCTAAAACTCAGGCGTATGTGCATACCGATAGACAATATAACCACTACCCACAGCAGCTTCCTTGCCCAGATAGAGCCTTGCGCTTAACTACCCGAGCATGGAGCAGTTGGGTAGAGTGAATTATTATGGGTCACTCTAGCTAGATCTAGTGGAGCAACCCCCCATGGCCATGGGCCCCAGTACGATATCACCTATCCATAATTCGATTCTGGAAAGCAGTAGCAATAGCCACAATGGCTACATAGTCTGCATATTTGTTTTCATAAATATAAAGAGTAGAATGGCTATTTTAAGGGCTATCGAGGAGGCAATGCATGGTTAAGCTAGTCTATGCCGTAGCTGTGTAGGGTGACGTCGGACGCTGAATTCAAATGGGTACGCACGATCCACGTCTCACTTATGGCCCAGCCTACTTTGCACTATCATGTCGCCATGCAAATGTGTAAATCGGGTCTCCTACACGCATATAACCTATTTCTAGGAGAAACATACTAGCCTCGAGTACCTCGGGGTATCGTAGGGGATTGTGCAAACAGACATGATGCGATAAAAGGCACCATTCGTTCAAATACGGGCTCGGGCTTGGGCTTAGATACAAGAATAATACAGAGCCAAATGAATAAAACCAACTTGCGCTTGCATAGCCGTGGCTGCACTGCGAAATCCGCATATATATTTTACTCTAATGCCCCTCTGTGAACATTCCTGAAATTTTTCACCGTTGGCTCGCACCTATGGTGTGTGGGACGGTCTTCTAGTCTTTGTGGGCTTCTCCATGGCCATCGCAATCAAAGAAGCACGACATATCTAGATATCGATAGGATGCAATCTGCATTGTGGGGAACACGTTTGTCGGCATAGAGGCTGTCAAAATTAGTGTATGGACATTCCTATTGAAGAAATCTTGCTTGTGCAAGGAGACGGCTCTGCTCGCAATCGACCTAAGCAATCGTCATCTCGAAATCACCAGCAGGACTTTCAGCCGAGGGATATCTGAAACTACGAGCGGGATTTGTATCTAGATTCTTGTATACTTAAGTACTTATGTATGAGAATTACATTGATTCACCAACCCTATTTGGCAACATCCCAAAATAGATGAGTCCAGGCACTGTACTTGTCTCCTTCGCAGACTTCCAGGGGGGGAAGCACTGTCCACTCATGTGCCAGTCTAACCAAGCACTTTGGACTGTGGCCAACCGGCTGCTTTACCGGCAGGTTAGAGCGAAAATGGGGAAGCAAATATAGCCGTAGAGAAGGTCCTTGAACGTATATGTGAATCAAGGAATGCTTGGGTTTGCACAAAGCCAACCGGATTTCTTGCCATCTGTAGTCACATGTGGAGCTTAGGCAGATATATATAGGCACCCCAATGCGCAAACTGGACTGGATTAGTATATCAGAAGCATGTGTATTCTACTAGGGCATACCATATATATAGCAGCTTAAAACGGGCGACAAGAATTCCCATTTGCTTGAGGACCGGTGGCTCCTTTGGATCTTAAACCGGGTACTCCAGGCCTCCCTACACAGCCCTGACATGAAACCCGCGCATATGCATCGCCAATTGTCCTTTCAGAGAGTTGTCTGCTTTTAAGCTCATGTTAGTGTCCTATTCTGAATCTGTCACAAGCTCCGAACAAAGAGAGTGAAAGGCTGGTCCTTCCATTGCAGGAACTAGGCCGCTGCACCTGACATATACACCCTCCACAGCTCCACCTTGGTTTAAAATGACCAACATACCCCACGGCGACCATTCTGTGACTTCTCTTATACCAACGAATCATTGTGTGTATCAAAGTGGGTCCCCGTAGAGTATATACGAGTTTGCGTATATGGCGCTCAGGCCTTTTACGCCTTCCCTGCAGATTGGATACTGTAGCTTTGGTCGCTACTGTACCTCAATCAATTGCTTTCTTCTTGTCCAGCTTTGAAGTCCTCTTGGGCTTTCCTCAAGGCAAGCCCTACGATGCAGCATGACCGGTACGGCCTGTGATTCGGGGCAACTGATACGATATGACGTATGTCTCATAATGCGCGATATAACTCTGATAGCTCAAGGCACATTGTATAGAATGCCAGATGGCTTCGTCAAGTGGCGTGGGATCTGCAGCAAGGAATAGGCCTTTCCCCCGCGCCGGCTGATGCGCCAGTTGTTGGCATTGGTGCTCCAAAATTAGGAGGGCGTGGGATGCCATCTTCGCACTATGGTTGGCGAAGGGACGCATGAATGATTAGTATCAACCCTATCGGTGCGGTATTATTATTATTATCATTATTGCTGTTGTTCCCTTTTATTTTGTTTCTTTTTTTTTTTTGCTTTGGGGCCTAGGCGAGCCTGACTCGCGACGCATTGTATGCATGTGTGTATGGGCGGGTTGCGTGCCGAGAGCCATAGATGATACCTTCAGCCCAGATACGACCTGAGGCTATTTTTTATTTTTATTTTTTTCCTCTTCTGGTTTTCTCGATCTCGGACACCATGATCTCTCATCCGTTGAAAAGTCAAGTTTTTCTGGGATTTCAGTGGCAGCGGAAGCATGGTTTTCTGATTTTGGTGGGTCTGCATGGCGTGTTTTTGTTTGTTGGGAAAGGGAACGGGAAGATATCGGCAGAGATAATGCGGTCGTATTGGACTGATGCCTGTTTTGGGCCGGCGCGAAGCTCGCCAACATCAATTCACTCGTTCTGCTTTCCGTCTTGTCAGCATGTTTTCGGAGTAAAATGGCTAGGTGTCAAAGCGAGAGAGCGAAAAGGAGACGCCAACTAATAGGGCCTTGCTGCCTTGTTACTCCGAATCAAGAAGCAGAGAAAAGAATGTCTTTTCTTCGATCATCAGAAGCACGATGCAGCGTAAACCAAATATTGGCCTAGGTGTTAGGCAGGTCTGTTGGATATTCGAGACTCAACGTGTTGACCCCCGCAAGCCACCCGAGGTTGGTTCCAACAGGTGCATCAAGTTGGAACAATTAGTCTGATTCAAGATTAAATCCCAAAGGTACCGGAAGGAGGGGAGCCATGGGCTCTGTCGGCGAATATGCGGTGGGTGATCGGAGAGATGAGCGGCTTGCTGAGAGGGCGGTGCAGGAAAGGATCCCTTCCCCCGCATGAGCAGTAGTGGTTCTAGGCGCGGCGAGTTATAGCCGTTGCTCGACGCGGTTTCGAGATTGATTGCATGATAGCACATGCCAATACCTTTAAAAAGACGCACACATTTGTCGCCCGCCGCAGGGGAGAACAGCAGGTAACGTCGCATGTGGTGCGCAAGGTCCGAGATCCAGGAAGATGGTTCAGAGAAGGAGGGGAGATTCGGTTCGAACAATTAACCATGACGATGATCCAGTGCAGCAGACATTCTGCCCCAATCCAACCCAAAGCCGGCCCTCGCCTCGATCTCACGGATCCATGAAACTTATGTAAGTATTATGTGTACCTCTCGTGCCCAGAGACCGGGAAGTTAGCAACGCGGAACTCGGTAAGCCGGGACGATGTCCCGGCTAATGAGGTTTGACATGAGATCGAGACTTCAACCGATCGAGGAAGACAAAGGGCGCGGTATCGATTTCCAAGCGCCCTCAGCCTCTTCGGCTCGAAGTGCAGACCAGGTGTATTATCTGCGATGCGATTCGACGAAATAAAGACCGCTGGTTGGGTTCGCACTGGACTGGGTGGATCTTCAGCTCCGGAGCTCGTACTTGGGGGCCTGAGCATGAACGGTATTGAAAGCACGAGATATTAAGAATACTGTAATATTGATGAATGTGGAGCGCGCTGGCAAGGCTCCAATAGCCTTGTAGTTAGAGTGCTTACGGAATGCGGGGTCGGTAGATTGCAGCTGAGGGATTTTCTATCCGCTGCATCACTAAGGGTCACTTGGACGATGGGGGCGAGGTCAGCAGTGCTGGATGGGCCTCGTAAAACAATGGTCACGATCCGCTTCTTGAGACAGCCCGGGGTTTTCTTGAATAGAAACAAGAAACTCGAGTCAACTTCGTAAGCATCGGGACGGGAGCTGAACGAACAACCTTGCTTGCAAACAAGGCTTGGAACAAGATGCATCGGAGTTTCCCCACGAAGAGTTTGTATTATGCATATTATATGAAACCATGAGACTTAGAATACAGTCGACGAGGGTATGCTGCAAGAAAAAGAGCCCAATGGATCGCCACGGTCAAGTCTGTGCGCCAGGTTCCTGTCTGAACAGAATGATTTCAGATTGTTTGAAGTACCGACGGGCATCTGCGAGGATTATAAGATTCGTAGGATTCTTCATGTTAGTATTCATAGCCAGTGTACCCAAACCTGGAAACGAGGATCACGGGGGCTTGAGGCCGAGGATGGGGGTAACTTTGACTTTGCGAGGACACCAATTGGGTAACAGAGGCAAAAAAAAAAAAAAAAAAACGGAAGACGACTCTCTGTAGGTGGAGCCGTCTGTAAAAGAAGACTCACCTTCGTCGATGAGAACCAAGCTCAGGTAGTATCTTGTGGAGTATTTCTTGTTCACTTCCCGGAATGTGGGGGTAAGGTCAAAGCCACCCAGGAACAATCTTATCGGTATCGTCTCGCCTGATCAAGGTCAGCATATCGCTTCGAGCGACGCGTGGTGGGATCCAATGGTTCCCAGGCTATTGCGATTTCCCTGTTCACAAAAAGTTCGGGGCTTCGGGGTGACAAATCATACCTCGAGATGGGGACCCATCCATAATCTGATCGCGGTCGGCAGAGTTAGTCAAGAATCTGTAAGTGGCAACAGAGGGGCCATGTGGGCTTGCATACCTCGAACCTCACTAATGTCTCGCTTTCATTATATTGGTTTGGAGGCGTTCCTGTGGTCTCGCGGCGGATGATGGAGAGCTCCATGTGTTTTATTTTCAGCCTGACGAGTAGGAAATATATCCTTCCCACGATGACGTCCTTCAGGTGGTATTTGTTTTTCGAGTATTCAAATTCTATGTGTAGGCAGTCTTCGATCCCCACGTCCATTTTGATAGAGCTGTTGATTTCCGGTGGCTGTCTATACGAATACACCCAGATGTCCTTTTCCCGAATGACATCTGCCAACCGCCTGGACACCGTGACTCGGATGAAATAGCGCAGCTTTACGTTTATACCGTTGTATGACTCGTATTGCTTTTCGACATTCTTGAATTCGAAATCGTAAGTCTGGGGATGTTGGAGGTCTCCCGGAGCAGCGAGCTCCTGCATGAGGGAGAGGAACTCGTAGTGGTTTCCACGATCAAAGAACATTTCTAGGCAGAAGGACTTAGAATGCGTATTCCAAAAGAAGAGAGAAACATGGGAATCGCCTCGTAACAACCTATCGTTCCAATGAACTGGACTTTGATGCCGGTATGCTCCAGCCTCTTCCCATCCTTGGGTCTGATCGTGACGCCCCCCTTTACGGACTCCCCATCCTTGTACAAGGGACATTTCTCTCGACGGGTTTTGTCGAGCTTGACATCGACCATTTGCCTGTCATCGTCAGAGTCTTCGAGACGGATATCGATGTCAAGAGGGGTTGAAAAGAAGTACGACATGGCGGCGCCGTAGTAGTTGCGCAATGCAGACAGGCGAGCTAGGTGTGATCTCTCTGGAATCCAAGGGCAGAGTGGATCGGGAGCTTCGGGGCTGCCGACCGAATTGTAAGCTGCAGACCGGCGACTGCGATGGCGAGCTGCAGGAGGTAAGCCGTCAAACGGGAAATGGCTGAGAGACGGCGGGCGTATAGTCTGCGATGTTCCGTGATGCCTGATGATGTTGACGTTGGCTGTTGCTCCAAAGAGGCGGCGCTACTGCCGAATGTGGATGGGGCTGGCTTATGTGGCTGGTGGGACATCACCAGCCACGGATCTCTACTCAAGTACCTTTTTTATACACAACGTACCATATCACACTGTTATCCCCATCCCCATTTTCCGTCTCCGTCTCAATCAGGTCAGCTCAGGTCAGCTCAGGCCAGCCGGCCGAGTCGGACTCCCCTTTCCCCGCATTTACCAGACAGCTGGTAATGCCGCCGGTAGCAACTTCATCGGCTGACATGTACATGTACAGTATTATTACCGTCTGGGCTATAGCTGCCGTGCTCGTTGGACTGCAGCAGAGCGTGCCGGACCCGTAGCTGTAACCTGTAACCCGTAACCTGTAACCTGCGGCCTGTGGCCTGGAGCCGTCACTGTATCTGGAGTCGTGACTATATCTGTAGCTGGAGCTGGAGCCATAACTCGTACTGGGCAATTCAGACATGTATGTGCATGCAGCTGCCCAATGCACTGCACCGCACTGCATTTCATGGCAGCCAGTGCCAAATACACATGGCATTTACTCGCTGTATGAATCCTTCCCCGTCTGTGCGTCCCAGGCCGGTCGATTCATGTCGAGGAGGCGAGAGGTTGAAAGCGTGGTTGTAGTTGACGCTCTCGACAGGCCTCGTATCGTTGACATCACTCGGCAAGCCCGCCAAGTTAACAAACAATTATATCTCCAGCTGGGCGTCTGCTTTCATCAAGTTTAATGACAATTACAACGACAATTACTACTACTAGCACTGCTACTACGACGACGATGATGGCGATGACGACAGGTTTACTTCCTTCGTCAGCTCTCGTTCAGGCCAGACAAGAAGCTAACCGAATAAACAGGACAAAGATTCATCTGTGCTCAATCAATGTGTGCCACATTCCGCCCAGCCCGACGGCCCTCGATGTGGAAGCTAGTCGATAGCCTATCCGGTATCAGCGAAAATGGCGTCTACGGACGATCCGCAGTCACGGCTCGCAAACGGAAACAGACCATGATGCATCCTTGTCTCATTTGGAGGCGGGGTGCATGCCAGGAATTGAACATAGCAGGACGGTCTGCATGATCGTGGTCAGTCACGAGGGAGCTTCTCCTCGGATCCACCTAAGGGGGTGAGTTCATCAAGAAAGCTACTGTTGCCCGTCGAGCTGAGGCTTGACCCGTTGCAGTTTTTAATTACCCCGGATTTTGCTAATGCTTTTCCCCGGCCCGTTCTTCTTTTTGGCAAGGTTCCTTCGCTGATGAGTTGTCAGACCGCACTACTTGGCCCTTTTCTCTTCGAGTTATCAAGGCCGCGCGAAACGTTTTACGAATCATGATGCATTGCTGTGCATCCTGAACACGAATGAGGGTCCGACGTCGACGGTCGTCGAAAATCCCTCGTAGAAAGAATTAGAAAAAACGAAGTCAGGCGATCGGGCTTTACATCTGCGTGCATTATTTGTGCAGCGAGGTGCACGATGTCCACGCAAAATGTTACCATGACTGCATGCTCATTGCAGCGGCAAGCAGCTCGGAGAACGCCAGCTTGACGGCCTTGCTCGCTCGCTATCCTTCTCCCTGACTCCCTGGCTTCCGCATGCTGCTTTGACCCGGCTTTTGAACAAGCCCAAGAATAGGATACTTCGCGGGGTACATATTGTGGAGGAAGCAAGGTTCAACGATATATTCTTGGGGCCTAAATCCCTCATAAAATCAATCGAGGTTTGCTCAGAGGCAATCTGTTCCTGGAAGTGGGCTGCTGTGGAACCCGCTGGGAGGAAGTAGAAGGAGGAAGAAAGAAAATAAAGAAATAAAATAAAGAAATAAAATAAAGAAATAAAAAAAAGAAAGAATAAGAAGAATAAGAAGAGCAGCTTCCACAAGAACGGAAAGGGTTCTGGCCAGTGCGACGATGCTGAAGGGAGAGTTCTGCCTTTGGGGAGCACGGTGTCGCGCCGGCCGATCCCCAGAGCCCCAAAATCTGAATAACCTGATCGGCGAGCCAGCGAGATTACCAAGTGGGAGAAGCGAAGGGGGATGTTCGCCACAGCTCATTTTGGGCATCCCCCGTTTGCATTACCAACCAACCGAGTGAAAAATGGGCTGCGGGTGGGGGTTTTGCTGCCAGCTGAATCATGAGACCAGAAAAGGGCTGCGCTAATGAAAAGCGTGGGGAAAGAAACGAGCGGTTCCTTTTTCTCTGTTTTTTTTTTTTTGCTTTTTGAACACATNAAAAAAAAAAAAAAAAAAGAGAGGAAAAAGAAAATCAAGCAGGGCGAGAGGGATGACGGCGGTTGACAATTTTAGTGACTCTCCTCAATTGATCACCGACTCCTATAAAGGTATACTAACAGCCAGCATGCCCCCTCCCCTTCTACCACTATATAAAGGCCAGCTCCCCTCCCCAGTTTCGAGCGTCTGTTTCAGTAGTCATCGCAAGCTTCACACCCACCAAGACAAGATATCAATTGTCTCATTATACAACCCTCACTTGATATCTCTTCTGGTAACAGCTTCCTCTTTCAGATATTTCTTAATTTATCATTAAGCTTCATTCTACGCCCTCCAAGATGCATCGATACACTCTCAGATCCTCCGTCCAGGTTCCTCTTCCAAAGATGGATACCTTGAGCCTGGACCTCGACGCAGCTCTCGCTCGCCGCACCTCAATCCACAAACCCACCATCAAGGCCGAAGCTGCTCTTCGTCACATCTGGATTATCACTGGCCCGGCAGGCTGTGGAAAGAGCTCTGTTGCCTCCTACCTCGCTCAGGCTCTCGAACTTCCATACATCGAGGGTGATGACTATCACCCCCCCGAGAACGTCAAGAAAATGACGGATGGGGTTCCTCTCAACGACGAAGACCGCTGGGGTTGGCTCGGTACTCTCCGTCAGAAGGCTAGCGAGGAGCTCGAGTCTGGAGCTATGGGATGCGTCGTCACTTGCTCCGCCTTGAAGCGCCGATACAGAGATTTCATCAGACAAGTTGGTCAGGCTGAGGTTGGCATTGTCGTGCGTTTCGTCTATCTTAGGGCGGACGTCGAACTGCTCATTCAACGAGTCAAGGCCCGGAAGAACCACTTTATGAAGGACGATATGGTCCGCAGTCAGTTCGTCGCTTTGGAAGAGCCAGATTCGTCGGAGCCGGACGTCGTCTCCGTCGACGTTTCTGATTCCCTCACTGAGGTCCAAAAGAACGCCCTCCGAGAGGTCAAGGCTCGGATGTACGAATAAACCGCATTCATCAACTTGTTCACATTTCACCTCACGGGCCTATTCAATAATTGACGATTACTGGCATGACACCATCGACAAAAAGCATTGGCAATGGAGTTTTTTCTCTGGGGATAACAAGCTTGTGGGTTTAATGCTTTTGGACCTGATGGTACCATTTCTTTTCTCTTTTTTTTCTTTTTCTTAGCGCTGTTGGAGTTACAAAAAATACCATGGGTGTGATTTATGTGGGGGGGTTCAGGCGATTTTTGCATTTCCTGGGGTATTTCCTTTCTGTTTTTGTGTATGATGGAGGAGAATCGAGTCAACCTGTATGATAATTTTGATGGAGGAGAAGACACACGGCTCCTCTTGCACCTTTTCTCCAATACCAATTTTTAATAACCAAGTCTGGTTCATTTTTGCGACAGGATGTAAATCCGACAAAGACATGCATCTTAGCTTAGGCTTGGCTGCGAAGTGTGAAATCATAGGGCCCTCAAATCAAAGAGTGTGAAAGACCAGACCGACCCCCTGCGAAATCAAGACCGGCAACTTGGATCCTTGCTTTCTCACCTCGCAGGACGTTCGACTTTGGAGATCCCTGTGCAATGCACGTGCCTCTTCAGAGGGGTACGTATGCACCGTCTCCGATCTCCATCCAGCGCCAATCCAGTCTGCGAACGGCCTTCCGCGCTGCCGGAAGTAGATTCCTTAAGCAATCACTCAGCGAACCGTCGACGGATTCTCGTGACCTTTTTTTCTTGTTGGAAAGGGCATTCTTTCCGTGCGTTACCGGCAACTTGGTTCCAAAGCCATGTTTTTTTTTTTTTTTTTTTNGACGTGATATAATAGTGTGCATGTACATATACATGAGGACCACCATCGGCCTGTATGAGCCCAGCCACGATTGCATCGTACATGTACTGCCAGACGCACATGAACCGTTTTCGACCATTTCTCCCCGATCCAATAGGAAGTTGCAGGGCAGCGCCGGCGGCCTGAGCGAAGAGGCGAACTTAGAGAGAAGAGTGGTAGAAGGGGAACGGTTGATGGCCGGCTGTCGGGTCGCTGGGACTTCCAGGCTGCGCACGGAACGTTTCATCAGCGTCGACGAGGCGGCCAATCCCCATGAGCTGGTGGTGGCATTGTTCTTGTCGTTCAGTTCCGTCTTTGCAAGCTCGGCGGAGAAAAAAATAAAATTTTTATTTAAATTTGCAGGCGTGGACAGGAACGTGGAGGCGAGCTAAAACGATTGATTGATTGATTGATTGAGTGATGGATTGAATCAGTGGGCCAGGGCTGGTTTGGGGCTTTCTCGAGCCCCACGCCGAAGGGAACAGCCAACGTCGTCAAAAGCTAATGCGAATTGCTGATTGGCCAATGCAGCGTTTTCTCGCTCGCCAAAAGGGGAAAAAAGAAAAGAAGAGCAAGAACGTGGGAATTTGGAGCAGCCACTTCGATCGATGGATCCAGGTCGCTGGAACCGGTTCCTATTGGCCGCCGGCGCCCAGACGAGTCCAAGCTCCAGCAGAAGGTCCTGAATGAAAAAGAAATCCCCTTTTTTCGAGGCCGGGCTTGGAAACCACCTTCCTAATCCAACCTGTCGCGAGACTGCAGAGGGAGAGAGAGGGTCTGAGTCTCTCGTCAAACTAAATTAGCAGTCCTGTTAGTCTCGGGGCAGTCCTGTGAATAACCCGAGACCCGCGAAAANAGTGGCGTCCGACTGCGATCGATGAATCGATTAATAATTTGATGCCGACTAGGGAATAAATACCAAAACGTAAGTAACGTCGAGATTCATGTTGCCAGAAGGACTTCCAGGAAGCTCCGAATCGCCTGCCGTTGGTCCAGCAGACATTTCGGAGTATTATGACAATGTGGCCTCCTCCTCCTCGTCCCCACGGACAATAACAACAGGTGCTTACTCTCTCGGACACAAAACGTCTTCTAATCGAGACTCGATACGACTATAACAGCCTGCAGCTTATTGCATCTGGGCGAGCTAGCTCGAGTCGAGTCGAGTTGACTCGCTCGCGCGGCGTTATAACGTAACGCTAACGGCGCTCGAGTGTCTGGCCTGGAAATGCGCAGCACTAGCACCCAGCAGCCCAGAACTAATATCCGATCGCTCAATTGCCGATGCAGACCGACCGGATCTGCTGTGGTTTTGTGGGGTGCATTCTCAACGAATGCGCCGAACACAGCTAGCTGGCCTGCCTGGCGGCCGGGGGGTGAAGCTCGAGAGCTGAAGGAGCTGGGCTGGGATCCACTTTCCCGATTCCAATGCCCAAGGCTATATTACTCTATCCGTTGCATACAACTTTTCCATCTTGCCTCGAAATTATAATTAACCATGTGGGGACCATGAACAGAAAAGAAAAAGAAAAGAAAAGAAAATTGTGCAAAAAGGGAAGAAGGTTTCTCCTCAAGGAAAATACCCAGGTGACCGCGTGTAGCTCGCTCGCATTCAATGCGCTGCACACCAAGTTGGTTCAAATCCGGAATGCTCAAGAAACATGCATGATGGCCCTCTCCTCTCTCTCTGGCTTAACTGCACATTCTCACATTCCCAACCCAGTGACTACTAAACAAGCACTTGGCTAAAGATCAAGCACGCCCCAAATTGCATATCGATACATGTATAATGTTGTACAACAGATGGCCCAAAATTAATCTTTTTTTTTTATAACCATGCACCAGAGATCTCTACCGAAGCTTGGATATCAGAAGTTCCGGTTCCTCGCAGTAACGCTTCACTAGGCTTGCCATCCGCGCCATTGTGCTCCCGTCGACAACCCGGTGATCCGCAGACTGTAACCATCATCATCGTCATCGTCAGCGTGACTCTCCAATATCATGCAGTGGGACAGAATGTAAAAGTTGGGACTCTGTTATATGTTATGCACTTACCCATGAGAAATTGACCACCGTCTTCGGAACGACAGTTCCTTTCTCGTCAAATGCTGGTATCACTTTCGTCCTCCCGACACCCATGATTGCAACTTCGCTTGTAACGATCACGGGAGCTACATACGTGCCTCCAACATTCCCAATGTTACTCAATGTGATCGTACCACCTTTGAGGTCCGCTGCGCTCAACTTGCCCGCAGCCCCCGCAACCTGCAGTCGACTGAGCTCTGCCGCGATCTCCATAATGGTCATCTCTTGCACGTTCTTGATGTTGGGAACAAGGAGACCGGATGGCGTGTCCATTGCCACTCCAACATTGTGCTGTGGCCGCATAACTAGCTTGGGCTTGGACTCATCGCTCAGGTCGATCCTGCTATTGATGAGAGGGAAATCTTGCAGCGCAACTGAGACAGCCTTGATGAAGAACGGCATATACGATATCTTCGTAATAGGCGCGTTGCCTGAACGTGCCAAATTCTTGTTGATGGCTGTGCGTAGAGCCACCAATCGGTCGACAATTGCTTCATCCGCATACAGGAAGTGAGGTATGGCGAGCGACTTGGTCATCATCTTGAACATTTGGTTTTGCACTGGTGTCAATGGAACTATCACCTCCTGTTCCGGAGCGGTTTTGGGCATGGCTCTAGCACCAGCACCCGTAGTTGGAGATCCTGCAGCACTTTCAATGTATCTCGTAACATCCTCCTTGAGCACTCTGCCATCCTTCCCAGTACCCGTAATCTGCGTGATGTCCAAGCCCCCTTCTCTTATCAGCCTCCTAACAGCGGGTGTGGCTAACGACTTGTGCTTCTCGCCCTTTCCATTACGATTGCCACTCGCGGGAACCGCTTCCAGCTCCCTCACGCCCGGTTGCCCGGGTCCCATCTGCGAAACTGGCTCCAGCGGTGCTGACAGTGGTGAATTGGATGTCGATTGCGTGGGGACGTCTTCAAGCTCGGGCATGTCGTCTTCGACCTCCTCGGACATATCGATATCGACCAAGGGTTTTCCAACTATCGCCATATCACCAGCTTCATAGTAGAGCTTCTTGATTACTCCATCGTATCTCGACGAAATCTAACATAGCACAGCGGATTAAGAGTCAGGATCTGCGTTGCCCGTGATCCAAACTGGCGAAGTAGTAACTTGGAGGAGAAGAATGTCAACTAAACTAACCTCGACGGATGCCTTGTCGGACTGCACTTCGCAGATGTTGTCGAATTGCTGAACCTTGGCCCCCGGTTGTACAAACCACTGTATGATCTCGCACTCGCGGATGCCCTCGCCAATGTCGGCGAGTAGGAATGGCTTCACTGCAAACATCTGTCGAGATGAATGTAGATGTGCCCGCTGCGGACCAGACCGCCATTGCCACGCCGCCTGGCTGCCTCGAATCCGGGTAAGCAACGACCGACGCCACATTGTATCTGCAACGGATATATACCCCCAAGCTCTAGCGAATGCGTAGCGAGCGCCGAGATGGAAGGTGAATGATGGACGAGAAGCGCTCAGATCTAGAGACCGTGACAAAGTGAATGGATGTGGAAGTATGGAAGCCCGCAAGTCGACATCAAGACGAAGTGTACGAGAAGTAGCCGAGCGAGATGGATAAGAGCAAAGAAGAAACTGCGCCGTGATGGGAGCGCCGGCTCGGGAATTGGTGTTTTCCCCGGAGAAGCATAAGCCAGGCGGACCAGACAGCTCCGCTTAACGTCGGCTGCCGCACTCGAGCAGCGGAATCACGTGGCACCCGTGCGGCAACGAGGCGCTGCAGTCGAGATGTGCTAAATATCCAGAGTCCGAGGACATGCGACAAAAAATGCGGCTGAAGCAATACTTTGCAATTCATGATAAACCTTGGTGTATAACCTAAATACTACTATATGAAACGCCAAGATACCCATGCGCTCGAGAGCCCCGCCGAACTTGCAAATGCAAGAAACGCCTTAATCATAGACAAGCCGACATCCGTTATCATACACGCCACTCCAATTAGATGTAAACCTTCCCGAATCTGCGTCGCCGCGTTCTATTCCCACACCTCCAGTCCTTCTCTTCCTCACCTGTA
Organism: Drechslerella coelobrocha; assembly: GCA_036971555.1. NCBI lineage: Eukaryota > Fungi > Ascomycota > Orbiliomycetes > Orbiliales > Orbiliaceae > Drechslerella > Drechslerella coelobrocha. Next base: position 2,419,476 of record JAJTUH010000007.1, read on the forward strand.
GGAAGCAGTCTATCTCAGCCCCTGTGCCCTCACCAACAATACAGGACCGTGGGCAAGTGACAGGGGAGCTTCCTATACCTCAACCATTTTTCCATCTTCCACTTTGACCGTCTTGTCCCTCAGTTTTCTCATCAGGGCTACGAACTGGCTTTCCTGAAATTTGCGGCTGGTGTCCTGACTCAATGTATCCACTAGTTGACCGGCCGTTCGCGCTAGTTCATCAGCATCTCTATCAGAGTCATGCTCACTTGTTACTTCTTTCGGCGCCTCATCTGGTTCCACGCCTAGGATATGAGATGCATTAGATAACGGCTGTGGCGCTTCTCTTTGTGGGAAGTCCAATATATCATCCTGCTCGAAAGCCTGAGCAGCAGCAGCCTCTTCAAACATCTTGTCGAATTCAGCGTCGCTATAGTTGACCTTGCCATTGACGCTTTGGCTCTGATCTTGCAGCGATATTATAGGCTGCATAGTGCTCTGAAGAGACCCTGTCCATAGATGGCCTGTGTTCATACCCATATAACTTTTACTGGCGAGCGGCGCGTTCTGGTATTGTTGTACCGATGTGGTTTGAGCTGGCGCGGGTGCAGCATTCATCTGCGATAGGAATTCGGAGCCCCATCCTACTAGTTGAGCATTCGCATTTACCGGCGCCGGAGGGGTGGCTATCTGCAGTCGTTGGAAATCCGCTGCCCACGACGGTTGCGGCAATAGTGCGGCCGGGGCCTGGTGAGTTGGTGGCGTAAGACTTTGGAGCGACGGGCCCGGAGAGGAGCTAAAGAACTGCTCGAATTCGTGGTCCACGCCAGGCTGCGAATGCTGTGGCTGCTGGCGGAATTGCTAGATAGTTTTTTGTAGATGGTAAGTATGTGGACGGTAGAGATGTAAATCTGGAATGTAGGGCGCTTACCGACGAGGGCTGGGATGCCGACGAGGACTTGAACCGATCCTGCTGAATAGATCTGTCGAACGAAGTGTGGTTCTTGAGTTGTTGCAGCGGGTTTGCAGGCCCGCACATAGATGAGGAGGCCATGGCGATGTGGATGTGTATATGTATATTCCTGCAGTTGGAGAAGAAAGAGCGGTAGATGAAGAAGGAAAATAAGACAAGGGAGGCCGAAGAGGAATGAACCAGGCCATCGGCACGGGATACACGGACCTCGGCTGTAGGGGAAAATGATATCATGTGTGTGTTGTTGTGTTGTGAAAACAGGGGAGCGAGAATGCGACAACACATCTTGCTTGCTGATCACGACAAACATATACCAGATCACATGATCAGACAAACGCCAACGCGAGGTGTTGTGTTGGACTGAACAACAACGACAACAAGGAAAACAGCAAACAGAGCGAGACGCTGCAAAAAGGAGCGTTTTGGTTTACAAGCCCCGTTGAAGCGAGATGCAATCTAAAGCTGTCTCTAACCCTCGCACCGCACCGCCTCACTCTGTTCTTTGTCCTGAGATTACAAGCTAGGTAGCTTTTTATTATTCCTTGATGAATGGCGGCCTCCAGGCTCCGTCGTATTTCGCTTCTGCCTATACAAGCTACCTTTTCGAAGCGGGTATGGAATGTAACCTGGCGCTTTGGTGGCCTGTCCGCCTGCTGGTCCGCCCGCGTAAGCTGGTACGTCCTCTCTCTCTCTCTCTCTCTCAGATAGCCACGAATTCAATTGATATCAGACGGCCATTGACGGACGACAGGGAAGCAAAAGGTAGGAATCGCACCCAGTTTGTTCGGTGCAACTGTGTCTGTCTCGCGGAGCTAACCTAAGGAGATAAAATAACTCAAAGAGATGGTAGAGTTTGCGATTTGGTGCCAAAAGCGCAATGGATCGCTGCCGCTAGCGATCCAATGGAGGACGTCAGCAACCGTCGCAAGCAAGAGCAGGTGGAGGCGTGGGCAGCAACGCTGCTCTTGGGAGCGGTGACGTTGACGCACATGCACATGCATTGGACGTGAACATTTGTACATGGACCCGACGGTCAGCGAATGGCGGGCCCTGCATGTACATCGACAGGACGCTAAGACGATTGCCGGGTTTGATGGAGACCATCTAATCCGTGGGCGTCGCGAGACGCTCGAAGCTTTGGGCCTGCCTGAGGCTTTTGGAAGCATCCCCGCAAATCTGGCACCGCGGCGGAATGCAAGCGAGCGACGACGGATTCTCTGGCGATGTTCCAGAAGGATGAGTCACCGGCTGAATTGGACTGAAGGGGGTGGCCTTATGCTTGGTCGCGGGAATTCAGCTCCTGCTCCTAATATAATCTGAGATCGCATTCTGTTTTAGCGCCAGCGATAGGGGAGCAGAGAAAGAAGAGTCATACTTGCATGCAGCCTTGCCCCGGCCCTGGTCTTGTGTGGGCTGCTGCCCGATTTGGCTTCCGTGGACAAGTATCGGTACATGTGGATGCAAGTGACCGGGAACGGACTGCTAAACATGGACAAACGCTGGGACATCCACCAAGTTTTCGACGTCGATGGATGAGAGATCGGATGGATCTGCCAGCGTATCAACCGTCAACCGGACCGTCGACGAGGTGCCATTGCTCTGATCGTTGCAACTCGAACTCGCGATTACAGTACTTATGCTTCACCGTCTCGAGCTTGAAGCTTCAAGTTGAAAGTCCCGCGGGAAGTGGGTGAAAAGGGACGATATGATTTGGAATCCAAGCCATGTTTCTGGGGCTGGGGGCGGTGCCGGAGCCCAGCATCATTTTCCATGCCGTTGGAACCAGAACAGGCAGCGCAGCAGAGCAAACGGTGCAGACACGAACGAGATACATTCCCTTGCTTGTACTGGTACGCAGCGTCTGACGGTACGAAAGATGGCTTTTTTCTTTTTGGAGCAATGTGCCGGAGAGGCAGCCTTGCCAGCCAATTTCTCGCCCTCGCCCTCTCTTTCGTTTGGTGTTTGACCGGAGCCCTGAGCGAGTAAATTAGGAGCAGAGAGAGAGCGCAGCACGAGAGAGGAGAAAAAGAGAGACGAGAGGGTATAAGTATCCGCGTGAGTCACCCATCTTCGACGTTCTGTTGTTTGTTCTCTCCATCCTCTTCTTTTTCCTCATCTACACCTTTTGCCTTCTCCGTTTATAACTCTGCTCGTTCGCTCAGGCTAACTGCTTCAAATAACCCTATTCACTAATCCCAATATAACATATACCGCATCTTGTCTCTGTTCGCCGGCCAGGCCCTCCGCAATGGCTGCTTAACTGTACTCCCGCCAAAAGAGTATCTTTCCCCCGCCCGTCAAAATAGCTTCACCAACTTTTTCTCCCCCTCGCCTCAATCAGGTGTCTACGCCTGATTTCGCACCCGCCAAAATTACTCCTCTCGGCGAGTACCCCCCACAAACCTTCAAAATTTCACCCTCAACGGATCCCCCGCGTTTCGCACAAGCCCAAGAAAATCCTCCAGGATGGCATCCTCAAGCAGCTTCCCCTCCCCACTCCCCTGCCAAAGACCTCCTAAGCTCACCGGACGATCACTCGACCGCTCTCTTCACAACGTTCAACTCGGACTTCGAACTCTTCGGACCCTCGGATCAGCAGCAGCACCAGCCGCAGCAACCCCCCGCGAGATCCGCGAGGCTCTCTTCGACTTCTCGTGTGATCCCTGATCACACGTCTGCCTCTATCGGCGACGCCGTTTTCAATCTAGGCTATACTACATCTTTGCCATCCACTCGCAACTGGTCTGCCGCTCCTGCTACCCCGAGCCAATTGGTTCAGCGTTCTCCGTTCGTGAATACCCCTGCGTCCGAGTTTAATCCGGCGCTCATCGAAGCCCTGTCCGACACGCAGAGGCTAAGTCTCATTCGAGGTAATTCTACCTGCTCCCGCATTCCTGTTTCCTCCCTTGTTACTACCCGTCAAGCTTGTAACCCTTCCTTGCCCTCGATCGAAGAAATATTACTTGAACAGTCGCATTCTCTGGAGCCAGTGCTTCAACGAGATATCGACATGGATCCCACCCTCCCCACCAATCAGTTCATGCACGAAACCCCCCCACTCTCCCCTTGCACATCGTCTTCATCATCATCTTTTTCAATGGTACTAAACAGCCCCTTTGCAGAGTTCACTAGACGACAGAAGCATATGGAGGACGAGCTTCTCACGTTGGCCGGCCTTGAGGCCTCGCCTCTCCAGGCCAACGACATGACCTTCTCTCCAAACAATCCCCTCTTCCACGACTTTTCTCCATTCATCGGCACTATTCCCTACACGGGAAGAACGAATGAAACACTCGATGACTCTCCGACGGGCTTGGACACTCCACTCTTCGGTGCTGAGGATGCAGTTTTGGATGACTGGACCCCTCTCTTTTCCAGCGAGGAACAATTCAATTTCTCCAATCCGGCTCCTTCTGTTCCTGTTCCTATGGAACAGACGCCCTCCACCGATGGCACTCTTATCAATCCGGCTGCTCTGATGCTCAACGGAGAGACTTCAACCTCCCCGCTTGCTGCCATAATCCCATCTCGGCAGATGAGCAACGACTCGGACAAGTCGCGCACTCCACCATCCCCATCAACAAAGTCGATGAAGATGGGGAGCGCCAAGCGGGCTTCTCTCAACGGTGTCAGCCGACGGAAAGCCGCTGCTGAGCTTCCTCCGGTGCAGTTTGATCCTAACAACCCGATTGACATCAAGCGAGCTCGCAACACGATGGCCGCCAGAAAGTCTAGAGCCCGAAGGGTCGAAAAGATGGAGGAGCTAGCTGACCACGTAGAGAAGCTACAGGCTGAGGCTCAGCACCTCAAGGAAGAGAGGGAGTATTACAAGAATCTAGCTCGGCAACATGGCGCTCTAGTCGACTGACTGCGGCAAATGTTGGTGATGCAGATGATGGGGAAAAATAACACCGAGACACTGGAGTCTGCTCAGGTCGCTACTTTATCAAACCTTGGGGATTTTAGTTCCCGCCAATCTTCAGGATTTTCTTTGGGCTTGTAAGCGTTCGCGCTTTTACACATTTGACGTTTCGTGCTTGCCACGGTCGACATTTCATTTTCCTTTCATTTCTTGTTCATTCTTTTTCAGTGCACGTCAGTGCATGCATGCATGTTTTTTTTTTTTGTGTGTTTTTTAACTTTTATTTTGGTTTTGGGTTCTTTTCACCCATTCGCGAATATCCAGGTCTTTTAATCTGATGATTTACGATGGCGACGGGTTTTTTTTACATTATTTCGCTTTCACACTTGGTTCATTTCATTTTTATATCGTTCGTCAGTATTTCAGCATGTATGCACGCGCGCGATATCTGAGAGACCAGTCGCTTCGATGGTCTCGTGGAGAATTTTGGGGATTTTTCTTGGTTCTTTGTCTCGAGGTTATTATTTCGCTACCTACGGAAGACTTTTGCAAATATCAAAAAGACTCTGAAAATATTGACAAAAAAGGAAGATACTATTATCTATCAATTCAGTTATCATATTTTTCTCCCAACCTGAGATGCTCTCGAATTTGACTAGAGATAGAGCAACCCGGTGCCGTAGGTTGTCATTACCATTACAGTAAGATGATGCACAGGCTGCAGAGCTGCTGCACAATACAGATGCGGAAGACGGTCTTGGGGCTGATCCTTCACCAAAACGCCGCGCTGGTTCCGCTTCTCTTTCGGTATCGGCTGCAACCGGCCGAGAATAGGTTAAAGATAGCTTCCAATTAGGATCCGAGGCCGGGGCCGGAGTGGGTAAGAAAATACTTAAGTACTTACTGAGCTACTCAAGTGTATTATAAGCAAATCCGTATTCATGCATATCAAGCTTCCACAATGGAGCTAGCAGGCACTCTACTCGCAGCAGCTCCAGCTCTCGATAATTAAGAATGTGACCGTGACCATAACTGTGTCTGTACCTGTACCTGTGCCTGTATTTGCAAAGAAATGTAATGTACAGGTACATGCGTACCCTCTCCTCATGAAAGGAGACACCGAACTAATGCAGAGGTGGATCTTATCTCTAGCGTCAACGGGTGGACCGGCGTATAATGGTCAGTCGGCCTCGGCATCACCGAGGATGAACGTTTCCTAGCAAATGGGGTTTATCGGTAGCGGACTTTGCTGCTTTTGCAATAGGGTCTATTGGGGGGGGTTTTTTTTTTTGGGGAGGTTGGAATGACTGCCGCCTTTATCACAACATCTGTTCGAGATATATTAATAATGAACAGTAATCGATGACGGACAGCTACTAGTTGATTCGATTCCCGAGCTTGTATCTCGACTTGAATCATATATGATATGTGATATTAGCTGGCGTTATGGTATTGGGATAGAATAATTAAAATAAAATAAAATGAAACCTGAAAGGAAACATGTATGAAAGCCGCACCTTGTGTGCGGCATCCCTTCTCCATCAGGGCTGGTTTTGACACGGAATGATGAACAGACTATACCGGCTGACAGTAAAACTTTTATGGAAAAGAACAAATTTACGCTCGCGTAGTATTATAAAATCGTTTTCTCGGATAGAACATGTTGACAGTTTTACAGTAGACAGGTGTATGGATCGAACAATAAAACGCCATCCATATCCTGCCGTAACTCGTGATAATGATGCAACCAGGTAAGAGACCATATAAAATAACATATTAGGAAACCCTGAAATAATAGGAGTAATAAAGAAACAAGAAAATAAAGATATTATCCCATCCAATTCTGGGGGTATATATGAGAGAGAAACACCTCATGGGCTTTTGTCCGATGTTCTTTTTCTACCGCTATTCAGTGACGCCATAATATTCCGTGTATGAGACCGTTAGGAAAGAAAGCTGATAAGGCACATCCTATATAAGATTAATCTGATTCTTTTCTTTCTTTTTTTTGGCTTTTTTGTTTTTTTCTCGCGAAGACAAAGGAGAAGCGGGGAGGAGGGGTATCGTTGGAAGATTCGTTCGAAGCGAGGTAAGTGGAAGATAATGCAAAGGGATTTTTGATATGCTTTATGGGGGTTCATGTTTTATATACTTATAGGTAGAAACGTGGGGGGTATGAAGGTAGGAAAGTAAAGGTAGGGTTGGTAGTGAGTTTGATTTGTATCCCGATTATCCGTTTGGGGCGTTTTGTTACAGAAGAACTTTGGTGAATCCTCTATTCCCAGCATGCAGAATATTGAAATCCCGGATTACTGCTCTACGACGCAATCTGAGAGATTTATGAGCAGCTGCGCGAGACAGCGCTTGGTTGGCTGGTCGTCACGAAGCACCTGAGAAAAGGTTGCATCGCGGAGAGGTTCAGGAAGGCATTGTCTAAGGGCCTCCCTAGCTCGTGGGTTGTCGCTAAGTCTGCAGAAAAGGGTATAAGTATTTGCAAGAAAATGTATGAAATAGAATGTTAGGAGGTAAGGTCAATACCGTAGGAAACACCGGACAACGTGTTTGAGTAATCTGACGGTCTGTTGCTCGACAAGCTGGTTGACCATGTTGCTGAGGACGGTTCCAACGGCATAGAAGCGCTCGTAGGTTTGACAGATATACTGCAAGCCGGTATCATCTAGGAGGATTTTCTGAACGATGAATATCGCAACAGTCTTGGAGAGCTCTGAGCCAGTCTCCATGATTCGGAGACAGAGGGGGATAATCTCGGTAGATAGGAGGAAGTTGATAACTTCGGAGCTATCGTTCTTAACAAGAGCGCCGATGACTCCAAGGGAGGTAAGACGGAGATACTCAAATGGGCGCGATTTGGATGTTGTATTGAGAAATGGATACAGGAACAGAGGGATATGGGCTGTAATATTCCGATGATTAACGCGATCGCACGCTTTAAGCTATAGATCCGGGTAGCCTACCATTCAAAAAAAGGTTTCGGGTGTCGTTGTGAGATGCAACGCATTGGAGCAGAGCCAGGGCATTGCAGACTCTGTTGGAAGCCGCAGCAGTTAGGGATGAAGGGTTTAGCAATGGGTAGACGGAGATGATTTCTTGAACCAGGACAGCCATAACGCCTAGAGATAGCCATTGTCAGCCTTTCAGGTCAGGTAGAATCGATATGAGTTTGAACATACCGAAAGAATGCCAAAGCAGCAGAGCCAGATCGTCGACCTGTTCTCGTTTTTTCGATAATTCCAAGAGAGCTTGTTCTCGGGACCCACCAGCAACCAGCTCCATGATCCAACCATAGACCTTCTGTTCTTCCTCAGATGCTCTAATCTGGCCCTGAGCCTGGCCTACCATGCCTGCTGGGGCCCCGCCATTGGCAGTAGCCTGCTGTTGTTGAACTTGTTGGACATGTTGCTGCTGTTGCGGCTGCTGTTGCTGTTGTTGCTGTTGCTGCTGCTGCTGCTGCTGCTGCTGTTGTTGTTGCTGCTGCTGCTGAACTTGAGCAGAATTAAGAAGAGAGCGAGCATTTAGATTATATAGGGATTGCTGCGATTGCTGCGAATTCAACTGTAACTGGGCTTGCTGCTGCTGCTGCTGCTGCTGCTGCTGCTGCAGATGATGTTGCTGTTGACTCTGTAGCCAGCCATGCTGGTCGTGCGAGAAACCCTGGTGGGAACTGGTAAATGGGAGAGAGCCTTGCAGCATCGCCGATGACGGGTTGGTCCGATGTAGAGAAAGAACGGAGCGAATAGAGTGCGCGTGCTGCGGCGGTGGGTGATGTATCTGTGATGCTGTGCCGGGGATGTCGATGGCGGTTGGTTGGTTGATGAGGAGGAGGAGACGGGAGATGAGGCGGCTTTGATTTTTTGGGTGGTCCGAGTCGAGCTGATAAGTCAGCCAAGGCCGGGCTGACAGACCCCTGTCCAGCGCTTAGTAACCACCTTCACGGAACCCGCGCATCGACGAGCGCGAGTTTTGGGGGCATCAATGCAATGCAATGGCGATGGTAAATATATATATAAAATTGAGGGCAAGATGTCATTATTATTGGCAGTAAGCAAATTACTTGAGTAACTATTTATCTATGTCCTTTGGTAAGCACACTTCAAGGGTCTCCAAACTAGGAACACCTCTATATAGTCACCCAAAAACTACGTTATCACCAAAAGAAGACCAAGCTAATGTTCTTAGACTACCAAATACCCTCATGATAGTTGCTATACCACAGTGATAGCAGCGGTTGCAAACGTTATTAGCCATCGGTACCGGCCGTAGTAAGTGAGTGCGCAGGACTAACAAGACAGCAATCCGCAAACCAGCCTAATCCTATCGTCGCTCAATACTAAATTAAATCTATTGCGTGGGCTCCTATCAACTCCACATGCGCTATGCCCCTGTTGTCGCCATCGCCACCAATGTCCTCAAAGTCGGTCCAATGAATTACAATTAAGAAAGAAAAAGGATGAAGGCCAAGTATGTATATCAGGGTGGTTGTGGGGTAACATGGAAAATTACAAGTGAAGGTAAACCAAAACGAATGTGCTTCTCACATACGCAACGTGATCCATGTCATCGTTAATTAGAGGGCTAGCGAGGCAATATGGTGAACAAACTAGGAAAACTAGACAAGAGCCAGGGTCGTAGATCGCTCAAAAAAAAAAAAACAAATAACAAAATAAAGAAGACTAGGCCTGGAAAACGAACGAGCCATCAAAGTGGCGTGAAGGGAGACGGGGCGATATGTAGGAGATTTTTGTAAAGAGATGAGAAAATTAGATCAACAGGCCCCACTAAGGGTTGATCGAGGGGGTGGGGAGGAGGAGGAGGAGGAGGAGGAGGAGCTTAATGTTCTTTTCCCATAGAACAAAAATTGGCGAAATATAATGGTTCTAATTGGGATATTTAAATTGTAAAAAAGAGCGAGAGGGTATAGGTGAAATGCTTCGTCAGTGTTAAGCAAAGGCGCAGTAGTATTTATGCGATAGCCAGTACGCAAATATTCCAAGTATTGCTAAAAGCCATTCTATAGCCTCAGCTCTGAGATGATTCTTGTAATCATGTTCTTATACGACCATGAATTACCTATTTTATAGGAGGTTGATTCAGTAACTTGTTATCAGTTGAAATGATGAACATGCAGGGTAACTTACCAGCTATCTTCTTTTGTTGAATCCCATATAAATTCATCAAAGGCACTTTAACAATATAAATTTCAAACTGTAAGATCATGCTGCCTCCAAGCTCAGACTGGATTTGACTAGATGGGTCGGCATTCATGCTCTCCCCTGACATGTCATTATGACTCTCGGCTTTGGTCCGTCGTTTCACAGTAGAGTTGATTGCAGCGGGGCCGCCAAAAGAGAGCTTTCTCCTATGCGACGGAGGAGAAGCAAGCATCTCTGGCGATTGCGGAACATTATCCTGTACACTTGCAAGGTCGATGCTGGGTTTATGTGTACAAGAGAAACCACCCTTGATCTCACGATATTCAACGCCCATTTCTCCAAGAACTCTCATGAGATCTGCACGGATAGCAGCCGGTGGTTTACTTGTAGTTGTCGAAACGCTCAACAAACCTTTCAAGAAGATTGGCTTGACATGGCTAATCGAAGGGGTAGCACCCACGGCATCCGTGCTACCGGCTGACGCCATGTCGGCGTCAGTCTCTTCGGGTACGTCCACAGGGACCGCGGAAGGTTCTTCACGCCGTGTCCGTCTGAACGAATAGGATTCTCGCCTAGAGTGCCCAATAGAATGGGCTCTAGACGTTGTGACCTTGCCAGCAGAGCCTGGGCGGCCGCTTAGAGACAGCGGTCGATCGGCAGCCTTGGATGTGGCAATTTGTGAATCACCAGTCTTAGGCGGCGCAAGACCATTCTTTCGTCGGTGGTCGGCCTCGGAGACACTAGTAGATCTACTAAGCTTGACACCAGTCTTTGATGAACCACTGCTCGAAGCATCAAACTGGGCGGCATCGGGGCTGAGGAATTGCTGTTGATTGGGTTGAGAACCGCCCATATCCGAATCTCTATTTCTCCTGACTGAAAGGCTCTTCCTAGGAACCGCAATGTCGGATGTCGCAGGGCTAGCACCTGAGCTTTGAACGGTGACAACTGGGGTTGTAGGTGGCGGTTTAGAATCAGGTTTATGGGAGTGGCGACGTGTACTAAATCGCCGCAACAAGCTTGCCGCGGTGCTCTCTTTTTTGCTAGAATCCGGTGCCGTATTCGACTGTGCTGAAGGCGTCGTTTGGTTTGAGACGCTAACTTGCTTCATGGAGTCAACCAGCTCATCATCCCCATGGGTCCTCGCTCTAGGGCGCGTTCGAGACGGTGATGATGGCTCGCCTTTAACTTCATATCCGGTATCGCTGGTGTGAGCCATCTCCGGTACAGGGATTACGGGAACTTGAAGGGCCCTCTCCCCATTTTCATGCGTTGAGGTAGTGGTGCTTCCGGTTAATGCTTGTGCGGTATTGGCCTCGGCGGCTGTAAGCTCGAGCCGACGATCTCTTTCTTGTTTTTCCCTAACCAAGTAGTACACAGACAGCAGTGGATGGAACGCGCTCAACGGATCCGTATAGGGATGCGAGAGGGCTTCTGCACTAGGCGCCGATAGTGCATCTTTAGAGCTTGTAGATGATCGCCGTTTGTAAAAATCGAACCCGAATGCTTTCTTCTTCTCGTGAACACTGGCAGTTGCGGCACTCTCTTTCATGGCGAGTCTCGCGGCTTGCTGATATTCCTCTGACTCGATGACCCGGGTCATGAGATTTTGAATGTTTTCAGGGGTTCCAAATTCAAACCCCGTCATAGCTAGGATGACGTTGGGATCTAATGGGAGTGCAATTGGGTCACGATGCGGCAAGTAGTTTTTGGGCGGCCCATCGAAGCCTTTGTTCAACCATGGATGATGCATGATCTCCATGAGCGTCGCCCGTTGTCGTGGGTCTGTCACCAACATTCTCGATAGAAGGCTCTTGCAATCTATGAGTTACCACGGGAGAGGTTAGAACGTGAAGAACTAGCGATATGTTGCAGTTTAGATGGTGGGAATTGGTGGACAAACCTTGGGACAGCCATGCAGGATAGTCAACGACACCACGCTTTATCTTTGCATGCAGCGCCGGCATGCTTTGATCGTCAAATGGCACTTTCCCACATACAAGCACATATAGCACGATACCGAAGCTCCAAACGTCCACCTCAGGTCCAAGATAAGGTTTGGCTTGTAACAGTTCCGGTGCCGCAAAGTACAGGGAGCCACAAAAAGTCCCGAGAAGAGACCGAGGCGAATAGAGATTCGACAACCCGAAATCGATAATCTTGATGTCGCCAGTTTTGGAGATCAGAATATTTTCGATTTTCAGATCGCGATGAACAATACTGTTCCTGTGGCAATAATCTAAAGCGCTGGCGATTTGTCGGCCAAACTTGCGGGCCTGTTTCTCCTTTAGTCTACCGTGAGATATTATATAGTCGAGCATCTGTCCACCATTCACGTATTCCAGCATCATGTACCAATGATTATTAGTCCTGACGACGTCACGCATTCCACAGATGTATGGATGGTCAAGTAAGGTCATGATTGCAGCCTCCCTTGCGGTTCGAATTTCTTTCGACTCGTCTCGGGGAGCCCTACTCGAATGATCCTTTTCTGTGCCGCCTCGAGGAACTATTTTGACGGCGCACTGCAAAAAAAAAGGAAGACGAAAAGAAAGATGCAGAAAGTTAGATTCTTGTAACTTGACCGTGTCGCTGAAACGGACGTGCAGTGGAAGTTGTGCGTACCTGTTCGGATCCATCGCTCTTCCTAGCAATCTTTACTTTCCCCATGCTCCCAGCTCCTATAGTCTTTCCCAGGACCCAAGTTCCAGTCACACCCTGGAGCGTGGTTTTCCTTGGTTTTTGGGGCGGCCTGCCGGATTCATCAACCGAGCCGGGTGTCCCCGCCATGGAACTCGGAGCGTCGGACATGTTGGAAGGCTGTCTGTTGTGGTCAGGTCGTCGGTCATAGGACGCCGGCGGCGGTATTCTCGACGGGTGCTGGTCGGGTTCTCTGCGGGTACTGTGTTGGTAGTTATCGGCTCGCCCGGCAGGAGCTTGGGTTCTGCTGATGGACGACGACTGTCGGACGTGTGTTGTACGCGTAGAGGCCGACCTATGAACGCCTCCTGTGGTAGTTGGAGACTGTGGCTGGGCGGACATGGTTGGCTGATAATAGTGGGATTGCTGGTGGTGGTGGTGATGATGATGGTGATGAGGGGGCTGCTGTTGTTGTACAGCGGACATGTCTGCCGTCGTCGCCCGGGTCCGCTGGCTGCTGGCTGGCTGCTGGCTGGCTGGCTGGCTGGCTGGCTGGCTGGAATGGGGGGGCTGCCTTTTTTTTTTTTTTTCCTGTTCTTTCGGGGGGTGCGTTGCGGGTGTGTTGTTGCGGGAAGTCTGGTCTCGTCAGGAATGAAGGAACGAACTCTAACGGCGGGAAGACCAGAGGGAATTCGGGAGGGCTGATCGGATCAGATATGACTGGCGGGCAACTAAAAGTAGCTCCCGAAGATGGCGACCTCGTCTATGATGCTCTATTCGCCACAGCGGCGTCGCACATACGTTGGACGTGGCGAGAGGTGATTGCAACTGTTTGGAGGCGGCCGTCCGGATCGAGGACTCAACAGAATAAGTGACAATGTCGATGACCGTGATGATGGATTCGATTGCTGGCGGCGCAGAAAAAGCGCTTGAGGCGGGATCTGAAATTGTTCGGAGATACCAGCAGCACTATCTAGCTGAGGCTGGCAGCCTTGTGAGCAGCAGCAGCAGAGTGCGATCGAGCCAGGCCAGATTCGATTGGCAGCCGCTCAGATGATGCGTCTTGGGAGCGAAGGGAGAGAGAGGAGATGCGGCTGTCTCGATGGGCGGCGACGAGATGAGAGAGAAAGAGGCAGGTGCGAGTGACCTAATCCCTCGCTCCTGGCTCCTGGCTCCTGGCTCCTGGGTGGCAGCAGCAGCGGTCTGTCAGCAACTCTAATTAAGCAAGTAAGTCCCTACAGACCTGGACGCTTACTTTGGGACAAGTAACGAGCACAGCCGTGAAGGGCTGAGGGAGAGCGAAGAGGTGAGGGTGGAATTGGAAGGGGGAAGAGGCAGACAAGCAAACAACAGGCAGCCGGACAGACGGCGCAAAGGAAAAGGCCAGGAGAAACACCAGGCTAGTCGACGACGGACAGGCGCTGCTGGGCTGGCTACGTTACTGGGTTAGCTCCTGTTCACCCCGGGAACGCCCAAGCCCAAAATAGTCGTCGCTTCGAGAGGGGGGTGAGGGTCCTCGAAGACGGCCGGTTGTCATACGCGAGACAGCGCGAGGAGGAATGAAGATGATGATATCAGAGACAGCAGCCATCCAAGCCACCGCCTGACGAAGATGCAGATGCAGATGCAAATGCAGACGCAGACGCAGACGCAGATGCTCGAATACGACACGAAGGATGGAGCGAATCCAACCCAATCAGACGCAATGCATGCTCGGAAGGACAGAGAGTGGCCTAGACGCTGCCTCACGGGGTTTCTACCTTTTGCTTTGCGTAGCGTAGGATACCGCTGCTCAAGCGTATGTACAGAGTAGCATGTACGAGCCCCAGTGGCTATGATGGGGACACTAGCCTCAAATCCCCCGCTTCCAGGTGGCCTTTCTCTCCCTTGCGGTGCCCGCGATGATTGCGATTAAATTGCGCTCAAAACGTTGCCTTCGGTCGGCGCAACCGCGCTGCCAGTTTTGGCTGGGTGAGGGGATGTGGGTGAATGGTTTAAGCCGAGATTTGAGATTTGAGATTATTGACACTGACTGCTATGCCTCCTTCCCCTTTCTCTCTCTCTCTCTTACAATCAAAATAAAAATAAAAAAAACTGTAGCAACCTGCTCGCTCGGTGGGTGCGAAAGCCGTGGATGGTGTCCCGAGAAGGTAAGGAACGAAGGAGTGAAAGAAGACCCACCTGGTGGAAAGCCGCGGTTCTGCGAAATGCAATCGCCGTCCGTCGGATGCACCCGAATTTAAGTAAAGCAGGCAAGAAGGGGGAGGGAAGCAATGATGTCAAAGTGAAGTGATGCAAAGCGGTCACTTCGATTGGCGGTAAGTTAACAGGGGGTACGGGCTACCGTGGTCAAGGAGACTGGAACAGGGAACGCTGGTACCACAAGTTTTGAATTCTCAATATGCCTGACGGATAAAGCGCGACAACGACGACGATGATGATGATGATGATGCAAAAGCAATCGTTGGCGGTCAGTTGCGAGAGAAGGATGAGGACGAGCAGGAGGGAGAGCGAAATAAGGAGAAAGAGGTGGTGATTCTATATATATATACCTAGGTATATACTTGTATATACGAGAATACTGGTATATATACTTATATATGCCTGGTTAGGTATATCACGCTGATACAGCAATCAGGCTCGGGAGGTGCAAAGCGAAGGTGAAAGTGACAGTGAAAGTGAAAGTGACAGTGACCCGGTCAATTCGTTCCCCGGTCCGCGGATGTACCTTAGTGCATGTACTGTAATCTAGGTTGGATCTCGAGCAGGAGCCTGGTTCCACATGAAGTTTACCAATTATGCTCGACATGCTAGGCAGGTGCTCCCTGGTGATGAGACCTAGGTAAGTTAGTAAGTACCTAGGTTAAGGACTCGAGCAAGTGCTTATATATCGTTTAACATGCTTGAAAGCACCCCGAGTACGCGCCATAGCACGTAGACCAGCCAGTCTCGATCTCGTCTATAAGCGGTCCGCACGCAATCAATGAAATGCCTATTTAAGTACTTGAGCACTTGAACGCTTCTTAAGTGCCTAGGTAAGTACCTAGGTAAGTATCCAGGGAAGTGCCTAGGCACTTACTTAAGCACATTTGTTAGTCAGCAGCATTCCCAACACAGGCAACACAACCTGTTCGTCTCTTCCATCGACGCACACAAACCTGCCTAAAGTCCATGCACTGTTCTTGGACTTGAACTTACTTATCCACCAACCAACCAGCACCCTGCCACCGCCTCTATCAAGCCAAAGCCGTCTTCAAATCCTATTCAACTTCCCAAGTACTTACTCAAGTATCCATCGCTCGGTTTGTCCCGCCGGTCGGCTTGTTAGCACTTTCTTTGCGGCTGCTCTTGCCGTTGCTGCTGCTGCTGCTGCTGCTGCTGCTGCTGCTGCTCCTCAGCCATCCAACCAAACCAAACCCCAGCTCTGTCGCCTGCTCGCCAGTCGCGTAGCTCATGCCATCTGCATCCAGAAATACCTACCTATACTACTACGACTAATAATAATAATAATAATAGTAATGCCTTCGACACGCCAAAGCTACCTCAACAGCATCAGCAAAACAACATCTTCTTCCGCTTCCTCCTCCGCTGCTCTGGCTCCAGCACTCGGCTCATCTACAGTCTTGCCATCATCAGCACCATCACCATCATCCAAGCCATCGTCCAAATCTTCCGCTGCTACCACCACCATCGACCCTCCCCAGCAGCTTCTCCCGCATCCATCCAGCAATCCCTTGCACCAGCAGTGGGAGTTTGCCGCAGTCTGGGAATTCCTCTTCCAGTTTCACACCGGCCTCAAAAGCCCCTTCTACGATGACATTGAGGTATGTCATGCTCAACATATAAAAACCCGAGCCTCTGTTCCCCTGGCCTGGTACATTCGTGTTATCGCCTGCTACATTCCGAACGACCCGAACTAACCAGAGATATGCTACCCACTTTCTAGCAATTTGCCAATGACCTTGCCTCCCCCACCGGGACCCCGCTATTACACGATGTCCAGATTGGTCTTCTCAAGAACGTTTCGTCACAGAGAGGCTTAACGTACGCCCATTCCGCTTCCGCATAGCTACCACAGAGCGACCCCAAACTTACATACCCCTTTTCTCCCCTTGTCGCGACTACATTTCTCTTCTACAGGATCGAGATGTTTGATGACTATACTAGGCGTCAATACTTGGCTAAGAAACCGGAAGCAAACCCGTTCGGAATCGATACACTCCCATCCTCGTTTTATGGCCTCTCCCCAGAATATAGAGTCAGTGAACGTTGGTCGCAAAATACTGTTCCCCAGCACAATCCATGTTGACAAAACGAACCAGGTCCGAGTGTTGCATCAGTTATGTATGTGGATCATCAGTAAGCCGGAGGCCTTCAGGGAAAAAGTCGATCCATATAAACTTGCAGACCAGCTGGGTTGGGTAAGTTGCTTCAGCTTCCCACAGGGTGTTCTCATCCTCCCCAGCTCATGCGCTTCTTGTTCTAATGTCATGCCTCCATAGCGGATCGATCCAATTGGATGGGACTCAAAGGGCAACACGTACTATCAGTTCGACAACGGCTACCTCTACTGTCGATTGGAGCCTCTGCCCCCTGCCTACCAAAAATGGAAGAACAGGAAGCACACGGCCGGGAGGTCAGCCAAGCGTCGAAAGGTTTCCGAAGGAGACGAAGACAGCGATGACGATGATCATGCATTGCCGATGAGCGAAAACGACATTTTTCTTTCTCAAATTGAGTGGAAGTGCTCATGCTCGAATCTTAAAGACTACAGGACGCTAGTGGCAAAATTTGAGAAATCAAAACACCCTGACGAGAGGGAGCTTCGTAAGGTTATCTTAGAAGACATTCTCCCGGTTTTTGAAAAGGATGAACAGGTCAGCTTCCTCCTCCTCCCTTCGCGCAACTAATTCGACCCTAACTAGTCCCAGAAACGAAAACGTAAATTGCTCGATGAGGAGAAAGAGCTCGTACGCCTCCAGCTGCTTTCGGGTAGAAAACGATCAGCAAGAGTTGATGAGCGCATGGCTAAGCAACGGGAAGCCGAGGAACGGGGACTTGCACTCCGCGCTGAACGCGAAGAGTTTGAGCGACAACGGCGGGAAGGATTACAGCAGCAGAAAGAAGACGAGGTAAGCTGAGAGTCCCAAATAAATAATATAACAAAACCGGTAAATTTGCTGACCATCTAAAAGACACGGAAGGCGAAGCTTGAAGAGCGCGAGCGACGTCTTCAAGACAGAGAGCTTCGCGCTAAGCAACGTGATGAGGAACGTGCAAGACTACTCGATCCAGATGCCACGGAGTCCGAAGACAATAAACCCCACGGCGGCAGAAAATCCTCACGCCAAAAGGAAAAACGCAAAGCCGAATTAGAGACGGAGGATAAAGATTGGGTGTTCGATTGCATTTGTGGCATCCATGGCGTGAACTACGTATGTCTCCGCCAACACCAGATAGCGTTGGGCAACCAGCGTTGGGCATCAAAGATCATCCAGATGCTTACTTTTTATCTCACCAATTATAGGACGATGGGAGCTATAGCATTGCGTGCGACAGGTGTGGAGTTTGGCAACATACTGAGTGTCTCGGACTGCCTGTGTCTGCAGCCGAGGAAAACGAGTTCATCTGCGATCGCTGTCGAGAGAAGCAGAACGCCAAAATGAGTACACCGATCAAAATTAAGCTTCGCCTAACGCGACCTGTCTCGTCCGAGGTTGATGGAGACGATGAGAGACCGGGGAATGTTAACTCCTATAACGACATGAAGGGGCCCAACAATGGTATTCACACTAAGACTGAGCAATCGGCCGCAGCTCCCCATATCGAAGCTCCCGAGATCATTAATACCACAAGTCCAACCTCCACAACCGTGGCCATATTGCCCCCGGAGCCGCTTCCTCGTCTTGATTCAACAACAAATGGGGGTTCCGTCTCCCTTTTAGCCTCCCCACAACCATCTACCACGGATATAATCCCTCGGAAAGAAGAGTCGCGTTAGACACAACGGCACCCGCCCCTTTTACCACTCGGACTTCTCCAACCCCAGCTACTTTAATTCTACTGTACCACTCTGCCACCCCCTTGTAGACAAGGGCTCACATTTTTTATTGTTTACGTCATTTAACCACGTGGGCTAAACCCAAATGCCGACCCGATGCTTCAAAATAGATGAGAATGAAGACCTACCTGTCTAGCCACCAACATAACCTATTTTACAAGGTACGTTCTGGTATGTTGCATCTAGTAATCTAAGCAAAAACTCAACTCGGGTACCTCTCGCTTTCTTCCTACCTCTCTTTTTGTTTCGTTTCCTTTCAATTTCTCCGCTGTACAACATGTCTTTCCATAGAGATCTTTGCTTCATCCATCCTTGTTCGAGAGGTTGAATATTAAGGTTCCGGTATTGCCTCAAGGGAAATGGCGTTGGTTGAATTATTCTAGAACAACCGATATTGTAATTCAGGAACCAGCTTTGTCTATCCCCTATCAATCACGCGGGGCAAGACCAGCTGTTTTTCTTATTGTAATATATTCCGGTGTTGGCTCACCTCAGGTTCACAAGTGAGTTTTGGTGCAGGCATTAGCATGTATGATATTCCCCAAGGCTTACGGCCCTATCTCCCTAGCACAGTGGACTTCCTGTTCTCTCAGCGCGATCTAGCTAGCTGTCTTGCGCATTGGTTTAGGCATGTTATTGCATCCGGGGCTACTCTCGGGGGGTTGTCCTTGAGCCATTACGCGGCCGAGTCGCGGGCACATATGTAAGTTTCAACCTCGAACTATGTAACTCGAAATCACCATGCTCGTATAGTGGTTATGATTTATCGCCCCGAACGCACAATTAAGGGAGAATCTCCGATTGACCAATGCAATCCAGCCTCTACCGTGAAGCAGGTCGGCTACGGATCCTTGACACTGGAGCTGCTACCGAACGGTCCGATTCTGCAGGTCACAGTGGGCATAAATCTGCCACCAGCCTGATAGTCAACGCCCAGCGTCCTTAAGACTAGTCAATTCCATTGCGTAGAGAGTTGTTTCTTTCTAAGCAAACGTGACATTGCGCTATGAATGCAAGTCATGCTAGAAGAACCGTAGACGTCTTTTATTAAAGGATGGAAAGCACAACGCGACACGGAGCTCAGGACATGACTTGGAGATACCTAGGTACATACATGGACATTAGTCCTCCCTTTTTAGAGCCCAAATTTCGATCTGTCTGCTCGAAAGGTCAGCGTCCCCCGAGACCATCCGTTTCTTTCCCCTTGGCTCTTTCCTGCAGTGGGGACTTTCCATTCTTTGTTCCCTGCGATCACAGATGAAGCAGCACACAAATGCCACAAAATCAACACCTTTTAGTTTAGCTTGCTTGGAATGACATGAAGGGTTCGGGTGGTTGCATGGCGGCATCTGTCTGCCGTATCCGCTGAAATTGGCTCAGAGACCGCTCCTGTGTTTCTACAGGGGTTTCTCTTTCAGCTCTCTTTCTATCATCATGCATGGCCCACTGCGTATGGGGGACAGCGTCGTCCCCGAGACTACTCACATCCGACCGATTTCCTCAGGAACCGCCCAACCTGGCCCGTGACTATCCAGTAGCATACTAGTCTCGCTGGCGCTGCCTTCTAGTAGCATACGGTTGATGCCACTAGACCACCAAATCCCGTCCTGCAAGGAGCTGGTTGATTGCTATGTTGTGCATGCATGCATGCATGTTGGGCATCGGGGAGCTGGTGGGAAAGCAAGCCTGTTGGTGGAGGACCAACATACTTTTGCCGCCTCATTTATTCAGAAACCAGTGTTAGAATAGAATACATCAGTATTGTCTCAAACGGGGAGTTTTAAAATTAGTAGCTTGAGGAAATACTATTTCTTCGATTGATTACGTCCAGTCCAAGGACACGAGTACGAGGACGGTATTAGTAGGGAAAGAGAATGTGTGCCTGGGTGGAGCTCGCCTGAGACTGACTATCCCATAGCTCTATTGATTCGCAGCGTACAGTCTCATAATCGATCAGATTCAACTTTAGACCTCATAGAGCCTCAAGCAGGCAGGTGCCAAAGCGACAAAATCAAGGCCACAGCCGTCGGAAAACGTTTGCTCTACTACCACCTCAGAGCACATCAACAGACATGTTCCAAATGCGTACCTGCTAGCTACCGGGCCAAAAGCAAAGCGTTTGGATGAGTAAATACAGTAGAATGAAGGAAGGGATATGCAGATGAGGAGGTGAAAGACGTGGCTGTTGGCTTCTCCTGCTCTCCCGCTACTTGTACCTGTCATGTCAGAGGGATCGTGCAGCCAGCCAGCTAACCAAGTGTACCGGGAACAACCTTGTAGGTGCATGCTTCTGCAGATACCGTCATTGTCGGAGTCCTCGTTCTCGCCCTCGTCGGCCCAACAGTCTTCCGACATGGTCTTACTGAGTGCATCTACATGGGAACATCCGTTCCACACGTGTGCGTATCTAGAATCTTTCTGGATGTAGGGTGGTAGTAGTAAATTGCGACTAACCTTGCTTCCAATGGCCGGGGCCAAATTCTACTCAGGTAATCCTCTCCGATATCCTCCTCGCTTCATATGTAACTATTAAGTTCTGCCAAAGGATCCACCCCAAAAGCTAGCTGGATTGCCATAGGCCGGTCTCGCAAGCACTGCCCTGACCCATCTCCATGGGCCGGGATTGGCAAAGAAGTGCGACAGACAAGCGGTGCGGACAGGAAGTTGCAGAAGGCCCAGATGCTTTAAACAGACGCAGTGCTTTTCCCTACCCGCATCCGTCCTCTCAACCAGGCTGTGGCAATTTGAGAGTTCCGATAACTTATCAAACGCCCATACTCAACTCTCTTTCTTCTTGTATCAACCATCACCGGCTGCATCCCCAGTAGTTTATCCCAATGATACACGGGAGCTTACCAACGAACCGGCCCAAATAAGGCCATTTTTCTTGTTGCCTCGTCGACTTCGTTTCTGCCTTTGCTTCTATTTCTCTTACTTGTCCAGATATAATACCGTCTCTCGCTGCGACCGATGGGGCTACTTCAGTCGGTTTTGGCTCAATAAACATTCTCAACTCATAGGGATAACATTCAGAAATGGCGAGCCTCATGGTAGACCCCGTATTGGATAACTAAGTCGTAAGTGACAGTAATTATATTCTGCATTTATTGCCTTCCGTGCCACGGCGGTTGCCAGTGTTAGGTTTCGGAGCTGCTTGTGCGGGACATCCATACCGGCCAACCTCATCTTCCAAACAAAGAACTAAAGGCAGGCACATGGGAGAATATTGATGCCCGTCAATCCTATCAAAGACCCTGCATGCTATCGTACGACGCATCTGCGTAGGTACGACAGCCAAAGATATAGCAAGAGACGTTTGCCTGCTCTGCGCCGAGATATATTACGGCTTTGGTCTTCCCAGCAGTGCTTCTCCCACGCATTTAGAATCTTGGATAGATTGGTCTAGCGCAATATCTTTTTCGAGCAGAATGAGGAGGTTAGCTCGTGGGGATAGGCTCTTGATGCTTGCACTGTTGTCCAATCTAAATCGCCTTGTTGGGGATCCCACAGTGTTGGTATGCCCACCATACGGAGCAGCAAGTACTACTAGCTACGGCCGAAGACTGATCCAAGAACAAGTCTACGCTTCTTGATTCTTCTGTTAAACAGAAGTCACATTCACATAACTTCATTCACTCCCTGAAACATCACGACCGTGGTAGTTGTTATCCCTAGCAACCAGTTGTCGATTTGTACAATTTGGCGGGTCATCGGTCCGTCGTAGCGTCGAATTGTCGAGTCAGTTCCAGCTCTAGATTGGACCTCTAATCAATCGTATCTAGACTTATAAATTTCCGGAGAATTAGAGTACTAACAGGTTGGCTAATTCACCAATGTAGGAAAATTAACACAACTAAGCTAGCCTCAAGATTAATTGCCCGAATATCAGGGTTCCTTGAGATATATCAACCACCACTGTTTGATGAACAGGTAGCTGCGCCGCATTGGAACTCTGGGGAGGCAGGAAGCAGAAGTCTTCCAGAACTTTTGAAGACAATAGAAACACCTCGAAAGAAAAGAAGAAGAAGAAGAAAGGATTCAACGGCAGGTGCAAGGTGTAACAGCCCTAGCATCGTTATCGCTAACTCGTCTTGTTCCCTCTTCGGTCGAAATATACTGCAACGGACGACAAAGGAGGATATCAGAGAATCCATCGGCTGCCCCAGGGTAGAATACGTTGCGCCGCCAACCAGTTGTGTCTGCATCTGCAGATGCCTGAGGTTGGCACGACTCAGCTACAGTTCCACGAGCGATAAAGAAGAGGTCGCGGTCATAGAGAAGCACTTTTGTTTCAAGTCGACTAGAGCAAAGCAAGCTACGATAGAGCATCCCTGTCGCCTCTCTTCTGAGACCTGCCATCGAAGCCAGCACCTTCCCGTGTGTCTCCAAACCATACATGGAAACTTGCTTTTCTTTCTACCCGGAAACCAAGGACCCAATCTTCCCTCAACCAGCTGTTCCTCAAATAGAACCAAATATCAGCCCGTCTCTCGATTTCTCGCTATCCTCCCTTCAAGCTTCTCTCCATCCTCCTCAGGGTTTTTTTTTTCTTCCGTGGCCGTCGTGGTACAAGGTCGTCTTTTCACAGCATCTCAACCCACCCTTTCAGTTTTATACCATCTCGTTGGCTGCGCTGCACATTGTGATTCTGATACTTTTCTGCGTTGCCCTTCGGAACTCATACAAATTATATCACACTCAACGCAGTTAGACGCTGTTCGAGGACCGTGGTCTTCCTGATATGAGGGATACAAACAAGCACTCGGACCAGGAAAATCAAATACTGTCGTTTGAGAGGCTATTAAAGCCATTGGGAACTATGTCTCAAGAGTCCCCCATGAACGACTTTGAAGGCTCTATCGACTTTTTAGGTAGACCATCGATATCTCGAGCTTCTTCGATGGCTGAGTTCTACCCACTCGCGCAACAGCTATCTAACAGTTTCTATTCTCCTGCTCCTACGAATTACTCAACCGATGATTGCATGACCCCGGATTACAGCATCTCGGAATATGTAAGTTACTACCTTTACTGAAATATAGTCCCTTCCATCCTTATATTTTGCAAATGTATGTTACTAAATCTTTGAATTCAAAGGACTACGAACCTTCATATCAACAGTCTGCTCAACATATTGCTCGATCAAACCCCTGCGTAAGTACTTAGGTGCATTCAACCCAATTCTGTAATTTAAACGCGGGGCTAATGGACATATCACGCGCGCAGCACAATCATCATCGAGGGAACTGTGTCGGAAGTACTCAGGCGGTGTCAGATCGAATCCGTCCAACAAGTGCGTACAATGAACACGTGCAGACAAGTGTGAGTGTAGAAAGTAAGCACACGCAAAATCATTGCGAACTATACCACTAATACCAATGCATCAGTGCTCGCCAACTCGAGAAGCGATTGAAGCACCTCCAACACCCACATCGTCTACGGAAGGGCTACCTGTGAAACGCTCCAACAGTGTAGCTCAGTCGAAGTTGAGTAAAAGATTGCATGCAGACGCAAATAAGTCCTCGGAACATTTAGAGAGCGAATCACCAAAACCGAATTCTAGTGTAGATGCCAAATTAAAATTACAGAAGAAGCGCAAACCGCCAACAGTCTCCAAAGCTGAGAAACCAAAGGTCCCAAAGTTGGACAAGCCACTTAGCGAACTTACCAAAGACTATTTGGATCTTCCAATCCGAGATATGGAAAGATGGGTCCACAGGAGTATCGAGGAC
Organism: Drechslerella coelobrocha; assembly: GCA_036971555.1. Lineage (NCBI taxonomy): Eukaryota > Fungi > Ascomycota > Orbiliomycetes > Orbiliales > Orbiliaceae > Drechslerella > Drechslerella coelobrocha. The sequence continues at coordinate 2,443,894 of JAJTUH010000007.1, forward strand.
AGAAGAAGAGAGGTAGAGAAGAGAGATGGGCATGTTGCAAGGCCGATGAACTCATTCATGCTGTATAGATCCGCTTTCGCAGAGAGAACAAAGATGTGGTGTTTACAAAATAACCACCAGGTCGTCTCGTCAGTAAGTGGCGCGAGCTGGCCGCTTGAGCCAACCTGGATCCGAGAAAAATACAACGAGCTGTCAAGAATTGAAAGAATCAACCATCAAGCAGCACATCCCGGATACAAGTTTTCGCCGAGTAAGAACCAGCCACCACCACCACCGGTGCGACGAACAAAGCCCTCTTCAGATGCCGAGGACGAACAAACTTTGGATTCCAGTGATGAGGATGAGTTTGAAGATCAGGAATCCGAACCTGCACTAGCTCCACAACAATCTATTGCTAGGAAGCAGGCTACTAAACAGAGAGCCAAATTAGCCACGTTGGGAGAAATAAAGAGACGACCATTGTTTCTCGAAGAGGCGGTGCCAGCTCAGGTTCCAATGTTATTATCACAAGAACACCCTTTGGATATGAATTCCAGCCTTAGGCTTCAAACCGGGGCTCAAAAGTCATCGTATGAGGCACTCAACCCTGGTAGACCAGCACCGGTTAACATGATTTCCACCGATATAAGCGGGACATATTACCAAACAATCGTCAGGCCAACGGCCTCTGCCAGTGCCGGGAACGCAATGATTGAGGATGTCACCATCCGCAAAACTGCGGCACCTACTGCAGCTATCTCAAGCTGTGCTAAAAAGACCATAGATGAAACCCAGGAGCACGAAGAATACCTCCGATTCCAACACCAACAACAGCAATTACAACGGCCGTCGATAGAACCTTCTTTTACAGCGAAGCAAGAGCCGTTAGCAATGGAGCAAAGCTTTTGCCTTTATTCCCATGAACCTACACCAGAGGTTGACTTTGAGCACTACCGCGGCCTGCTCGAGCAGCAAGTGATGCAGAATATAGCAGTTCAGCAAGCCTACATGCTAGCTCGCGGTGAAATTCAAGCGCCCTATACATTTGTTTCACCCGGTCTCGGATATGCCTATCCTCCCTCTATCAACAACGATGTTGGGTTTAGCGACAGGGGCATGACTAGTATCGTCAACTATGTTGACTCGAACGGACCAATGTGGCATTCTGTCAATGAGGATGGAGGTATCTACCAAGGCGACCCGCAAAACGGGTTTCATTACGATGAGTGGCTCGCAGAGTAAAAAAGAAAGAGAAAAAGAAAGAGAGTCGTCGGTTGGATAGATGCCTATGCTTCAACAATACCAGGGGTGATTTAATGTTTCGAAGTCACTTATTTAACCACACCATAATGTTAATATATTCAATCAATACCTAGAGGCCTCGAGGGCGGTGTCAACAAAATGCGAGGCCCTCAGCTATTCGGGTAGCAATAATGCTGTCATAGAGGCAATGTTTACAACGAAGATAGACGGAGTTGGTTTATTTTTATTGATTTCACACCCAAGTGGCTAGAGCTAGTATACCAATGGTACTATTTTTGACATTCTGTGTGATTGTAGCAGATGGAGACTGGATTCCTACAGCTCTAAATATATACCTGATAGTCGCTGGGAGCTGATTATAATGGATGGGCCTAGGCGTACCCTACGAATCTACAAGCACGGCGTTATAATTAATGATGGCGCATTCTTGATGTAAATTCTGAACAGCTGCTTGTTTATTTTAGCTGTTGTTGATTGCTCCCGTTTCTACCATTTGACTTGAGCGTTCGAGTGAGTGTATCACGGATTTTAATTTAAAGTATGTCAGCGGTGGGGGTCTTGTGTTGGAGTGTTGCTCCTGACGCCCTTTCCCTCCAATTGCATTTCCTCCTCTTCTTCTTCTTCACCTCTCGGCTTTTTATTTGCCCTTCGAGCGATGAAAAGTTGAGACTTCGAGGAGGGGTTCAAAGGCATCATCATGTACGGCGAATTGGGCAACAAGTTGGTGAGCTCGAACCCTATCACCACCCCCTTCAATGCCCTATGTACCAAGAGCCAACCAGGGAGCAGGTCGTCCACGCGAAACGCACGCAGGCCCTCCACGTGCTCCCAGCTTACCAAACGGATATTGTACGCGCCGTCACTCGCGAAGTACGCGATCTGAACCAAGATATCGACGAGATTACAAACTCCTACGAGGGAGATTTCAATCCGTCGGCCGACCCAGCTGCCGCTTGTGCACTGCTAGTACATCACTTGTGCGTCAGAAGAAACAAGCGATGTCTTCTGGCATATCACCGAGTCCGGGCAGAGAAGATTGAACAGATGTGCTGGAATGGGATGGATGTTATGGAGCAGGTGCAGGCAGCAAGAGTGGTCGCGGAAGGCGAAGAGGATGGGAGCACCTCATCGGCAGCAGGAACATCTCATGCGTTGAGTCCGGAGGAGGATGAGTATGCAAGGCAGTATGGGGATATGCTGGCGGCTTACAAAGGCCAGTGGACCGACATTGACCTTACAGGCAGTTTAGAGCCGCCGAGGGACCTGTTTATCGACGTTCGGGTGCTCAAGGATGCGGGAGAAATTCAAACGGAGTATGGGTAAGGAAACTCCCTTATTTTTCTGGATTCCTGTTTTGGAAACGGCAAAAGAAACAACAGGGCGCTGACGTTAGTTCAAAGGGCAATTACGCTATCGAAGAACAGTCAGTTCTTCGTTAGACAAGGTGATGTCGAGCGATTGATCAAGCAAGGCTTCCTGCAAAAATTGAGCTAGAACACCACAGACATGTAGAATACTCGTGGGACACCACCATGCAATGCGATGCAGACCGGGGGGCGTCCAGACGTTCACAAATTCTAACCTATCATGTAGCCGTGAGCTGACAGCTCCACATTTTTCGGCCTGCAAGCTGTTGAAGCGGCCGCTTGCAGCAGAAAAACGGCCGAGCATCGGATCCACCACGATCCACGCTGGCTGCATCATAACCCCCCTGCACAAGGGAAGAACTCTTGCAATTCCAAGGGCATTCCGAACGAGACAGCCGAATGCTTTTCTTTTTCTTTTTTTTTTTTTTGTAAAGTAGCCACCTCAAAAAGCAAAGTATTCCGGGCTGTAGAACGGACATGGACATCTCTCGCATACCGGCACAACCACGGTCCAGCCAAAGTGGAAGAATGGTGCAAGCATCTCCCCGGCTGCAGTGCGCTCTTCGCCCGGCATCTTGAAAAGCTTGAGTATCCACTTGTGCGCGGCAAGATTCCGCGCTACCTAGAGGTCCCTTGAGGGAGGATAACCGTAGCAGATATCAGATTTATTCCTTCTCCATCACTGTCAAACATGACTCCTGGCGCTAGATGGAAAATGAGCTGAGTCGCCTCTGGAATCGGCCGCCGGCGCAGTTGCTCACACGCACGATTTCTAGGTCGCAAGTAGTACGTACCATCGACCAGTCTAAATTGGAATCCCGTCATCAAATTCCACCCGTCCGCACCTGCTCGATCCGAACGTGTGGAACAACACAATAAGGTTGGCTCTATCAACTCTGATTCCTTGCTTGCCTCTTTCACGCCTTCTTGCTCTCGAACTTTGTGCATTCCAGTCGCGGACGGCCAACGTTTACATCCCTCCCGCCACGGCGGGTCCAATGCATAGGGCCACCGGGCGGATTGTCCTGTTTGAAAGAAACTTGCTACGCCCCTCTGTCTTCCTTCTTTCCATTCTGCCCGCCGCGTGTTTCGCTCAGTTATATAGCACAATCAACTTGTGCCCGGTTCGGACTCCAGGCTGTCTTCCGTATGAATGCAACCCTGCGCCATTGATTGCGCCATTTAGCTCTTCGATTTTAACATACGGCGTACATCTAGTTGCGAGCCGCTACTCTCTACGGATCCTTCGCTTTCGTACATACCAGACACCCTTCGGCGGGTCCCTATACTCTGTCCCATAACCATTCGGTTACACCGGACAATGGTATAGCGGGAAGGCATGCCTCGTTCCAAATCCCGCCCCACAGATGCCGGTCAATCGACCGAGGGTCCTCATGGTCGCCAGACTTTGTCTGTCGGGCCCACTCGGGGCAGGCGCCGGGACGAAACAGAGCAGCCTCTCTCTTACACCTCGCCACATCGAATGAGAGATTATGAACGCCCATCCGCTAGGTCGTATTTTCATGGGTCATGGTACTCTCATCAACGTAGGTGCTTTGCTCTGAAACGAGTATCTTTGTCTTGCGTAGGGTTCTTTTTTGCCCTGGAAGCTTTCTATCGACGTCTTACATCAGACTCGCTCCTTTGCAGACAACCGCTACATCTTCCAATATGCTAACCAGCTATTCGCGTACAGAAAGCCCTGATCAGCACAATTGGGCTGCCTACGGAGCGGAAAGGATCAGAAACCAGACGGCCGAGTTGGCATCGCTGGCAATTTCGGCCACCTCGTCCTATAAAACTAGTGTGGATAATTTCCAAGGAGACCTGTCGCCCTCTCTCCCTACATTTCCTCGAATTGATCGAACAACATCTGCAGATAGCCCTCTCCCTACAGGGCCACGTCCTGCGCAAGCTATCAAGCCATCGCAGACAGCTATAGTTGAGGATGCGAGCTCTTCTTCAACGGAAGAATATGGCAGATCCCCAGGGCCGTCCCACCTCACCCGGCTTCTCCAGAATTCGCCCCCGGATGAGTTTATTGACGGGTCGCGAGGCTATCTGATCGATGCAAGTCAATCCGGCCGGCTCGAATCGGAAGAGCTAGAAGCTACAGAAGGAGATGGTCTCTTGTCCGCTCAGAGAATCGGATACCGTCGATCTTCGTATAATTCCATGTCCCCAAATGAAGTAGAAGCACAGACAAGCCATGAGACAAGGAGAAAATATAGTCCTGCGCATACGAATGGGGCAAGGAATGGGTACGTCCGTTCTCTAGCAATGCGAATCACGTCTCCGAAGACTTGGGACCGAAGGGCGGTGTGGAGAAATGCTGTTGTGGCACCAGTCAACACTCTACCAGCTGTTGTCCTCGGTCTTCTACTGAACGTTTTAGATGGCCTCTCTTATGGGATGATTCTCTTCCCGTTGGGCGAAGCAATATTCAGTGACTTGGCTCCCGATGGGTTGTCAATGTTTTACGTGAGTTGTATCATCTCCCAATTAGTATACTCCTGTGGCTTTAGTCGATTCGGTGGCGGAGTTGGCTCTGAAATGATTGAGGTTGTTCCATTCTTCCACAAGATGGCATACACGATTCTCAGTGAAGTAGGGAGTGACCGCCCCGAAGTCGTCCTTTCCACAACAATATTCTCGATGGCTATAAGCTCGATCCTGACGGGTCTGGTGTTCTTTTTACTGGGATACATGAAATCTGGATCTCTTATTGGCTTCTTCCCTCGGCATATATTGGTTGGTTGTATCGGAGGAGTTGGGTGGTTCTTGATAGCTACGGGAGTCGAAGTGGCTGCGCGATTGGATAACTCATTGGAATACAGCCTGGATACTTTGCAACAGCTCTTCTCACTTCCTACATTCTTCATGTGGTCACTGCCGTTGCTGCTTGCGGTTTCTCTATTGGTGATATTGCAGTTTGTCAATCACCCTTTCACGGTCCCAATATTCTTCATCACAGTCCCAGCTATCTTTTACGTCATCGTTACAGCCGTTCCATCTCTTACTATCCAAGGACTACGTGAATCGGGATGGATTTTTGACGCCCCAACGTCCGGCGTTCCGTTCTGGCACTTTTATACTTTATATGGTATGAATTTCTTGAAGCTACCTCTTTGAGATTCAATTGAACAAGTTGGAACTAATGTAACGTGAACAATAAGACTTCCACGCAGTCGACTGGGGTGTTCTACTGAAAAATGTACCTGCGATGTTTGCACTGACTTTTTTCGGAATTTTGCACGTACCTATCAATGTGCCGTCTCTCGGGGTGTCATTAAACATGGACAACGTGGATGTGGATAGAGAGCTGATTGCCCATGGGGTTTCGAATGCCCTCTCTGGGTGCGTTGGGAGTATACAAGTAAGCCAAAGCGGAGCTGACGAATTTCATTGAACTGTTCGATGCTAACCATATCATCAGAACTACCTGGTATACGCCAACAGCGTCCTATTTATCCGGAGTGGAGGCAATAGTCGGCTTGCTGGCATCATGCTAGCTTTGGGAACCACCGGAATCTGGATGGTTGGTCCAGGAGTTATCGGATATATCCCAGTTCTCGTCGTTGCATCTCTGATTTTTATGCTAGGGATCGAGTTAATGAGAGAAGCTGTTTATGATACCTGGGGAAAGCTCCATATGTTCGAGTATCTCACAGTAAGTTGGTCTGTCTTGTAAGGGAAGGTTACTATGCTAAAATATATAGGTCTGCGTTATCGTCGTAACAATGGGTGCCTACGACTTTGTTATTGGCATTGTGGTTGGCATTCTCCTCGCGTGCGTGACATTCGTCATTCAAGCTAGTCAGAAGTCTGCCATCCGTGCAACCTATACGGGTGCAACAGCTCGATCAACCGTTAGACGACACCCTTTCCAGCAACGATTTCTGAAAGAAGTCGGGCCACAAATATACCTGTATAAATTAGCAGGTTATATATTCTTTGGAACGATCTCCACAGTCGAGAACAGCATCTTGGATTTACTCAACGAAAGGAACTTCAATGAGCGACCCATCCGATTTCTCATTCTTGACATGACCTATGTCCGCGGCATTGACTTCTCCGCAGCCGAAACGTTTGTGCGAATACAAAGGACTTTGAAAAAAAGAAATATAATTTTAGTTCTGAGTGGCATTGCTCCCAACGGCGATGTTGATATCGGGTTGCAAGGTGTTGGTATTTGGGGTGACGAAGGGGGTGTCAGATTATTCCCGGATCTAAATGATGCGCTCGAGTGGTGTGAGAACGAGTTTCTGAAGGCCTATTATGCTCAGAAAGATCACAAAGTGGCACAGCTCGCGCATTTGGGTATGTCGAAGTTTCCCTTGACCGTAGGATACTAGTAGAATACCGCTAATGTTAATGAAGAAGTGCCTAGCCAACAAGGAAATAGTGCTGCGGGGATCGAAGTAGTGCACAATTCCCCACGGTTCAACCAGTTGAAAGCAGCAGCGAATACAACTTTGCGGGAAACCGAAATGTCAGCATCGAGGTGGTCAAACTTTAAACAACCTCTCCCTTTAATTTTGCAGACGTTCCAAGAGAGAACAAGCGAAAACGAAGATTTTTGGTTCAAAGCAGTCGATTTCTTCGAGAAAAAAACTGTCTTGAAAGGCGCTGTGTTATTTCGGCGAGGGGTAAGTACTTAGTAGTTGATAAAATTATGATGCATCGAAGCTGAACCAAAGCTAATGTAAAAACCGAAGGATATGGCGACTGAGTTCTATCTCGTGCAGGACGGACTGCTTCGGGCGGAGTATGACCACCAGACCGGGAAATATTGTAAGCTTTTCACCACCCGTTTCCTTAGCCCAAAAGCGATACGATTGTTAATACCGAATAGATGAGAGTATTACGGCTGGTACTACATGTGGCGAACTGCCGTTCTTCTCTGAGACCCCGAGGACCGCGACAGTAGTCGTTGAAAGGGACTGTATCAGTTGGGCGATGGACCGAGAGCGGTGGCTGAAGCTGCAGGACCAGCATCCAGAGGTTGCTAGTGAGCTTTATCGACTTGCGCTGAAGCTTACGACTGAAAGGATGGATGCAATCACCAGTAAGCGTCGTCCTTTTGTTCTAATTACGAAGCTCTGAGGTTTGGTTCAATGACTAACGATTATTAAAATATCGGATTCAACAGGTTATATTCTTACGAGAGCTGGCTAGACCAAGAAATCGGAATGTGAAAGAGGCTTGCTTGTGTTAGATACTGCTGAATTCTGTTCGTGCAATGGGTTTTATTTTATATGACCGGGTAGCTGCGAATGAACCCTTTTTGGGCAAAGAGCACGTGCGTTTTTGGCTGTTGTATCATTCTCATTCTCATTTTTCTGTATTTTATTTTTTATTTTTTATTTTGTTTTATTTTCTTTTGCTTATCAGTCCGAATACACTGTTCAGCTACATGAAAGGTGTGGTGCAGAGCGGCTTATCTCCTGCTCGAGCAGAATAGCAAAGTTAAAAATAATGGAGAGCTCATGTTTCCCACCTTCTGAGACTTTTGCTTGTTCTGTTATCTGGTCTCATCGGTGGTGGGAGGTGGTGTGAGAGACGTCATCTGGACACTGTTAGCTCCGACGGCATGCATCAAACCTGCTCGCTGATGGGCTCGGTTGTTTCTTTTTTTATATATATTTAAATGCTTCATGCATGCATGCACAGGCATGCAGGCTGGTCTGGGACACGGTTCATCGACAAACGCACCCTTGCGCAAGGAAGAAAACCTGCATGGGCGGGTTCTGGGAGTGGGCGAGCTTGTGATACTGGTAGATGCAACCGACATTTACGCCGTGGGGTACTTAGCGGGTTTGGCGCTGAGGACTCTGTCCTCATTCATGGTATGGGCATAGACATTGACAAGACCAAGCGGGGCAGAGACGAAGAAGCAAAACCCCGACGGAAGCCGTGTGACCAGAATTGCGATCTCTGCTTCCGCCACCGCCTGGCTCTGGGATCACGCTTCCATCGAGGCGAAAAATATGATCCCGTGTTGGACAAGCAGCCATCAGCTGATAAGATTGCGGCATTCTTCGATTTCCGACGTCGGATACGAGCAACAAGGGCAGCGACTCGGACGATGAAATTACGCCAGCTCGACGAGTTCGGATTGACTGACATATCTCCTCAATATCTGGAGGTATAGAATACACGCATGCTGCATGTATTGAAGATCTAAAGCTCCTCAGATAAGCCTCGGGCGACGGTTTGCTAGCAGGGCACGATAGTTGCACAGTTTTACCCTCTGTAAAAAAAAAAAAAAAAAAAAAAAAAACCCCTTTCTTTTTCTTTCTTGCTCCCAAAAGGAACATTCGTGGTTCTCTTGAAAGATGAGATGAAAGAGGCTACTCGAACCCTGAGGTGGGTCTCACTATTGAGTTTGAATGCTGGGCTGGCGATATTCGCCGCGAATTACCGTTAGCGGACTTACCTTCGGGTTGGTTGTTTCGGTTCTGGTGACCCGTGATTAAGTAATTTGGTTGTATCAAGGTTATAGAAAAAGGAGGCAAGAGTTTGTGGATTGGAGCTCTCAGTCCAGGAATGAAAAATTAAAGATGACAGGAGAGTCTTTCAATGCAAAATGCAAAGAGGGGCTCGCTCGCTTGGTCATCAGAGAGTCAATGAAACATCCACTCAACGGCTTTGTGACCTTTCCGCTTTCGTTGGCTCAGGGGGAAATTGAGTACTACTTTAATCGCTGGATGTTGTAACTCAGCGGGGGTTAATGTTCATTGCCAGCTCGGGCTCTGAACACTCTCACATCAAGCACACGACCAACTGGCTGGCTGGGAGTAGCGAACCTTCGCTTTTTTAGAAGGGATTCTTTGTCTTGTAACGTAGGAAAAATAGAGGGAAAGAGACGAAAGAGAAGAAGAAGAAGAAGAAGAAGAGGAAGAAGAATACGAAAAGGCGATAGGAGAAGCGCTGGCTGATCCTTTGGACTCACAAGCCGCCGTCGCAAAATAATTTTTTGCTGTCAGGGTGGACGGCCAGGCTTGGTGTCTCCCTGCCAGCTTTCGCGATCGCGGTGCAATCACTTCGCAAAGTGACATACAAGGGTCTGAAGCTTTAGTTTTGCCAAGCTAACGAGCGAGAAGTGGGGACCTTGTAAGAGAAAAAGCAAGGAGAGCTAGGAAATGAGGACCTGGCCGATGCTGGGCCATGCGCTCAGATGATAACATTCTTGTCTTCTTCGTCCCCCAAAAACAGAGCAAAAGGGGACGGAAGTCAAGAGGATTTGCTGCAGTTGTCAATCTACCACAGCCGTCGGTCGTCGGCTCGTCGATAGGTAATATAGAAGTAAAGGGGTGAAGACACGGAGGAATGAAGGCATGAGGATAAGGGATCAGAGAGCTGGGTGCTCTCTCTGTCCAAGCTCTGCTCCGACGTCTCTGGCTGTGGTCTTGGCGCTATCGAAATCGGGATGGGTTGACCTTGCAGACGATGATTGCGCAGAGGACCGAGGCATCTTCGTCGTTTGCCATAGAAGTCAACCTGGCCGTTCGACGTCCGCGATGTCAGGATGCCGGGCTCGCATCGGCGTCTAGAAATTGAAACATGACATGACAAGAAGCAGAAGAGCGCTGGCTACATAGCTGGCTGTTTGCTCGTCGGGGCGAAGAGCCTGAGGATGGTCTCTGCTCACCACGGTAACAAGACCAATCTCCCATTTAGCGCTCTTTCCTTCCTTCCTTTCTTTTTTTCCCTTTCCTTTCTTTTCTTTTCTTCGTCTGGCCCTGTCCAAACGGATCAGCCCTTCTTCTCCTTGAAGGCCGCTATATGTATATGTTTCTCGTGGTTATAGGTGATCGGGCCTCAAGGGCTTCCTCGAGCAGGACATTATTTGTCTTCTTGGGAACATGCTCATGCTTTCTTATCTATTAGAAGGCTCTGGCGCCAGTCGTCTGCATGGATCCGAATGCACGTATGTCTGTATTGCTGTATGGAAGGAATCGAATCCTTCTTGGGCGACCGACAAGGCTGCTTTGTTCAGCTCTCGTGAACCAAAAAAAAAAAAAAAAAAAAAAGACGGGCCACATTAGCTGTCGAAGATGATGCAAGTGAGCAGGTAGACTCGAGTACTTTCTGCCATGCTTTGTGTATGCCTGATACTCGACATACCTCAGGATGCTATCTCTGGCAGCCTTTCTTTCCTTTTTGTCGATGGCCTGTCGCCTTGGCTTGGTGTGGTTGGGTTGGCCCCTCCCTTCTCTCCATCCCCAATCCCATGCCATGCTGAGCCGTCAATAAGAAGCAGAAGAGGGAGAAAGAAGAAAGATAGCATCAAAAAAGGATTGTCTAGTCCTGCAGCGCTCTCATCTCGTTTTCTTTTTCCTTCCCTTTTTTTTTTTTCGGTCAGGCTGGGTTAGGGTCTAGCAGCAGATGCGAACGATTTTCTGGTGAGGAAGTTCTGTTATATAAAAAGAAGCCCCCTTCCCGAGACGCTATTTGTAACACCTTCAGACGGCTGCTGTAATTTCTCCCTCCCATATCTTCCTCTTCTTCTTCCTCATCCTCTTCCTCCTCTTCTTCTTCTTCTTCTTCCTCCCTCCGCTCCTTCTAATCTCCACCTTCTAACCTATCGCTCATCGTCTATCGATCGACCACATCCCCTTAAATTCTAACATCTAGTCAAGAGCGCGTAGTCATTCTCCTCACGCTGTAAGTTTACATTCCTATCTTACTTCACTGCGATCTTTGCCTGTGCTACTTTTCGTCTATTCCACCTATGATTCCCTTCATCCCCGTCCCTTTTGAGGCGGGGTTGTAGCTGCCTTCTGCCTCATGCCTGTTGGCATCCTTCCCGTAGAACCTGATCCTTTGCTGGGTACTACGGGAATGATAAGCCAGAGTCGCAACAGGGGCTACACCGTTTTCTGGGAGCTACAGTCTACCCACTGCTACAACCGGGTGCGAGCATTAACTTTTGTCGCCATCTTGTTGCTATGGTCGCCAGCTCAAATGGAAGGCGCGACAAAAGCAGGCTGCATAGGAGCTGGAAATGTTACTTGTGTATCGCGTAGAGACTATGGCAGAACAAGGCCTAGGTCTAAGCCTTCGGCTGGTTCTGTAGTGCTTCAGAGTCCTGCTAAGGACGATTGCTGGCACCGTTCATTATGCACCTTCGGCAGGCGGAATATCCCGAGGAGTGCAGCTTCATGGTTGACTCCTAGAGGTTGTACTTGCTTCTTAAGGCAGCCACAGGATACATTTTATCTTCCTCCGCATAGATAGGTGGCTTCGTCGGTGCCGTGTTCTCATTTTCCATCTCTGGTACCACGTGCGAGTCTTTGGTTTGTCCTGTCTCTGTTCCTATCCTGAAACACCAATTTCTGGGGAGCGAAATATGGTGCGGCACCTCGCTTCGGCTTTCGATAAGGGTTTCTCTGCAACCCCATGTCTGCATCTCTCACCACGTGAGTTTGTTTAACGTCTAAACGAACTCGGACTAATCACGCGTTTCCAGATCCACACGTACATCCTTCTCTCGCAAGAATGTCTGACGTCAAGCCAGAAACAGCCGACGCTCCGTCGACCGCCCCTCCCACCGAACCGGTTATCACCGAACCAATAATCGAGCCACCAACTGAAGCTGCCACGGCGCCAGCCGCGACGGAGACGACACCTGAGGAGCCAGCTTCAACAGAGGCTGCTCCAACAGCTGAGGCTGAAACCTCTGCTCCGGAACCGACGTCGGAAACTACTGTAGAAGCTCCAAAAGAAATTACACCAATCACCGAAGGTCATTTGGAAACTAAGCTTCTTCCTGCTTTCCCGTAAGTTGCTCGCTTTCTCATGGACTAGCTCGTATCTATCCAAGTACGATGCATCATCTCTAACCTTTAACTTAGAATCTTTTTGAAGAAATACCATTTCTGGTTGGCGGACGAGCAAACTCCGGAGGAGCACCTCTTCGAATACTCCAAGAAAGAAAAGACGAAGGCTGCTCAGGCCCTTCATGCGCATGCTCTGTGCAACGGTAAAGGACTTTTCTTCTACGGCAAGGATAAGACTAAGATTAGCGGTCTCTTCAAGCTTGTAAGCCGCCTTGGAACTTATACATAAAGCATTGGAAATAGAGAGATTTCAAGGCAGTGTGTGTATTTATTTTATTTTTTTTGAAACCAAGCTAACGGGTTTCGATTTCCTTAGGACGGAGCCGAAATCACTACCCAAGGTGACAGGAAGTTCACCATCAAGAGTGGACTACATGACCTTCAATTAGAAGCTGCTTCTTCTGCTCTTCGTGAAAGATGGGTTCATACCTTGAAAGCCAAGATCGCTGAGCACGATGGTGTCTTTGCTGAAACCTCAGAGACTGAGGAATTTAAAGCCGCTCTAGAAAAGCTCACTACTAGTAAGCACTCTAAAAATTTTTTTTAATTTGGTTGCTACTATCTTGTATGCAATTATGGTGTTAACATCAGACTGCAGAGCCGATCGTTCCCCCAGTCCCCTCTAAAGAGAAGAAGGAAGACATCGAAGCGCCAAAAGAGGGAGAGAAGGAAGATGATGAGGAAAAGAAAGCCAAAAAACCAGAGGAGGAAGGACCTACTTCTAACTCAGACGTTGAAGCTGGAGAGACCTCAACTGCTGCCGCGGCTAATGTTGAAAAGAAGGAAGAAAAGAAAGATGAAGAAAAGAAAAGGTCTAGTTCAAGGAATAGGCTAAACAGATTTTCCTTTTTCGGTGGTGGTAAGAAGAAGGAAGAGGAGAAGGAAAAGAAGGAAGAGGAGGCTCCGGAACCCGTTGGTAAGTATTATACATTATACCATATGTTTCCCAGCATAACAGTCCCGCTAACATGGACCTGCAATACGCTATAGCCGAGGAGCCGGTTCCTGAAGAACCTTCTGCTACAGAGCCAGCCCCCATCAGCACTGAGGAACCTCCAGTTGTTGATATTCCTGCTCCCATCGAGCCTCCAACTGAGGCTACTAAAGATGTTGAAGAGCCAAAGACCGAGACGTCTCCAGTTACTTCCCCTAAATCGAACCGCAAGTCCTTCCTCGGTGGACTTTTCGGGTCAGGATCAAAGAAAGCAGAAAAGAAGGCCGATGCACCACCCGCTGAGGAGGCTGCTAAGTTGCCGGACCCAGTTCTAGAGGCTACTGAGACTCCTGAGGCTCAACCACTTGCCAGTACCTCTGAACCTCAGAGTGGTGCTGCTGATCCACTTCCAGACACCAACGAAAACAAAGACACGGAGGCGGCTGCCATCGAGCCCCCAAGCACAGAGACAGCCAAGGAGAATGAGCCTCCCGTCGAATCTCCTCCAGACCGCAAGAGTAGCTTATTTGGCTCATTGAGACGCGACAAGTCTGCTGATAAACATAAACAGTCCGGGGAAGGGGGAGAGAAGCCCAAGAGGTCTCTTAGTTTCTGGAAGGGGGGCAAGAAGCCGGTTGGAAAGGAAGAAGCCCCCGTTCCTATCAATGAGTCCGAACCAGCTGAAACCGGTGTCGAAGGAGCTGGAGCCGAACCAATCAAGACTGAGCCGGCCACCACAGAAGTTCCACAGGCTTCCATCCCCGATACCCTCACTGGTACTGCTACAGAGAACGAAGTCGTTGACGGGAAAATTGGGGATGTTGTCCCCGCTGCGGTTACCGTCGGTGGGGAGCCATCCAAGGCTTGAGTGATGTGGCAGCTGGACCTTTCCCACTTCTCACCAACTTCACGAAATCCGGCATGAATATTAATGTGCAAAAGAACTTCCTAGTGGCACTACAATTGTCCTTGGTGGAATTTCAGTTGCTTATGACTAATCTTTATACTAATTCGCCTTGTCTTCTCTTCCCTTGCATAGCGAAAACCTCACTAATATAACATACTCTCTCCTGTTATCACAATTTCTTTTTTCCACAGTTCAATTCATGAAATCGAAAATTTCGTTAAGCTTAATAGCGAGAGAAGCGTTGAAGCATCATTGTCTTGTAATTATGGGCAACCCGCATGTGCAATTTCCCATATTCCTTCTATTTCATTGAAGTTAGGCTCTTGTAAATTTTGGCTGCTATAATACTCTAAAATCCACTTTGTGCGTTACCAGCAGTCGGGCAGCAGAGTTGTGCTTTTCCAGTTGATTCACGTCCTGGGCTTGTCGCTTCCCGTTTATCGTATTTTGGATACTGTTACCTGTCTTGAAATTCCTTCCACTGCTCTAATAATTTGTATGTAATAGATACTTAGTAATTAATGGTGTCCATTTAAAATGATTTGGGTGACCTTTCGGCGTAGGTGCTTTTTGTCCACTTGGATAAACCGTGTATATTTCTAGATTTCTCAGTACTCTGTCACAGATTCAAGAAACTCTGACTATTAAACACCGCTGTATCCAAAATAAAGTGCTCGTACAGGACTACCATCTTCAACAACAATATCAATCCAAGGGCTGCTGTCGTAAGAAGCACACCCAGGAACGCCAAGACTATAAAATCCAGAGGCTAGTTCCAAGCAAGAGTATCCGAGTTGGTCAAGTTCTTATTCCCATCGGTAGTATCCGGCTTTGATTGTGGTTTCAGTTTGGTCTTCGCGCGTGACTCTGCTGCTCGCTGGGCTTCTTCTCGTCTCTGTTATTATAAAATTCAAATCAGCAACCTTTATTTCGGTAGAGACATATATTTTATATATCATGATATCACAGGCTGAACAAATGTTCCAGGGAGAAGGAGAATATTTCAACGAAAGAGAAACATACAGCTGCTGCAGCCGCTGCCGCGCTCCCAGCGTTTGAGGGCACGGAGCTTGTCGCGCCTCCACTAGGTATCGCATCGCTGCCGCTACCGAGAGTATGTCCGGGACCAGACGGCTTGTAGCTCGACTTTGCCGTCCGAGCGGGTTCCGAAGTGGCCTCGTAGTCTTCTTTGCTGCCGCCGCAGCCCATTTTTGAAGCCAAAGAATGATATTTCGTCTTCTTGTCCGCTGGCTGGGTTTTTAGGGGAGCGGGAGTATCGATGAGGGAGATGGGATTCAAGGCCAAAGTTCGGTTGGAGAGAGAGAACAGTGTCAACTTTATTGTTATTGTTATCTGGGCAGGTCAACGCGCAATCTCCTAGCGCAGGCGAGGCGGCGCAGCACCACACAGCGTACCTTGGCTTATCATTGCACCTTATACGCCGCGATGATTCCATTTTACCCGGTATGCGAGATTAAAACAGAGCATGCAAGTAAGTAAGTCCTTCAGTGGTTGTTTTATTTTATTTCTATTTTCATTTGGTTCAAGAATCATGGCTTCATTATCTCGTAGAGTGGCGGGTATTCGAATCAAATATACGGAACCGCGACTTTGCACAAGGTTCGAAGTGTTAAAANAAACAGAGGTCTGTGTCTATAGCACATTGTATCGCCCGGTCGGGGCCGCCCTGTTCTCGCTATCAACCGCAGCAGCAGTCCCTTCAGCTAGAAGCCTTTTCAACTCTCTCATGGCGTTGGTGACAACTAACTCCGTGTCGCCCTCAACAAGAATATACAGCTTGGGATCTTGGCCGGGTCCTGGAGTTTTCCCAGCAGCGTAGTAAGAACCCTTGGTAGTAATGGAAGTGCCGGTTGCTTCCAAAACCTTCGCAATGTTCGTACGATTTGTGACAGCCCATCTTGCTTTTTGGGGGAAGTCATTGATTTCCAACGTTGCGTGATACGCACCAGCATCAGGTCCTTTGTTGTCGATTGGCGCACCAGATCGTAAAACGTTTGCCTTAGTAAGCCGTTTTTGAATGTCCGAAGTAGCTGCAAGGACCCTATCAAGTACGGAATTGGATACTCCGTTTGACGTTCCCGCGGGAGGAGTCGCGGGGGGGGGCGGTCCTGTAGGTGCCGCAGGCCCTGCAGGCCCTGCAGGCCCTGCCACTGGAGTCTCTCGCCGATGGACAACAATAGCATCGTCAAGGCTTGGGCCTTTCGTAGTGGTAGGAGCGCCATTAGAAACCTTTGCCTTAGCTTCTTCACCATCAGCATCTGCCTCTTCGCCTTCGTTACCCTCTTCACCATATGCCTTTCTTTCTCGTTTTCGCGCCGTTTCACGTTCTTGGTCAAGCCTATCAAGCCCCTTCCCTCCAAATCCAGAGCTGCTATTTTTCTCTTTGCCAGCTTCAACCTTTTTCAAAAATGCTACATCCACGAGTAAGGTCAGCCTACGTCGAGACATGTGATGGATGCTATGAATACGAGGATGACTTACACGTAACAAGTTCCTGCATTTCTTCTGGAATATCTTGCCCGCTTAGCTTCAATGCGGTGGCGATGCTATTTGCATATCTTTCTTGATCAGGCGTGATAAACGTTACAGCGGTTCCTTTATTTCCTGCGCGGCCAGTTCGGCCTACACGATGAACGTAGTCTTCCATATGATTAGGACAGTCATAATTGACAACCAACTTCAGTTGTTTAACATCCAAGCCACGAGCTGCAACAGACGTAGCCACCAGAACTTGGCTTATTCCCGCCTTGAAGTCCGAAATTGTCGAATCCCTGTCAATCTGATCTTTGCCACCGTGAAGTGACATGGTAACATAGCCGCGCTTCATAAGATCGCTGAGCAAGGAATCGGCGGATTCTTGTCTGTCGACAAATACGAGTGACCGGGCATCGTCATCTTTATCATAAAGCTCACCCAGAATCTCTAGAAGCCGAGGGAATTTGGTGTTTTCCGCTCTAACCTCTACTATTTGTGTAACTTCCGGGGCTACTACACTTCGGGCGCCGACAACAATCTCAACGGGTTTAACTAGCACTTTCTTAGCCAGCGCTTCCATCTATAAACTCTAAGTGTTAGCAAGACAAAGAACTCTGACAGAATCGGTGCAAGCAAGGGCGAGATAACCTGCATCTTACCTGGTTGGGGAAGGTGGCTGAGAAGAGAACCGTTTGTCGATCAGGTCGAATATTTCCAATAATTTTCATAACCTGCGGCTCAAAACCCATATCGAACATCCGGTCTGCCTCATCAAGCACAACGTAGGTTACCCTTTTGAGGTTCGTGACCCTACCAGAGTTTGCCGCTAAAAGATCTATCATCCTGCCAGGCGTGCAAACGATAAATTCAGCGCCTCTTTTCAGTTCGGCAATCTGATCCTTAATTGGTGACCCGCCGTAAGCGCAAACTCCCTATGAAAAAAAAAAACCCCCCCCCCATAGGATTAGCATCCATACACCCATACATGTGTCCTTAAACCCTGCCAAGATAAACTTACACGAAGATTGAGGGCCTTCAAGAATGGCTTGCTTTCTTTGAAGATTTGAGTTGCAAGCTCTCTTGTAGGTGTCATTACGAGCGCAATAGGCCCTTCCAGGTTTTCTAGCGGGCGCTGATCCTTAATATGGCGGAACATTGGAAGCAAGAATGCCATGGTTTTCCCAGACCCCGTTTTGGCGACACCGATGACATTTCGACCCGACATGATTGCGGGAATCGCTTGAGCTTGAATCGAAGTGGGTTTCTCATACCCTAGTTTGTTGATTACATCAAGCGTTGTAGCAGGAAGTCCTAGCAAACTCCATTTTTGAACAGGTTTGGGGCAATTCGCGCCCTATACCTCATTAGCCTGTTCTTCAAAAATCGTCCAAGGAGGATGAAAGTGAAGGATTGAATGAAAACTTACTCTAACTTTGATACCGTCTAGCACCAACCTCAAGTCATTGACTTCCTGCTGCGTCATATCCGCGAGCTCTGCAGATTCCACATAAAATTTCTTTCGGAAGGGTTCATACTGCATTTTGGAATGATCGACGGCTGGAAGCTCCTTCTTCTTTTTCATTTTCGATGCCAAGGCTAGGATATCATCGGGGTCGTTGACAATGGCCGTAAGACTATCGTCATCATCCCCAAACATCGCTTCAGCTTGGGCAGCTACCTTTGTCGGTTTCGATTTTTCAGAGGTGGTGGATACCATAGTTGACATGAAGGCGTCTAGTGGGTCGATTTCTTCCTCCTCTTCTATCACATCACCGTTGGTTAAGGCCGAGGCATCCGTAATTGCTTGATTAGCCTCCGGCTTCCCGTCAACCTGCATTCGTTCCCCACGTTCAGCAGCCACAGCACGGAGAGCAGCAGCACCTGCCTCCTCAGAGTCATCTTGCATATCGACATCATCATCTCCTTCATCAATCGTTTGCTCACCAGTAACCGCGCTGACGTCATCAGGAACCGGAGAAGGCAGCCTTTCGAGCTTCTTTCTGGCAACAATTTCGTCTCCAAAGTCAAGAGCGCGCTTTCCCTTGTTCTCAGCGGTGGGTTTCTTAGAGCTACCCTTGAATCCGAACCCCGAAACTCCAAGCACAGGAGGTACGGAGGACTTGTTCGAAATCTCGACTGTAGAAGTTATTAGTGCCACAGGATCCCCATGTTGCATTTTACAAGAAGCCTCAAGCCTACCTAGAGCTGATTTTCTCGAGGCTGGAGGCAACTTGTCAGCGTTAGAATCTTTTTGTGTTTCAGAGGTGGGTGCGGACGTTATTAAAGGTGAACCGGGCATTGAATGCTGTTTCGAGCCCGGTGTCGATGTGTCATTTCTGGTTGGAGTTAGAGAAAGAGGTGTGGCATTGGCAGTGGGCGAAAGAATTGATTGATCAGCTCGAAGGGAGATGGGGGCATTAGCTTTGGCCAGGTCAGCCTCAGCCTTCTTTTTCTTCCAAGCTTCTAGTTTCTCCAGTCTTTCTCTCTTTTTGTCCTCTTCGGTCTGGGTTGGAGGTGGCGCGGGGGTAGCGGGTGACTGTGAACCATCTCCAGTTAGCAAATTGTGGAGTTTTCGGGACGCACGAAAGGGAAACAACAAAAGACCAATATACAGACTATGGGCATTCGTACCTCATGGCGGCTGTTTCTCTTCGAGTCATCTCCACGGTCGCGATCACGATCGCGCCTCTCACGGTCTCGACGATAGTCTCTGGAGTCTCGGGTTCGATCGGGAGATCTTATCCTGTGGCGATCACGGTCACGGTCACGATCACGGTCTCGAGATCTATCCCTGGAACGGTCTCGTCGGTCCCTACCGCCTCTGTGTCTGTCATCGTCCCAATCTCGGTAGTCATCTCTTCTCCGCCTGTCATCACGATGACGGTCCCGGTCCCGATCTCGATCTCGATCACGGTCATAGTATCTCTGCTCGTGCGGGAGAAGTTTAGTTATAAGCAAGAACCTTCCGGAAACTAAGTTTGGACTTACATCTCTGCTCCTGCTTCTGTTTCTATCGTATCGGTCGTCGTCGCGGTGTCTTTTACTAGGCCCCCCAGAGTGGGTGGAAGCACCCGGTGATCTGGACCGGGAGCGATATTTCGCCATGTAATCGGAGACCCTGGAATAAAGCGATCGCAATACGATGATGTTCCGGATAATAGGCCCTCCTCTGCGATGAGTCGGTGACTGGTAGTGTCGCGCGGGATACTGAGCGGTGTCGAAGGAGTGCGATGGAGGAGGTCAAGCTTTTTTTTGTCATCCACTCTGCGCGAGAGGCTAGCCTGCAACACACACAATTGTTTGTCAATTTGACGCTTTGGCCAACATATTTGTTATACAATATAAAGTACCTAAGTAAGTGAGTAATATTGTAAAAAAAAAAAGTGGAAGACTCAAGGGGACACTAAAATAGACATGGGTACCTAGATGAGCGCCTACTATGATAGTATATATACCCAAGCATTTGTATATATGGGCTTAGCTTTGATATCTCGATGTTCATTATGAAATTCGAAAAGGAGAGCACATTGGGCAATGCGTAAATAAGCTTTGGACTGACAGCCGCAGGCGGATTACTACCTGCTCCAGTATTTATATACATAAGTACTTCTTATATTATATACACGATGGCCGTAATTGATATGTTCAAACATCTACTGTCCACGCACGTACAATAGCGTCTGTCTACTCGGTGTCCCCCAGTTCATTTCTAAATCGAGCTCT
Source organism: Drechslerella coelobrocha (assembly GCA_036971555.1). NCBI lineage: Eukaryota > Fungi > Ascomycota > Orbiliomycetes > Orbiliales > Orbiliaceae > Drechslerella > Drechslerella coelobrocha. The sequence goes on from JAJTUH010000007.1 coordinate 2,464,408, forward strand.
CGCTGCCCCTCCACCTCTACCTCTTCCACCACGTGTGCCCGTCCGAGATCCGTCCTTCTTCCCTTTCCCAGTAACCGGCCATTCCTTGATGATACCCTCCTCCCTAGTCCATAAATCTCCCCCACCAGCCATCCTCCCAACATCCTCAACCCGGATCACATAGTCCATGGGAAGAAGCCCGTCTTTCTCTGTGCCAGTAGTCAATATAACATCATTATCACTCCTCCAGAACTTAATCCCATCCTGCAGCCCCTTTGCTACATCCAGATAGAACAGCACTTCTGCATTGAACCGCATGCCACTTAGCACCGCGGGGATTTCTTCTCCAGTTTCAGGATGAATAGATGCCTTGGGTAAACCAGCAGCACAATGAATATGTGTCCGGCCCATCTTACTGAGTCCGCCGCTTTCCAGGATCAGAGTCAACGCGGAATAATACGTCCCATGAACGCATATACTCGGCAGTGTCTGGCTATCAATAGGAGTTAGAAGCAGGTTCTCTTGTAGAGGAATAGAGTGACCTTGGGTCGCCCGAATAAAATATTGGCTTAGATCCGGGTCCGGATCACTGTCAAGATCTGGTATCATGTCGGCAGCTGCACTGAAGTCGCTGAGGAGATTGGGGGTGGAGGTTTTGTCGCCTGCGCTTTCTCGGATGAGCTTGAAGCGCTTTTTAGTATTGTCCTGGACAACCTGACAGAGGGTTGCAAAGTCAAGCTTCAGCTGTCTGTATCTTTGCGAATTCATCTATTCGATTCATAATATTTTTGTGCGATTAGTAACCCAATTTCTATGTATGCGCAGCCGAGGGAATGTATTTGAGGGAAACGCCACTACATACCAGCTCCTCAACATTGACATAGCCGTCCGGCCTCATATTCAATTTCTCTTCATGAGCAGTATGTCGAAGGGTCCGGGATAAAGCATGAGAGATCTGTTCCATCCGGCCCATCTCTCTCCCTTTGCCCTTGGATGATCTCCCTCTAGTCATGGCTGCTGAGGCTGGCGGTTTGCTGGTAAGGTAAAATGATACTGCAAAAGCACAGGCAGCGGGTTTTGTCGGAGCAGTAAAGGTTGGGCACGATTGGAACAGAAGCTTCCTGTGTCGGAATCGCAAGGCCCCGTGGATAGAAGGATATAAACGCTTCATATAAGAAGCAAGTGAGCGGCTGAAGGGCTGAAGACTACATCAGGCACGCCTTCTGAGTCACAGCCAATTTTTCCCAAGACGAATGCAGTGCATAGAAAATAGAAGCATGCAAATAATAATTGTCGTCGTCGTAGTCATACCACCCTAGAAGTACATAAGTACTTGCTTACTGAAGTAGACAACAAAAAGTCTGGTTAAGGTAAAGTACCGTCCCACGAAAATAAGAAAACCACGTGATAAACGCGAACTACAAACGCAACACGTTCACCAAGCAATATACAGTCTACATCAAACTTCACAACGCGATGAGAATTGTTTTATCTAAAGACTCCATTCAAACTTAATCTACATCTCCCCTATCGAATATAACTTAAAAATAGTAATACAAATGAAAAATGAAATGCATTGAACGTGATTCGCTGAACCCCATCATTCAAAGACGTAATAATTGAATTTACGCGGCAATGAAGAGAGCGGCCAGACCAGCAATGGCAGCAACGCCGAAGGAAACAGCGTTGGCAGAGGCAGCACCAGTGTAGCTTGGTGGTGGGCTGTAGACTGGGGTGCTGGCATTGTAAACTGGAGCTGGAGCAGTAGGAGGGGTGTATGCTGGGGCTGCTGGTGGAGTGTAGCTGGGAGCAACGTAGGTTGGGCCTGCAGGGGGAGCATAAGTAGCGGTGGCACCAGGGCAGTATGTCGAGGTGACAGTGGTAGCATAGCAGTAGCTTCCACCGGGGCAGACAGTGGTGTAGTAGGTGTGGGTGTAGACCGGGGCCGAGCTGGGGGCCTCATAGACAGCTGGGGGAGTGTAGACAGCTGGGGGAGTGTAGACTGGAGTCGCATAAGCTCCACCAGTGCAAGAAGTGTTGCTTGGTGGGACATATGCTGGGGCGCTGTAGACTGGGGCAGCATAGGCAGCTGGGGTGGTGTATCCGGCGGCCTCAGTACAGGTCGAGACGGAGTAGACGGCCGAGGTGTAGGTGGCAGCTGGGCAGTTCTTGACGTAGTCGGCGCACGATGTGATCACGATCGTGGTGTGGCTAGTGTAGGTAACCTCATTGGGAGCACCGTAGACTGGAGCTGGGGCATTGTAAACTGGGGCAGCGGTGGTCGGGGCGGCATAGACCGGGGCCTTGGAGGGAGCACCGTAGACGGCAGCCTTAGTGGGGGCAGCGTAGCTACCGCCCTCAGTGCAGGTCTTGATGGAGGTGTAGACCTTGGAGGAGGTGGTCAGGTAGACCGGTTGCTCGTAGTAGCCCTGGGAAGCAAGGGCGCCGGTGACGGCAGCGGAGGTAGCGGCGAGAGTAGCGAAACGCATTTTGGATTATATTACTATTTAAAAAGTAGATTCCTTTAAGGAGTATTAAGAATGTAAGTAGTCTAGAGACTAGGTTTGCAAAGAGCAAATGGGAATAAAAGAGCGTGGTTTGTTAAAAGAGTGACTGTGGTTAGAAAACCGGAAGGTAGTGAAGACCTGGAAGGAATTGACTGTGGTGGAGAAGGAAGAGAAAGAAAAGTGACATTCGGATGGGCTCGACGGGCTCCTTATACCCATCGGCGGACCATACCCAGAACACCCAAGCACTGTCAACTGGCCCCAGCACCTTCTTTTCCTTCTTTCCTTCTTTCGCCCTTGGGGGGAATAGGCCATTGCATCGGCCCAATTGGTGGCTGCCTCCAGCGGTATCCACCACCTGCCGTGGTGGTGTTTTCGCTGTGCGCAAACTTTTTTTTTCTTCTCCTTCTCCTTTTTCCTTTCTTTTTCCTCCCTCTCTCGCTTTTTCCTTTTTGTCCGCCCCAAATTGGGCATCTGGGAAAATTAAGAATAGGGGCGGATTGCAGCTGTGGATGTTACTTTGGTTGCCAGCTTCTGAGTGGGTTTTGCAGGGGGCTCGTGGTGCGGCCTTACCAAATTTGATGCAGCAAACCCTGGTTCTGGCTCTGATGAACAAAAGGACCGGCAACTTAAGATTGGAAAGGGGCATCCGCCGCTGCTTGTCAGGGCGGCGCTTTTGCTAGGGTACCTTTCTTTTCCCTCCTTAGCTGGCCTTTACATGATCGATTGCATTTGCGGTTGCAGTTGGAATCCATGTCGATGTTCATTGTTCGTGTTCCTGATGTTGGAGACTCTGCACGGGCAACCGTTTATCGGCAGGCAGCCCACTCTGCCCTTCTCTCACTCGCCACTCTCCTTCTGTTTCTCTCTCTCTCGCTCTCTCTCTCTCTCTCTCGCTCACCCTTTTTCCCCTCTCGCGATATTAAATCAAAGCGAGCGCGGCTGTAGAGGATGGCAAAGTTCCTAAAACGGGCCAGAGGCGGGCGGACAGGCAGGCAGGCAGGCAAGCAGGCAGGCTACTTGCACTTGCGCTAAGCTTGCCTGTGCAAAAAGGTGTCTCCGATAGGCTCTCTCCCCCCAGGGCTAATTAGCATTGTTGTTATTGTTCTTTCTTCCAACCTGCTGAAATTAGCCTCGCCCTGCAATTGATTTGATTCGATCGATTGACTTTGGACCGTTCGAGCGCCGATTGACTGGCCCGGCAGGGAGGAAACATAAAGTTCATTTCATTTCACTTGTCTCGCTTGGACCCTCCTCGACAAGAGAAAGAAGGATAGTGTAGCCAGATGCCAAGCGCGGCCAGCCCAAACAGCAAAGCGCGCTCTGCTCAGCTGTGCATCTGCAACTGCAACTTTGCAACTGCGATTGCAACCGTAAAACTGCAGCTCGGATCACAACATCAACAGCCAGTCAAATTGGCACAGCTCCACGCGCGTGGCCACTGGCTGCAACAGGTCTGAGATCCAGATGCTTATGCTTATGCTTATGCCATGCCATGCCATGCCCTGCCATGTTCCTCGGATGTCGCTCGTTCATTATTGCTTGATCCTCTTTCTCTGCGTGGCAACCGGACCGTAATAAACGGAGCGTAATCTGGGCAACCATTGCTCTCCATGGGTGCGCTCCGTCACTTCTGCAAATTGTAATGTAACCCATTCAGCCAGCTGGTCAAAGGGCGTTTGATTAGCCGGGCCCCATCTTATTTCTTCCCTGTCCTGCATCCGTATCCATGCTTGGCTCTGTTGCTTGCTTGCTTGCATGATCGATTACTGCAGGAACCCAGTCCGCCCCTTTTCTCTCCTTCTTGTCTTTTCTTTTTTCCTCTTCTCGTGTCATGCGTGTTAATTTTGGCTCCTCCGCCAATAAGAGACAAGGGCCAGCAAACGCGATTGTGTCGGATCAAGATCACTAATTGCATCTTCTCCATTTCCATATATTGCCAAATTAAACCCGTCCGGGGAACTGATCAAATCAGAGTAAAACCCATCCCTTTCCGGCTGGTCGACACTTGCACTTTGCCTTGGTTCTTTCCGTCAAACTCTTCCTCCCTGTTCTGCTTCCATCGCATGTAAGGCGGATCAGTTACATGTGCGTCAAACAAGGTAATTAAACTGATCTTTGATCGGAGTGGCCCCGCCTGTGACTAGCCGCTGCGACATATAATTTACAATAGCGCACCACTGATATATCATTGCAAGATGCGGGGTATATTTTGCAAGTCTTATGCCCGTTGCTTCAGCCGCGTCCAATGACTTCATTCTATCCAAAGCGCTGCTGCCCCTATTAGGCTTTGAACATATGCATAGACGAACTCGCATTTGTCCGAGCGTATACCCGCCCACCAAGATAAAGTTCATGAAATATAGCGCCGCATGCTTCGGTAAAAATATAAATCTAGCCTCGGAACCAAGCGCTCATGCTAGGTGTCGATTTGTCTACTTAGATTGCACTGGCAACCTCGTAAATGAAATCTCCCACTTGCAAACCAAGGCTTGGTGCCTGGAGAATGTGTATTGTATAGAATAGTACTCCGTATATATATACTTAAGTATACTTAAGTATATATAAATAGTATAGTAGCTGCAGCGAATACACAAAATGAACAGTTTGTGTGTGTGTTGCTATCGCGCCGGGGTTACGTTACACACACGTACGGCTCCTTTATTCGCTTGAATGCTCTGCTCGATGTCTCTACCATCGTATTCTTCGCAGGTAGTGCAAACTAGAGCTCCGTAGCGCATCAGTCTACAATCTACGTAAACTTACCCGCCAAAGCTAGACTTTCCCATGTCTTCCTTTGCTGCTCGGCAGCCACCTTGACTCGTGCCTTGTGTGCATCAACCTGGCGTCTGAGGACCCAGGGCACGTCAAACTTGGGGACGAAGATCTCGCATAGCTACTCGAAAGTTAACTTAAGCCCCGGCTTATGCATGCGCTCATTTGCACCGGATTGTTTTTTTTTTTTTTTTTTTTTTTTTTTTTTTTGGGGGGGGGGGGGACTCATACCTGTATCTGATCGCTTTTCTTAAATTCAGTATCCGTCATGATGGCTTCGAGCTCTTCAACTGTGCGCGCCTGAACGCTCCTACTCCGGAAATTTTTTTGTCTCCCACCGAAGAACTCGAGCATCTTCATGTGATCCCAAGATGTGCAGATATCGTTGTACTGTTGTTTGGGGCCGTGTATCTCTCTCTCAATAGTATACCCATCGTTGTTGATCAAGAAAATGGTGGGCGTGAAACCGTTCCGAATGAATGTCGAAATTTCCTGCGCCGTCATCTGGAGACTACCATCCCCGACTACGAGTATTACTCTTCCTTTGTGGCCATTTTCTCTAGCAGCTATCAAGGCCCCAAGGGTTGCACCCACGGTATACCCAATCGAGCTCCAGTAAATTTGAGTCTCATACTGCACGTTAGACGCAAGGCTTGCGTCAGGCATCCCGAATTGCGCCGTCCCCACTTCTACGAACACAATATCGTTTGCCTCGGTAAATCGCCCAATGCGTTGCCAGATATAAGATTGGCTTAGAGGCCCAGAAGAAGCCGCGTCGATGGTTGGTATCTTCAATATAGGATAAAGAAGGGTATCTGTTAGTTCGAGATACATAGCTTTCAGAACGCATGGGGCTGCCTACCTCAAATTTAGTCACGCTCTGTTGTTTTCTAAGCTTGTCCTTACTCTTCTCAAACTCGCCGACGAGTTTCTCGAGAACCGGCAAGAAATGTATTCCTTCATACCTCTCTCCGAGTACTGAGCAGTAATGTGGGTGCAATGATATTAGTTTACTTTCGGGTATCTGCCTCGTGAAGCCACCAGTGTTGGAGGAAGTTAGGTGAGGGCCGACGTTCAACACCAGATCGGCATGAGTTTCAACCGCCTCTTGGATTCCGGGGAAAGACACTGCGATGGGATAAAGAAAGAACGTGACGATTAGCAGTCGGAGCTGCATTGCCCAGGGATCGCTTTAGATTCTTACTGGAACCGTTATAGACGCCACCAAATGCGGCAGACGTCTCATCGACCAAGCCTTTGCCTAGAATGGTAGAGAATGCCTGCACCCACCAATCAATATACAATCTAGCTGTAGCAAATATTAATGTTATCAAAGGAATACTAGGAGATGCACATACCGGATATCCCGCGAGCTCTATCAGCCGTCTTGTTTGCTGCGTAGCCGCATGCCTTTTAGCGAGGACATCAGCAAGAATGCATGGCTTCTCCGACTTTTCGATAGTCTCTAAAATCTTCTTAACAACTAATTCCTCAACATCAAGCTTCGAACTAAGGCTGATGTCAAGTGGTTGATCAAGCCGCGTAGCATTGAGAGGGGTGTCTACAACGTCCGTTGGAACGAACAAGTAAACAGGTAACCTCGTTTTGATCGCGGTGATAAGGACGCGGTCAATCTCGGAAGCCATAGTTGCTTCGTCATCGAGGAAGGCACTTGTCGCTCGTATGGGCTCAGACATGCCCCGATAGACACCATGGTCAGGATTTGCCTCTAAGGTATGATGGATCATGATTTTATTCTCCTGAAGCAGGCGAGCGGTATTGCCAACGATGTGGATGAACCCAGCATGCTATAAGCATGGAGACGAAGCTTAGCATGCGCGGCTTTGTCGATTATCAATTCAATGTTCGGCTACTTACTTCAGCGTAGGCTCCAGCAACCCCGTTCATCGCACTCAGCTCTCCGACTCCATACGTAGTAACTAGAACACCGGGTAGGTCTCGAACTCGAGCATAGCCATCCGCCGCGTAAGCTCCGTTTCTTCAGACCCATGGCTATGGTCAGATACTAGACATCGGTGTAGCACTATCATGCGCACGGGAAGAAGGACTCACAGCTCATTACAGCATCCTATCCAATTGAGTCCTTCCACCTTATAAATGTGGTCTAGCAGAGTCACTTGTGTCATATACAAGGTGTCAGCAAGGAGTGCACTATTTCCTATGTTTGTATGTGTGCTCTTAGCATAACTTGGGATTGTGCTTACAGTTGAAGTCTCCAGGACATCCTAAAATATGGGATATCCCCAGTGATTTGAGCCTTCTAAAGAGGTACTCCCCCAATGGAATCGCCTTGTAGTCGCTCATAGTTGCTCCGCCGCCGAAGTGTAAAAAGATATGCGGTATGTGTTATTTTTTTTTCTTTATTTTTATATTCTTGAGATTGGAGAAGCGGTGCTCGTGTTGCTGGAGCTTTTCATCGATAAGCCCTACGGTTGTGGGTCACAAGACGAAACTAACGGATGAATTGGCCCCGCAATTCGATGAATCCAAAATGCACGTACGTTCGAAAGCAGCTGGACGAGTACTTAGTTATATCTAAAATTCTCTGTATGTACTGTATGTGTGTGTGCGGGTTTGAAAGCAAGGTTAGCTTTTGTCGAGGACAAGCTGAACCCTTGCTATTTAAACCGAGCGATTGCCGACGGCCGATGGTAGCCATTCTTGGGAACCAAGTACCCGAGGCTCTGAGAGCGCAGAGCTCGAGCTACGATACCTGGTAGATGGATCCGACCTGCATGCGGCTTGTACCCGAAACCCCAATACAAAATGTGTGTCTGAATTTGCCCGACGTCACATGTAGGCATGTAGGCAGCTACCTCTGAATAAAATACATTGGAAATGGAACCAAGGAACCTGGGGTGGTGATGTTGGCGAGATAGCAGTTCTTTTTTTGGCTTTCATCTCTTGCTTAAGAAGATGCCAACTATGTTGCAGTACCAAATAAAATATTAAATATCCACAATGCAATGCCGGCTTTAAACTATCCGTCACTCCATTCATCATCTAATTGATCTATCAGCCGATTTTCGTCATCAACATCTGCCCATTCGTCAGTCCTAGCCCCCGAAGACGCCCTGCCAAACCGGCCATTGCCACTGGAGACAGGCAGATATCCGCCATAGCGGCCGGTCCGACCGCGACCGACGAGGCGACTGCATATGTTTATCGATGAGAAGAGGCATATACGAAGGCCATCCTACACGGTATTGCTCTGAGTGTCAGCCTTTGTGGAGAACATCACGACGGCAAATGTATCAGACGAAAGCAGGAGAGTTTCCACACGCAAATTGCAACGACGGATGCTAGTGCAAGGAAGTTCAGGGATTGTGTAATCCAAATGGGCATGCTGTGACATATGTGTGTATGTAGATATATACTCTTGACTATTTATAGGGGCATTCGTGGACAATAAAATCCGGGAACCCCCTGTGACGACAGGCAGAGAAGTAGGATAAGATGAATGAAGAAAGAAAGCGTAAGAAACTAGTAGCCACTTCTGGCTGCAAACCACCTAGCAGGGAAAAGAATTCTCCTTACCCATATGAAGTTTAAAGCGCGGAGCCAGGTTTGCCCATGAGGAATTTGTCGCCAACCTCGAGCTTGCAGCACCGTCCTCTGGTAAAAACATCCTCCAACAAAATATACCAATAGCGCAACTAGTGATCTAAGAGGATGACAGAAGATGAATTAGCTTTGGGAAGATTATTGTAGGCTGGAATGACAGGAGGCCCACATGATGCCGAAAATCGAGACTGGTCCTAAAGCTTGCGGCTTGACAGTTGCACATGCGCTAGCAGTTCTGACTTCAAACCAATAACTGCAATCGTATTTCTGTGCAACAAAACTGATAGTTGGAGCAATCAAGTCCCTGTCACAGACGAACGAAAAGGTGAGGCCTTTGCGGTAGCCAGCATCATTGTCTTCTCCCTCAACTGGAACACCCTCAGAATCAAGCTTTGGGCAGAGGCTTCCACCGGTGTAATCTAGGATGAGTTTTTTGCCGTTGAACCTTGGGGATGAGGATGTGCGGCCTAGCGAGTATATCTTGTCGTCCTTTTGGTAGTATGCAGAGACGTTTTGAGAATTCGGGAGTGAGTGAAAGTGGAGTCCATCGGAGGGGACAGCTCCGCATATGTTGAGAACAAAGCTAGCATTGTAGTCAGTGCTTCGAATGGTATAGTTACTGTAATATGCTATTGTTAGCAACTAGAGGCTATAATAGCAAAAAAACTCGCAGGCGATTCGAGCTAAAGCGTACCCATCTTTCTTTATGAGAGAGTGGAGGTTGACGAAGGTGCCGGTCCTGTTGGACGTCGCGGAGCACAAAGGATCCGACTCGGCCAGCACGGTGGTCGCTAGGGCGATGAAGACAGCGGCTGTGATGAAGCGCAAAAGAGGCGGCCGAGCGTATCCAGTGAGCGACCGCATTCTTCTCAAAGGTAGAGGAAGTATGCTATATAGAGGAAAACCGGCGATACGTCGGAGAGAGAGAGCGAGGTGGCATGAAAGGGGCAGGGTTTAGACGGAAGTTGTCGTGATATCCGTCAGGGTGGCTGTCACTGTTGTATCTGCAGTCATGGCCTTTCCCTAGAAGCCGTGCCGGAGAGGAACTGATGCGAAAGAGGTGATGGCGATGGCGATGATGACGAGGGAGATGGGGAGGATGTGCCGCCGCGCGTGTCTTGTACTCCAACGGTTAATCGTTGACTCGGTCGCAATGCGAAACGCCTGCGCATCGATTCAATTGCAATACCACACCGCGACGCGACACGACAGTCCTCCCTCCATGTCGATGGGCCGCGACAACTGCTTACTGAGGCTTTCGTAAAGACTCTCGTCAAGCGCTGCCGACTCTGCCGCGGCGGGCGTTAAATTGGCTTCCGCCCTTTTAGATTCCCCGGGCTCAAGTCTACCGAAACGCCGGCCTCGATGGCGCCCAGAAAGCTTTTTGAGGACTTCTACTTAAACATAGTGTGCGCTCCTCCTCCTCCTCCTCCTCCTGGCGAACTAGACTCATCCCTTGCCACCTCCTCTCCTGTTTGTATCTCTCGACTCGACTCGACTCGATCTCGATCTCGATCTCGATCTCCGGCTGGCTGTTCACAATGATTCTCGCCAACGGACTAGCTGCGACAGCTAGAACAGCTACTTCTCCAAGTGTCGACAGACAGGCTCGCACTCATGGCTACGACTTCGCCGGCCCGTACGTATTCGCGCTTGTATTCCTGCTCCCATCTATCACACCACCCTCTGGGCTCCATCCACATCTGCTGACCAAACGAATGTTGTTATAAAAACACAGGTTTGGTGCTGCCGCTATCAGCATTGTCGCGCCTACATTCTCCTATCTCCTCTTCTTCGGCTGCAACGAACACGGATGCCCACCGACCCACCTTAGCTGGCCTCAATACGTTGATCGTGTCTTACCAACCTGGAACCAATTCTTTTCTCTTGAGGTCCTCGGCTACTTCATTGTCTACGTCTTCGCCCTCATATTCTTCAACCTAACTATCCCTGTCCGTAACCGCCTGGGCGTACAATTGAAGACTGGGGAGCGACTCATCTACAAACTTAATGGTATGGTGTACTTCAAATACAAATCGTCGATTTGCTTCTCAGTTGCGTTTTCGCTGCTTGCTCACGCATAGAATTCTTCGTATGCAGTCTACGAAACCTTTATGCCGTTGATGGGCGCCCTTGCTTTCGGTACCTACAAATATGGATGGGAATGGAGCTTCTGGACTTGGATTTGGGACCATTACCTCCACTTGCTTACTGCCGCCCATATTGTTGCATTTGTCCTGGCTTGTGCCGTCTATGCTGCCTCGTTCCGACCTTCGAAGCCACTCCTTGCTGCAGGAGGCAACACCGGAAACCATCTCTACGATGTAAGTGTTCGATAATGAATATTAATGAATAGTATCTAACTTGTACACAGTGGTTCATTGGGCGCGAGCTGAATCCTAGAATCGGCGGCTTTGATATTAAGCTCTTCTGTGAGCTGCACCCAGGCATGATGGGCTGGGCTATACTTAATCTCGCCTTTGCTGCCCATCAGTACCAAACCATCGGACGCATTACTGATTCAATGATTCTGGTCAATATTTTTCAGTTTTGGTATATTTTTGACGCTTTTTACAATGAGCCCGCCGTCCTTACCACGATGGATATTGTATCGGACGGATTTGGATACATGCTTAGCTTTGGAGACCTTGTCTGGGTCCCTTTCACGTACTCGCTGCAAGGGAGATATTTGGCAATGTATCCCGTCGATCTCGGCGTCCTCGGTGTATGCGGTGTTCTATTGGTGAAAGGTATCGGCTATGGAATTTTCCGAGGCGCTAACAGTCAGAAGAATGCGTTCAGAACGAATCCAGACAACCCTAGCCTCCGGCATCTTAAATATATTGAAACAGAGTCTGGGAGGAAGCTCTTGATTTCAGGTTGGTGGGGACTTGCTCGCCACATCAACTATCTCGGAGATTGGATTATGGGTTGGTCATGGTGTCTCCCTACTGGATTTGGGACCTGGGTGACCTATTTCTACGTGGGATACTTTGCCGTTCTCCTGATTAACAGAGAGCGGCGTGATAACGGCCACTGCAGCGTCAAATACGGTGCGGATTGGGACAAGTACACCAAAATCGTGAAGAGCAGGATTGTGCCCGGCATTTATTAGATATAGTCGACATGAACACCAGCACACTAGCAGGTGGTTTCCAGGCCTTCAATTTGTAAGATAGTTTATAGAACAATGCTATATAATATACATACTTCTAAGTTTTATTTATCAAGAAGTATTTGAGAACTTAAGAACTTAGTTACCCAAGCATTTAGCACTTAAGCATTTATTCTCAAGCGAGAAGTTGAACTTTCACATGTTTGGGACTGCTGGGCCACCAGCGTGGCGTTGCGTGGCTTATGTCACTGGTTCTGGTAGCATCCAGACACTCCAAGTATGTACATACGTCACTGCGAACGGTGGCCGTTCAAAACCCTACTTTCGTTTTCTACGCCAAACCTTGACATCTCGATTGTTACTTAAGCATCATCCGCTCCCCGATCTACTACAGCAGATCTACTATTGCCATCGCCATCAAGAAGAAAGTCACCTACCCCCGTTGTGGCACGCTTGCTAAAGCCCCAACGCCACACGCCAACGCCAACGCTCCAGACAGAATTACTCGCCCAGGTCCCACGGATGACCAAACCACCCGATATCAAACCTCCATTCTTCTATATTATAGAAAGTTCACACACTCTCTTCCTAATATGTCCTACGACAAAGATCGAGATTCGGCATCATCCGGGCCGGAAATCGCGACTCCAACAACTTCGAACCCTCCCTCTCCTCAACTGGCTGCGTCTCAGTTTTCTGCAGCGCCAGCTTCCAGCGAAAGCCACCAAAAAACTCTCTTGCTTCTGTCCTCAATATACCCTATCACTATAGTCCTAGGATCGCTTTTCTCTGTGATATCGCCAAATGGCCAGTCAGCTTCCTATTTCTCTCGGAAAAACAACATCTTCAACGTCTTTTTTGTTAAAATAGGCTGGTTCTGGACTTCCGCCGCCTTTCTCGTTCATATATCCACCTTGCGCCACCCAAATGCTCCACAAGCCCGTGTAAAGGCCCTTACTCGCTGGGGCCTTGCAACATTAGCCTGGATCTTGGTAACACAGTGGTTCTTTGGCCCTCCATTGATGGATAGAACGTTCACTCTTACGGGAGGTGCCTGCCAACCCGCATATGAGAGCTTTGACCGCTCGGTGCGGTCTTCAAGTGGCCAGAAATTATCTGTTAACGTAGAAGCGGCTTTCACGTCTGCTGCATGCAAGGTTGTGGGTGGTAGGTGGGATGGCGGTCACGACTTATCAGGGCATGCGTTCATGCTCACACACGCAAGTTTGTTTCTGTGGGCCGAACTGCTACCGCGGTTAGTAGACGGTTGGTGGAAGGGTAACACGGTTCCTAGAAACATAACACTTGCAACAATAGAGTGGTATGGTGTGCACTGGTTTGTCTGGGCAATACTGGGGCTTTGGTGGTGGATGCTCTTGATGACGAGCGTGTACTTTCACACGTGGCCTGAGAAGGTAAGGTATTGTCATTGGACACCTCTGAAACTGTAGGCAATACTAATTTTTCAATTGACATTATAGGTTTCCGGACTGTTTGTTGGCTTCTTAGAATGGGCTCTCTTGTATACATACATATTACCTAATAACCTTCAGGCTAGGCAAGCCTTTGGGACCCCAACGATATAGCGACAATACCGTTTATCATCTCGAGGGTCCTGTCTTTACCGCCTAGCCGTTACCTAGCCCCATGTGTAAATATGGGTGTGTTTCGTTGGAGTTCCGTACGGCTGCTCTTTCCTGTTGCAAAACGCCGTTGGCGTGGCTTAATAGTGCATTTCTGAACGAGTAATGATTATAATTAAGTAATTCGATAAAGTTAACTGTAAACTATTTTATCTCTGATGCCAGAAACTAAGTCTCGTGTAGTTTGTCCGAGGCAAGAAGCCTGTTAAGAGTTTCCAGGACTCTGCGCCTCGCCGCCTAATACATTCTTTAGATTAACCTCTCCACTACCCCTCTTCAAAGGCTGCTGCTGTCCAGTTCCCTCTTTCCACCCAATCATGTAAATGATCCGAAAGGTAGCTGGAATACCTGTCCCACTTCGAGACCCACCGTCTCCTGCAATTCCATGCAGTTCTCTGTACACTCCTTCGAGTCCCATTAACACATCTCTGCTAAGCCCAGTAAGTCCCTTCCTTCTCCCCAGTATCGCATTTGCTTCACCCATTGCCTGTAAGTCTTTGAGCAGCGCGAAAACGTCGAGATAGTCGACGATGATGTCGTCTACATCGATTGTAATCAATTTGAACCCTGCTTGCTGAAGAAGGGCCCCCATGTCACGAACATCTGCGAGGGGCGACACATGCGGCGAGACCCCGCCTAGTCGATCCGTATCAACGAGCTGCAGAGATGTACGAAGCTCGTAAAGTGTGTCCCCTCCTATCATAGCACAGAGGAATGGACTATCCGGCTTTAACACTTGATTTATAGAGGATAGCACCGAGGGTAGGTCGTTTATCCATTGTAGCGATCCGGCTGATATCACGCCATCGAAAGTGTCCGGCTTCAACTCGCCACCTTGAGATGTTGGACTGACAAGAATGGTTTCCTCGTCGAGTGGAAGGCGGGTAAGCTTCATTGAAGATGTTGGGGGAATGATGTAAGAGTCCTCATCGCGGGCGAGGTAGCCTTGCGACAGCTCTACGCAAGTAAGGTGCTTGATGCGGTCTGCGAATGGCCCGGATGGCGAGTGAGGCTTGTGGAGAGCGCGGGCGAGATGACATGCTCCCGCACCTAAATCAAGAACATGTCCATAGGACCGGTTGATGTCCTAGCAGCCGACTTTTAATATTCCATAAACAGCACAGTTGGGCATGCCGTCAAGCGTACATACGTATAGTCGCTCCACCAACCTGTTCGCGATTTCATCCCGTAGATAGTCGACGTTTCTTGACTCTCCCACATTTGACGCGGCTCGGTCTCGTTGTATTCTTTTGACCTCTCTGTCGAATATCTGCAACGAGGGTGCATTACCTTGGCGACGGCGAGCTGGGCTGCCTGAGGCTGTATCGTCTCTTTTCAGGTTCTCGTGGTTCGAAGCAACTGCTAGCTGCCGTTGAAAGTTGTGAGATGCAGCTACTAAGCTAGCGCTCCGCTGCCATGCTGATTGTGCGAGGATCAAAAGGCTTCCGACTCGTAGGGGAAGAGTGTTTGAGGTCATAGTTTTGTGCTTTCGGGAGATTTTACATTGCGGCGGACTGAGCAAAGTCAGACCTTGTTATAGAGGAAGGTAGGCTATATCTCGGAATGTACACAACTTTGGGCCTAGGGAAACATTGATTAAGTTTTGGCTACCGGGGCTACTGCTATTAGTTGGAATACACGTGGTAGGGTCTCTAGCGAAAGAGAAAGCGCTTAAAGTATACTTTATATATATTTGGAAATCCTGGACACAACAATTTTTTTATATACAATGGCCAGACGAAGCACACGAAGCCAAGACTTCGCGAATTCGTGAAATAAAAGAGATGAAGTGTGTGAATATAAGTACAACATGCCGGAGGTCTTTGCTTCTATCTATATTACAGTGAGTTGGTGAATAATTTACAACGTGCGCATACGTGATAGGAGGGGAGACTATCTAAATCATCAAGGAGAAGGGGAAACGGGTGGTCGAGTGGGATGAGTTGGTTTCATGCTTTCCCCCCCCGTCTTTTGGGGTTTGTTCGGCCCGGCTGCTTTTTGGGACCTGATGACTTTTTGGCATCCGTACCTTCAATATACCGCATTAAGTCGTCGATGCTGCGAGAATCGATCCCATCCTTCGTGATGATATCATCCGGTTTCATGGGGTCTGCTGATGTCAACCCTAAGCTAGGCTGTGGCTTCGTCCCCAGAGTCACTCGAGGGGTCATGGTGACCCGCCTGAGCCGGCGATTTTGCAAATCTTTAGCTTGCTTTGCAATACTGACGGCGTTCTGTGTCAGTTGCTCCAGCCAGTTTTCAGCCTCCTTCGTGTTTCTGTCCTCGGGACCAAATTCTTGTAGGAATACATTGTAGGCGTCCCGCATCCGGGACACTGCTCCCTTGGATTCGTTGTCCAAAGCCAGGGCCTGAGCAAGTTGGAACGATAAAGTCGCAGTATTTGGAGACGAAGGTCCGAATATCGTTTCGCAGAGTTTCAACGAAGCTTCAAACCACAACCTCGAATCGTGGTAGTGTTTGAGAGCTTGCAGCATAACTGCGGTGTTGTTCATGGTAGTCACCGAGTCTGGGTGCCCTTCCCCGTAGACAGTCTTCCACAAGTTTAGGGCATGGCGGATAAAAGCTAATGCTGCATTTGTATTCCCATTTGCGTGCTCAAAGAGCGCCAGGTTGAGATATGACAAGATAGTCTCAGCACTGTCGACTCCGAGAATTCGTTCTGCTACCAACACAGCCTTCCGAGACAACTCCACGGCAGCAGGTTTCTCATCCAATTGATAGTATATCATAGCTAGGGTATTGTAGACTCTTGCTACTTCGGGATGGAGGATCCCGTATATTTGTTCATGTAAAGACAGTGATTCGAGTAAGAGCTCTTGACCAAGCTCTCTCTGGTCTTGGAGAATGGATATTCTCCCAGCCTCTAGCGCTTCCTCAGCGAGTTGGCTCTATAATTAAACCATAAATTTGTTAGGCGGGTGGAATCAAATTAACGACATGCTTCTCCCCTCTCCGGGGGAGTAGAACGGCTGGGTGCATTTACCTTTGGCGAGGCTTCCTTTACTACTGCGATAATATTGATAACGTCTTCCTGTGTGAAAGATGTCGTTTGAATAGTATTCGAAACGACGCCATTCGCGCCAAATTGGGCCGGACCACCTTTCTTTTTCGGGTTTGGTTTCGATAGGCCGTTTTGTGCGTTATTCGTTTGCGGTGTTGTCGGCGAGGTCGACGGGGTTGTCTTGGTAAAGACGTAGTCTCTTGCGCGTAGTTGAAGCCCGAATTTTAGTGCAATTTCACGAAGCAACTGTTTGTGTTTAACGGTTTTATGGTATGAGTCGTCAAGTTTGAACCTGTATCTTTGAAAGACTTGTGCCTTAATAGCCTTTTGCAAGGATGACGGGGTTAATTTTTCGAACTCTGGTTTCGCTTTAGCGTAAACCTCCCAAAGAACACCGTCCCTTTCAGGTTTAGGATCTGGTTCGAGCTCAGCGCCTAGCAAACAATTGAGGTAATGAGAAATGCAATATGCAACGAGAGGGCTTGGAAGATCCCGAAGCAGTGAATTTAGGTGGTGTTTGCAGGCTCTAGCAATCATCTCCTGTTCTGCTAAGGTCTTCACGGCAAGCAGCTTTGGGCCTTCTAAAGCTGCTAATGTAGCAATAGTTCCTAAGTATCTGATGTTGATGCCTCTCTTATGCATCAAACGAGATAAAGAATGGCCGTCCATTGGAGACCCGACATCGCCTTTCTTCAGGTCGTCAATCTAGAAGCAGAGTTTGTCTTGTTAGCGTGCTTTGGTTTGGTAAAGGGTACAGGGTACTTACGAGGCCGGGGATAATCCTCTCTGTCAAGTATCTGCATGCCTGACGCACATCTTCTTCGTCTTTTGCTAATTGCTCCTTTTCTCCTTCAGTCTGTGGCTTCTGACCAGTGAAGACATCGGAGTTTAGAGAGAAAGTAAAACCAGATAAATCAATGGTCTCCTGATCATCTTTCTTATCCTTTTCGCTATCAGCCGCTGGGCTTGCTTCTTTCTCTTGTCGTCTGCGCTCAAGGTCGGAATTAACGTATTCCCTCATCTTTGTCTTCCAGATAAGTTCAATAAGCTCTGACCGCAGGACTGCCATCCTGTGGGGATACCGGGAATCGCCCTCTTGGTTCTCCCAATGTTCCTCCAAAAAGACAACGTCTAAGGGTGTTGTACGGTACAAATCCAAAACGTATTTACGTCCATCAGTGCCAAGCAGACCTTTTGTTTCGACGCTGGCAACTAGTTCGTGTCGTTCTCCCTTCTTGTCCCAGACCGGGTGTGACTTCACCCGTAGTGCCTTGCTTAACTTCTCAAATGTAGGGACGAAAATTTCGTTAGAAGCAATGACATCTTTTCCTTCGACGCCGCCATAATCAATTTGGGTCTCCCCTGGCTCCCTCTGCTTGAAAATCCCAGGTACGATGCTCTGTCCAACGATTCGCCGGCCTAGGTAATCAACGACAACAGTTCCAGGTGTTGACAAGCCTGTGATGTCCAAATTGTTTACCATTCTGACTCCCAAAATGTCCTTTCCCGTTGCTACTCTAGCTGCTTCGTCGCCGCCTTCTGCAGCAAAAGTACCTACACCGTCAGCGCCATAGGAGAAGAATATGTTATTATAAACAAATATCTGGGCGTCTCGTCCCTCTGTAGGGTTCAAAGGCGCTACTTCTCCTCTTGCAATCAACACCGCGCCTCGAACCGCAGCATCAGTGAAGTCGGCAAAGAGTTTGGAAAGTAGCCGTTCTCGGAAGACTCGTTCTTGAACAGTTTCCTTGGGCAACTCTCGGGTGGATTGAAACTCCTCATTAAAATCCCTCAAGGTGTCATTACTTTCGGTTCCTGCAATCAAGAACGTTTCTTGGGATCGTGAGATGTCTGGTGAATGGGAGAAGTATGGCGCGACCTGAGGAGGCACTAGCCAAGGCGAGGCAGGGATAGCATTGGTGGGTTGGAAAGATACTAGAGGGTCTTTCTTTGATTGAACCTCATGTAATTTTTTAAATTCAACTCGGAATTCTGGTGACAGCTGTGAGACTAGCTCCAACAGTGAGTGTGCTGAATACCCTCTAGGTGTGGTCTTTGGGAGTGGGTCGAACTTGTTGCTACTTGAGCGATTAACATAGAATCCGGAAACATGCGAAGTGATTTGAAACTGTTCTCCTTCTAGGGTCGTAATTTGCAAGTATAGCAAATGTCCCCGTTGCCTTAAGCTATGAGGCGGGGGGTTCCAGGGAGATAAAGATAGGGCTTTGATAGTTTTTGGAGGTGGCTGCGGGGCCGCTGGCACTAGGTCTTGAAGGGATGCCGGCGCTTCAAATTCGTAGTCTGCCATTGCATGCATTCGGGTGCTCGCATTTTTTCCATCTTCCGCGAAACCGGTATCGATTGAATCAAACAGAGTGCAGCCGGCATTTACACCAGCCATGAGGTCAATTCTACTACTTGCAGCTCCTATCAGCTCCCTGACCCGTAGCAAATGGATTCGAGCTTCTTTCTCTGTGTATGGGTCTTCGATAAGAACGAGTTCCGAGTCTGGTGTGATCCCTGGGACATCTGAGAGCTCTACAAAATCGTTGATGCGCTCCCCATTGTGTTCGAGATGGAAGCATGAGTACTGGAAAGTATCAGGGAGTTCTATGATAGATTGGCGAATATCCTGGACCTGTTCCTGCGTCGAGACCTGCAGATTTAGAACCACTTCCGGTCAGTTGATGTCCTCTCGTTGTATTCGCATGTCTTGCGGGTTGGATATTTGGCTTAGTACCATAACGTGAATTTTGAACGGGTGGTGAGGTAATTTGACGACCAGTTGGAACACTATCGACAAGGATTATATTAGTCGTCTGCTTGAAGGTTCGAGTCTCTTTGATGCTTGTATGTCTAGGACAGGGTAGGATTTCGTACTCTGATCAGGATGCGGGGTATCAACATTTCCATTGACATCCTCTTCAATTGTCGAAGCACCATTGATAGTACCGGCGTCCATTGAAGTGGAGGAGCTGGCGGTGACTGGCGCTCCAGAAGATTCGGTCACCGGATTTTGTTCCACATTTGGTAGATCTAAAGAGTCTTGAGTTGTCAAACAGCGGTTAGATATGAAAGCTTGGTTGCAATGAACAAGACGCACGAAGTCCTGATGAACGGGAAGACTGGAAAATAGGACATGTATAGCACTTTGAGCTAAGCGCACCATGTAAAAGTTGTTTATGGCTGCATAGCAAATTCTGACCAGGGAGAAACTGCAGAACCCATGCACGACGAGCGCAGATCTGGCCCTAGATTCAAAGGAGTCACGTCGAACGATACGACAAAGGAGCAAAACTGCAGATAAAGAAATATAGCACTAGATTTTGCCCTTCATTCTACCGTTTCCCGCAAATTGCGGGGGTAGATGAGAGGGAAAACCGAGGAGAGGCGGGATCTGGATTTCGAGCAGATCAAATATCGTTGACTGGCTCGGGTTGCTTACCAGGTCCTCCGTGTTCTGCCATTGCGAGTTCTCCAAGCAGCTGGCTGTCCTCCTGGAACTAGTCACGGCGAGATTCCCTTTTGACTTGTTGGCTCTATATTTTTCCCCGGTGGGGGCGTCCGCGGTAAAGAATGGCAATGGGGTAGAGGTGGGTGAGGAGATGAGTGATAACAGTGGCGGCAGGGTGCGAGAACGAGTGAAGAGTAAATGTGTTGCGGGCGTGGTTGATTGTGGTGCAGAGGCCGGAAGCACAAAATTTTTTTTGGTGCAGCGTTGAGATTTTACTGAGGCTGCAAATTTTCCGTTTCCACACCCTGCCGGCCGGGCGGCCGGGATTGGCATGTCTTGCCCGATCGTCCAGGTTTGCACCCGGCTGGCTGTGGGCTTCGGCCGATGGGCGCACGACATGCCGCTACATGCACACGCGACTGCTGACTAGTCCCAGCCCAAGACGCCCAAAAACATACAAGCGCAGATGCGCGATTACAGCGGGTCGGGTTAGGGACGATAGAACGTCGAGATACTTCAAGATGAATGCATGTAGATATATATGTACATGTACACGGCACGGCAGGACATCGTCACTTCTTCTCATCGCTATCGTCATCGTCATCGTCATCCTTCTCCGCTGGGGTGGCGGTAAAAGAAATCACCTTTTCTTTGTACCCCTTTGCGCTATGGACCGTGAATTCGTACTTGCCAGACTCCCACAGATCCTGTTCGTGGCCCGGAATATAAGTGTTTGCTCTGTTGCTTTTGATGAACTGACGAAGAAAGAAAAGAAAGAAAAGAAAGAAAAGAAAGAAAAGAAAGAAAAGAAAGAAAAGAAAGAAAAGAAAGAAAGGAAAGAAAGGAAAGAAAGGAAAGAAAAGAAAACCCAAACGCCTACCTTCAGTGTAATCTCGCGAGTTCGACCTAGACTCTCCACTTGTCCAATCCTTTCCAGTGATTCCTCTAACAACTTATCGAACTTAGGATCCTTGCAAACCCTCCGCATTGCTAACGCCATGGGAACAGAGTCTGCTCGAACGTTTGCCTTGCTATCAATTGTGAAAAGATTCAGGTGCTGATTTTCCTAGTCCGTCAGAGAAAAATATGAAATATAATTAGGGTAGGGTGCCAGGCAAACGCACGTCATATCTATGGATGAAGTCTGCCCTTGTCATAATTTCTCGAGCGATGTGCAACGGGACTTGGGGCAACTTCCAGCCCCGCTCGTCGTTGTAGGAGCCACCCTCTACATCGTCTTCCATGTCGACCAGCGCTTTGCACAGCACCATAGCGGCAGACGCAAACTTGGAATACCTTGAGAACACAACGAGTTAGCCGTACGTCCCCGTTTCGTCTGCAGAGAGCAATGCCTCAGAATTATCCTCACTCGTTGACATCATCATCTTGACCTTCTCCAAGTAGCCCACAGTTTGTAAGAAGCCAGCGTTCCTCGTTTTCAATAATCTCGTTTGCTTTTGCTTCCATGTCCTCTGCTTGAGCGACTCGACTGAGGTATGACAGTCGGCCTCCGACTAGTTCGTAAATTCGCGCCAGGTCGACATCGGAATCTCGATGCCTATGATGTGTGAGGCGATAGCGACGCAATGCTGTTATGGCCATATCCTTTGGCAAATCCTGGACGGTTATCAACTCCATCCGGGAGGCATAGTGTTTAAGCTTCTCGTAGACAATGTAATCATCTGAGCAGAAAAGAACAGTACATAGGCCCGTAGCTGCCCAAGCCTCTGCCCTCTGCTGGAGCAGTTCGATGAGGTCCAAGCCATCCTCATCGTCTCTAATAAGATGCATTGAGTTGAAAATTAGAACTAGAGGTCTCCCGGTTTTCTTTCGTCGACTAAGGGCGACCTTCTCTAGCTTGTTGAAAGCACGTTCGATATCCAGGAGAGCTGTTGTATCTCTAGGGCCCCTAATTGAGAACAGAGAGCCAATGTAATCTAGTACGCGTTTTATATCAGCAGTGCTCCAGGAGGATGTATTGTCTAAGCGGAGACGTACCCTCGTGGAATTCGAAATCCAATGCCTTTCCAAGGCGGATTCGAAAAATTTCTAGATCTGATGGATTGAAAAGCATGGATCAGTCTTGGTCACGTGATAGGCAGAATTTCGACGGATCGGGGAGACGAGCCTGCGTGGCATTCCATCATGGCGATTCCAAAGCCATCGACCTTCTGCATCGCATCTAGCACCATGGATGTTTTACCGGAGCCCTTTTCGCCCAGGAGAAGGTAATAATGCCCGTTTTCTTCACCGGCGACGACCATATCAATTTTATCCTGTTCAGGTCGTACGATCCTGATAATCCAAGGTTGGCTTTTTTGATGATAACATTTACATTGCGGGGTAAGGAGCAGGCGGAGCACTTACCATTCCTTTGGGGTACCCCCGGGCGCAATGGACGCTGCGCCTCGGCCGGCAGCAGCCAGCTCAAGAACAGGATCTCCGGGCTCGAAAGCATTGTTGATCTTTTGGAGAACCAGATGCTTATAATATCTAAGAGCAGGTCAAAAATGGCCGAGGGGAAGCTTGATCAGATATCAACATGAAGCATGCGGACCGACCTTCAGAAGGATTATTCTCTTCTGGGTGTGGTCAGCTAGCAGCGGCAGAGCAGGGCTGACCTACTTGTGGTATCCGAAGCCGGCTAACCTATGTCATCTCGTTGATGATTAGCATATTTACTATTTATCCTATAGTTAAAAGAAGACAGGAGGGGTTCTAGGGAATGGTATGGGTTCAGGGCGGAATGAAGAAAGTGGAGTGGAGTGGAGTGGGGTGGGGTGGAACGGAATGAGGGAGTGTGATGTGTAAATACCCTAGGATTGCAAGTGATGCACCGGTGGTCGAGGCACTCTCAAGCATGCGATACGCGGTCTGCTTCCATTGCTGACGCCTACGGGCAGATTCATTATTGTCGTGGCCTCCGGACTCTTTCGAGTCTCCCCAGGCTTGAGTGTTCGGCTGAGGTTGGACGTCTTGGCCTATTTCGCCCAGTAAATCAATAAACGTGCGTGGGAATGATATCTAGCCCGACTGTATGTGTAAGCTTACATACTGGGGCCAAATTGGTAGTCGTTCCCGCCTCCAGTGCTTCCGGGGCCTCCAGTGGCCTGGCATCGACGCTGGATCCGAGAGAGAAGGGTAGCGGCAGGGCAGAGAATGTGCGCGGGTGTATGCGGACGTTGAATGTGGTGTCGCAGTAGAGGGGTTCGTGACGCTGGCAGGTATGCCCTCGCAGCCATTGGTAGGTAGACGGAGGTGTTTTGGTGGTGGTGGTGGTGGTGTTGGTGTTGGTGATGGCGATAATAAATGAACACAAATGAAATGATATGGGATAATAATAATAATATAAAATAAAATGGAGGGGATTAAATACGGTGAAATCACACAGGAGGTGGGAGGAATGCTGCTGTTGTGCCGCCGACAGCTAGTCTACATTGCCCTGCGTACACCTGGCCAGTCGCGCGAGGTGGAAGTGGAAGCGCAAGTGGAGGTGGAGTTAACTACTTAGACTTAGTACCTAGGTAAATAAGTACTTATATAGGTACTTAGTTGCGCTTTGCGGTTTGGGACCTGCGCCAAGGCCCAGTCAGTTAGAGCTGGTTCAGATAATAAGCAGCAAGTTAAGCGTATTTCAATGATCTAAGTGCCAAGTGGGTACCTAGACAAGTACCTACTTGGTTCTATCGCGGGGAAGACGCGTTGGGAGAACCCCCCCAAATAATACTCAGTCTTGTTTGGGCCAGTTGATTAACTGACAGAGATCTCTCTGCCCATGTTTCCTCCCCTCTCCGTCAACATCATCATCATCATCATCATCATCATCACCATCACCACTTCTTCACTTTTCTCACCGACACCAGTGTCGTCGCCGCCGCCTTCTCTCAACATAACACGACCTGCAGGTTTGCTTGCCAATGGCAACAGCGGTGCTTATCTAAGCTGCAGCAACACGCTGCGACGCGTGACACAGTGAAACAGCGTTGTGTGTGTGTGGTCGGCGTGTCCAAAATAACAGTAAATTAAGGTGCTGTTGCTGGTAAAATAAAATCAAATATTCCAGCAAGGCGGCTAAACCCTTCCCTCTCATACCTATCCACCATCACCACCACCACCACCACAACTACCCCCTCGTCTCTCCACATCCAACCTTGCGTATACACACACACGCACACAAAAAGTTCTCTTCTTTACGCCTCCCTCCGACTAAAGAGCAATATTATCGTCGTCCTCTTTCCGCGGTCACTTGACCGAGCATCCTCCTCTTCCTTCTCCTACCCATCTCCTGCCCTGAGATCGAAATCTCACTTCAGATGCAGAGCCCTTCACATCGCCGCACCCGGAGTCGTGGTGACGGCAACGTCTCATCTCCCGAAGCCCCCAACAAACGAAGAAAGGTTCGTCACTCCCTATCCTATCAATCCGCCAATTACTCGCCGTCAATTCCTCAATAAAATGGTATCTGACCCGCTTCGTCCCATCTAGATTGAATTGCAAACCCCGACACAGCTCTCCGACTACCAGGTCAATACCGTCATTTCCAATCTTGCAACTCCTTCCAATGAAGTTGTGGCCGCTCATGATCATGCCAACGACAAAAACGCCCGTGATCACCGAGATGGTGTCACAGCCTACGCAAAGATTTGTGGCAGAGACTGGACCTACTATGTCAAGGATCTCAAGATATCCATCGGCCGCCCCCCAGATTCACGCCCTCCTGGCAACACGTCCCTGACGGAAAATGAAGTCGACATCGATCTCGGCCCCAGCAAGCTAGTCTCTAGAGAACATGCTGTCATACAATACGACACTATGGAGCACAGATGCTGGATTTTGGAAGTTCTCGGTCGAAATGGTGTTAAAATCGACGACGAGCAGCATAAACGGGGTACAACTATCCAGCTCCGCAGCGGGAGCATGTTTGAAATTGCTGGCGTCCAGATGTTGTTTGTCTTACCAAATCAGCCTCCAGCTGTTGTTGATAGTGTTCTCCGTCGTGCCCTAGAAGGGCCGGGAGAGTACATCCCTGAAGTTGACACTCAAGAGACCCATTTGCAACAAACACAGCTCTCTTCCGATGCCGGGAACCCTAAAATCAAGAAGAAGCCTTCAAGTTTAAAGAAGAAGCCCGAGGTTCAGCCGCCGAACGTTCAGCCTGCCACCAACTCCTCGAGTACCAAAGCCTCCAATACATCTAAACCCACCCAAGCCACCATGGTTGCCCCCAATATCACGCCCCACAAAGAACCACATACCAGCCCAAGTTACCATAGAGGGCTGATGCTTGAATCAACGGAGGATATCGACTATTCTCTGGAGTCATCCAAGGAGATTAAGCCGCCTTTCAGCTACGCGAATCTTATCGCCCAAGCAATCCTCTCAAGTTCGGATCAAAAGTTAACGTTGGCAAACATCTACGCTTGGATTCAGGAAAATTACGCCTTTTACCGCTTTGCAGCCTCCGGGTGGCAGGTATGAATAGCGCCCTAAAACCTTGATTGAAATATTTGCCTAATATGGCCGATTTTATAGAATTCCATTCGACACAATTTGTCCCTGAATAAGGCTTTTCAAAAAGTACCTCGTAGGACCGATGAGCCTGGAAAGGGGATGAAATGGCAGATTGCGCCGGATCATCTTGAAGAATATACTAAAAAAGTACAAAAGAACGCCTCGGGAAAATCAAACAAAGCATCATCTCCCCACGTCAGCTCACCCGTAAATATACCTCTAAAGGGATCCATGCCTACCAACGCAATTTTCCGGCAAAGCTCGTCGACGGCACTCAAGTCTAGCAACACCTCGAAACCTCCAAGGTCTGTGACGCCTCCGCCTTCGCAAATTGGACTCGGACCCTCGCTCGTAACACCGAAAGAGGCATTTACCCCAGACCGCGGTTCTCGGGTATCAATCAAAAGCAAGGTAGTTGACAAGTGCACAAAGCCAGGAATTCTATCCCAGAAGTGGTTTCCTAATCTTTGTGTTCTCTTTAGATTGATGAAAACCAGGATGATACTCTGATCGCGGCCTCAACACAAGATGCACCAATGTCACCATCAGGAACTCGGGCCAATCAAATTGCAAGTTCGCCTTACATTGATAATACCAATCCGATACCTGCAGCAATTACACCGGCGCCTCAAAAGCGTAATCCTCACCTAGCGCCGCCTTCGATTAACCAATTACCATCGTCATATCTACCGACTTCCTCACCAGCACCTTTCTGGAAATATCTCAAC
This sequence comes from Drechslerella coelobrocha, assembly GCA_036971555.1. Taxonomy (NCBI): domain Eukaryota; kingdom Fungi; phylum Ascomycota; class Orbiliomycetes; order Orbiliales; family Orbiliaceae; genus Drechslerella; species Drechslerella coelobrocha. Next base: position 2,490,727 of record JAJTUH010000007.1, read on the forward strand.
TTTTTAACACCAGGTCGTGCTGATCATAGTTCACCTATAAAAAGCCCTCATCTGCGAAGCAGCAGTCCACCGGAGCCTCTTGCCCCCATCGCAAGCAAACTGAGGGAGGCAGGAAGCCCAATCAAAGACAAGGACAACATCTTCCGGGGGAAACAAAGCCCTTTCAAGTCCGAGGCTGCCAATCCGCCTGCAAATCTAGACGGAGATTCGGATGAAGCTGATACGGACGATCTTGCTGGAATCGACCTCTCTAGGTATGTATAGTCAAATCCTTGTAACCACTACTTGCTCACGTAAAGGACTGACACTATCATGCGTATTTACAGGGGATTCCAAAAAATTGGCAAATTCCACGCACGACAAGCGTTTAGCCAACCAACCCGCCCACGATAAGTGGTGAAAGATGCATATATTTTTGATGATAAATTTTCGGATTGTGTTTCAATTGTTCTAACACTTTGCATCTTGGGATTTGCTTTTTGAACGGGTTACCTCTCTTTTTTTTTTTTTTTGTTTTTTGTAAGGGGGGGAATTTTTTCCCTCTTTTGCTTCCTTTCCTTTTCGTTTCTTTTTTTCTTCTTTCTTCTCTCTCTTTCTTAAGATGCTTGGAAGGTTATCGCTAGAGACGCTCGGTATAGTTTCGGTTTTTCTAGGATAAAATCCTAATGTGGGCTATAGAAGAGAAGAAACACAGTACCAAGATTCGGCTATTTATTGAGGAACACGTTGGTATGAACAGAGAGCAATTCGTTGCTAACATAGTTTCTACTCTGACACATGCTACTGATTTTTCTTGTCCGTCGTACGAGGACCTTCGCCTGTATTGCCTAAGAGCAGCAGATGCTTTTGGGGAGGTTTCTGAATTGAAGGTCTCTTGTTTAGCGATGTAGCTGTTTTTCTTATGTGCATAGCGGTGGGTGCATAATATCGCGACAAATTTGATTGATGACCGAAATAGGACGGATGCCAAATGGCGTGGAAGGAAGCGAAGACGAAGGAACAAGACGACGCGATTTCGTCAGCGTGCATTGGCCTCGCCAATATCCGGTACCGCCAAGAAAACAAAAAAAAAAAACTCTTTTTCCCACGTGCAACGATGCGTCTGGGGTACACGCATACGTAACTACTTTGAATGGTTGCCCGCATTTTGCTATTTAAGGAGCCACCACGTCTGGGAGTATTTATCACCATGTGGCCCTGCCCGAGCCATGGTGGTCAGTCGACGTGAATTTTATTTACCTAAGTAGTATTTAATTTTTATTTTTTTTTATAAAAAAAAAAAAAAAAATGTGAAGCAGCAGCAGCAAATTTCCTCGTTGATTCTTTTCGGGCCTTGCTTCCACTTTCCCCGCTCTTTAATAGAGGCTATATTGGGCTTGAAATAATAGGGAGTTAATATGATAGCGTACTCTTGTACACATTCCATCCCCTGGCCCTGGCCTCAAGGATGGTGCGGTGACTAAGCAAGAATCGAGGATTTGGCTGCAAGCATAGACGCACCCATTCTTGGCTTGGCAGGCCTAATAAGCGGTACTTCTTTCTATCTATCCGACTGTCTGTCTGAACCCAAAGACCAAAGCCCGAATAGTCATTGCACAGTCAGCGTGGACAGACACCCAAAACCGCCGTTCTCCGAAGGCCCGCTACCGGGGGAGTGCATGCAACGAACCAATTGGAGTCCGGGCGGAGGCTTCAGCGACGTAGGTGGCTTGCCAAGCGCATGCTCGTGGTTACCCGGCAGCCTCGCCCATCCACGTTTTCATTTCGGTGCCGATGCGCTCGACGAAAGGGCCGAGCAGAACTTTGCAAAGGGGAGGGGGCCCTGTGCCTTTTGAACACACCTCTTACGCGGCTTTCCCCACCTGCTGCCTGCCTGTCTCGCCTGCCCCTCAGCCCTTACATGCATCCATGCTCGTATACTTGCCTCTTCTGAGCAAGCCGCTCCTCTCTCCCTCTCTCTCTCTCTCTCTCTTTCACTTCGTCTCGGGATGCAAGAGTTGGGACTGCAGCTGTGTAGCTAGTAGCAGCTCTCTGGAGTTGACAAACCGTCGAATAGTTCCTTTTTTTTTTTGGCCCAAGGGACTGCTTTTCCCCCCCAGGAAAGCCCGCGGCATGAAGAAACCACAAGTTATCTTGAATGCTCGCCCCGTCGGTTTACTGATGCTTCCCATCATGCAAGCACCTGCTGGTAGCTGCCTTTATAGGCCGTATCCCAATGGGATATACGTAGACCTGGGGGCCGTCCCCCGGACGAAACGCTCAACTTTAGTGGTATGATTCTGATTATGATGCAGATGCGGATGCTGATGATGTAGCTCTCGTCTCGTTTCAAAAGCGCTTGACGCCAAGGGCTACTCTGCATGTATCTTCTCGCCTCGCTGACTCGAACCAAGCGGACAGCAAAGGCTGGGCCGAGGAATTCAGCTCCCAAGCGGTCTGTCCTTTTTTTTGTTTTTTGTGTTTGGTTTGCAATTAGCCGAAAATACCTGCGTCTTGTGCGGACGGATTAGTTTGTACCCGTCGAATCTGTTTTTTTTTTTTTTGTTTTCTTTGGCTTTGGCTTTGGCTCTTCGCTTGGTTTCGTACAATTGCAGGAGGGAGTTTAGGGAATTAAGCTAAGATGCTTAAGTAATGCATGCTTCGGGCTTGTCCTCTGGCCCAAGGTCGCTTTCATGTTCTCAGCCAGGTTGGATGGATTAATTGCTCGTCAAGCTGCTTCTAAATAACCCTTTTTCTTTTTTCCTTTCTTTTCCCTTCTTTCTTCCCTTTTTTTTCTTTTTCCTTTCAAGCTCTTTCATTATTTTCCTCCATTTGGTTCTATATATCTTGTGCTCCAGGAACTTGCCGCAATAGTGTATATTATAACTCTACATCATTGCCCTTCCCCGTGCTCACGCATACTGATTTGGAACTCCAAAGGGAATTCAATCTCAGAGAAGACATATCGGCCAGCTGAATCGACAGGCCCACAGACGACGGGTTTTCGATACCATTTGCCTTTAATTTTATACATTTTTATTGTATATACTAGACATCCCGAGCAGACCAACGGTATACGCAGTACCGGTATAAAGCATCGAAAATCCAGATACCCGTTGCTCTACCAGCCCTTTGGTTCCAGCAGCCCCACCCGTTGCCTCAGTTGGCCCGGGGCTACGCTCCGCCCCAAAGTGCTTCCTGCTCTCTCCCTCTCTCTCACTCACTCTCGCTCTTGCTCTCTCCCTCTCTCTGTGTGTTTCTCTCTGTCCCTCCCTGTCTCTCCCGTCTTTTCGTTTTTCTTCTCTGACTCCCTTGCATCTACTTGGCGATACTAGCCAGCATCGTCCATTTCGATCCATTCCTTTGCCTTCTTTTTTATTTTATTTTATTTATTTTTCACTCCCTAATTTTTTTATTTTATTTTTTTCCCTTTCTTTATATTTGTTTTTCCGTCCTTTATAATTTAACCTTTATTAGCATTATCATTATCATTATCAGATTATAACTTTTATATTTTTTCTTTTCTTTCTTGGGGTGGGAATAGAAAATATCGGTGTTGGTGTGGTCGTTGCTGTTCAGGAGACCATTTTGTTGTGTTTTTGCGGCAGCGGCAAGCAGATTGGGTAAGCAGGCTCCCATCCTCCCCAAATGCCTCCTCTCTCCAAACCATCACCATCACCAAAAAGTTTACTATTCTTTTCTTCTATCAGCTATAGCTTCTGTTGCATGGCACAACCCCTTCTCTCACTACAATCCCTTTTTTTTTTTTTTTTTNNNNTTTTTTCTCTTCCCCCTTTGTTCTATGACCCAATTGCTACAGCCAAAACTGCTACGCAGATGAACAGCAATACTCACACTCTGTAAATCTTCTTCCACATCGCATGTAATGGTTTGTTGATATGTGCTGTCCCTCGTAGGTATGGCAGATCGTGATGGCCACGAATCAGACGATGGTTCCTCTCTTGGAGACGACCCGATTGGAGAAGGCCTCGACGACGCCGGTCCTGGTACCGGGCCTGGCTCCAGTCCTCAGACTAAACCAGCTCCTTCAACCTCATCCACCCCCTCCACCAATCCCGTGAAGCCCGTCCCTCTTCAGAAGAGGAGAAGAGTAACACGAGCCTGTGACTGCTGCAGGAGGAAGAAGATCAAATGCGATGGCCTGCAGCCCTGCACCCATTGCTCCGTCTACAGTTACGGTAAGACTTGACCCCATCGACTCCAATATAAACCTAGCTGTCTCTACCACAAAGGTGGCTCCTTCTGAGCTGCATTTTGTTCCTTTTTGGCCGCCCCTGGAAAGAAAGACTGACATCTAAGCCCCTACGGTGCTCCCCTGTTTAAAATAGAGTGTACCTATGATCAACCGTCGAACAGACGCAGAAATCCAACACCCCAGTACATCGAAGCGCTGGAGGGCCGGCTGCAACGCCTTGATGCTTTCTTTAAACTGATGCTGCCCGATGCTGACCTCGATCACCCGAGTTTTGAAGCGGATAAACTACCACAGATTCAACAAGCTCTGAAAAAAGGTATGAGTAAGGATGCTTCGATGCTGCCTTCGACAAGTCTTCCCCCGTCAAATGACCAGGAAGCTCTACTAGAAACTATGGTTGAGGCGACCGGCCGACTTGATATCGACGAGTCTGGACGTTTTGACTTTCACGGGCATTCTTCGGGTTTTACTTACCTCAACAAGCTCCGAGAGCAATTTGGCGACTTACTCGGGACTGACATTGGGAGGACGGCTCTCCTGAAGCTGCGTCCTTTTCGGCCCTTGCCTCAGCAACCCCGTTCAACCACAGAATCTCCAAACAGCAGCTACATTTCGGATACTCTACCCTTGCCACCACGAGAGGTGGCCAAGGAACTAGCAGCCAGTTGTTTGACCGAAGCTTTGCTTATGTTTCGATTCATCCATCGCCCATCTTTTGAAAATCTTGCCGATCGACTATATGATCTCGAATTCGATGGCTATGGAAACGTGGAGCATTCGTTCCTACCCGTATTCTACCTTGTCCTCGCAGTTGGTTGTGTGTTCACTAGGAAAGCGGAACAGCATGGCATATCTAATGTTCTTGAAGAAGGGTTAGTGCTTCATTCTGGCATTAGATGGCAGTTATAGTTGGTGGGATTAACGCTAATGTTACTCTCCCAGCGCAAAATACTTTACTGCAGGAAAAAGATTAACCGATATCACAGACTGTAGGGATGTGACATCACTGCAATGCGTTCTATTAATGATATTCTTTCTGCAATCATCCGCAAAGCTGGCAACCTGCTACTCCTATGTTGGAATTGCGGTAGGAGCCTCTTTCAGACTAGGATTGCACCGAAAGATCCCCTTTCCGGACCCAGTGGAAGCCGAGATTAGGAAAAGGATATTTTGTACCGTTCAGAAAATGGATATTTCTGTCAGCGCCCTAATCGGTTTGCCAAGGATGATTCACGAGGAGGATATTGATCCAGAATATCCTACTGAAGTAGACGACCAGTACATAACACAAGATGGCGTAAACCCTGGGGGCTTGGGCCAGCCCAACAGCATGTCGGCGGCAAACGCTCACACGAGACTTATGCAAATTCTGGGCAAAGTTATCAAAAAGATATATCCGATAAAAGGTCTGCAACCGAGTAACTGTGGAGCACGCACCGGCTATATGATAAGCTATGCCGTTGTTCGGGAAATAGAACAAGATCTAGCGAGCTGGCAGGAAGGATTGCCTTCTTATTTACGCATTGGAGATGATTCCCCCTCTCGTTTCTTAAGGTGTGTCCCCTCTTCTTGATTGGATAATATTCTAGTCATCAAGTCGCTAAAACATATATTTCTAACCCTGACAAGGACCCAGTACCTGCTTCAGCTCACCCTTGCCCATGTTAAGATGATGTTATACAGGCCTTTCATACATTACGTTGCCCAGCCGCGAGATGGCAGAGTTCGGGATGAGAGACCATTCGCGAGCGCTGCTTCTTGCATAAACACATGTCGGGAGATCATTCACATATGTCAGCAAATGAGAGACAAGGACATTTTAAGCGGGGCATATTGGTTTTTGATATACACGACCTTCTTCTCTGTCATATCATTGCTCTATTTTGTGTTGGAGAATATTACGCATGCGGATGCGCCGGCGGTTCTTCGGGATGCGACGATTGGCAAAGATTGCATATTTGCCCTTAAAGATTCCAGTATAGCGGGTGAACGTTGTTCTTCGGCTTTAAAGGTAGGGATAACGACTCGAAAATATAGACCATTCTAGCATTAGAAGCACCATGTAAGCTAATTACATGGAACAGCCGTTATTCGAACAGCTACCCAATCGACTCCGTGAAGGGTTTGGGAAAGCCCAAACGAAGAAGCGAGGGCGCGCTATCTCACCTGCGCCACTTCTCCCTGGCAAAAATCAACAGCAGACTACAGGAGATTTTAGCAGCTCTGCAAATTCATCAGCTGCAGGAAGGTCTAGTACATTTCCTGTGACAACCTTCAGATCGAGTGTAGGAACACCGGCTACGGCGACACCAATCAGCTTGCCCGATGCTGCAGCCAGACGCAGTTCTCACGATAACCAGCAATTTGGACATGAGATACTCTCCCCAAGTTCCATGGCTGAAGGGCAGGAATCTAAACATTCACTTCAGCAACATCTTGGAGGGTTTACAGGGATGCCGGATCTGAACGCTCTGATGTTCCCAGCATCAAATGCATTCGCCTATGGGAGCCAAGCAATGGTGTTCGATGTTCCACATCCTGGAGAGAATACAAGAGAATCTGCAATGGGTGGCCGTGATGGGCACGTAGCTGCCACTAGATCTGAGCGACGCAGCTTGGGTACAGGAAGCCCGTCTTTCGACAATGTCGAGGTTCAGCTGTACGGCCCGCTTCCACCGTATGTGTACTCAATCGAGAACGCTGGCGCCGGGTTTGGGACCCCGGGGGCAACCTACCCAACCATGACCATACCTGTCACCGCAGCCTCGGGGGCAGAACCTGATGGTATGATGTTCGATGCATTCAATCAGATGATTCCCGATCGAGGGCAAGCAAAACCAGACAGTCAGTATCCGACGAATCTTGACGACTTACTAAAGATGGGTATCAACGACGATGACTGGGACCCTATTTTCGGCAATCAAGGACATTACTGAAAAGAAAAGAAAAGAGAAAGAAAAATAAAAAGAAGAAAAGAAAAGGTTCCAATAAATAAATAAAACTAAACAGTCGTTTCATGGCGCTATTGTTCACATTTTTTTTCTCTTCTGCTACGCTACATCCGCTGAAAATAGGCGCTTGGCCTATGTATGAACTATAGGTTCTGCACAGGTTACTTAACGAATTCCGCGTTTTCCTGCATTACCGCTGCTTACCAACGAGCACCTCTGTGTATGACCAGTGTCTATTTGCAATCCTCTATTTAATACCCTTACTAAGTATATATCGGTATCGATGCCTGGCATCAACTCAGGCGAAAATGGTTCCATGTGTTCCTGGATAGCTGCACACCCACAGCATCCTTGTAGTGATGTCATCCGAGGCGCCCTAGCTTCCAAAACGGACAGGAAGAAGTAACAATAATGCTAATATATGTATCAAGGATTCGTATATACGTGAGATAGTGTGAAAGATACAAACCCCCCCAAAACAAGAAAAAACTGCTAAATTCGATAAAAATAAAAAATAAAAAATAAAAAAATAAGTAGAATAAAAGTAAAATAATAATATGCTGAGATTATTATTCTAGCACCATCCACTGTCACTAGTTAATCCTTCCAATCCCAAACCTGGGCCAGAAACTTATGCATGTTCACCTTCTTCTTTTGCATGTCGACAATCCAGGGGTGTTCCAGCATCCTCCACGGACTCGCACGCCGAGCTGTATCCTTTTCCAGACTATTGTTGCAACATTTATCAGCAAGCGAATTTGCCGAGCGCGATAGATAGAACAAACTACATACCAACACTGAATAAAATACTTAAAGGCGTCGCTCCATTTAACGCCTTTCTCTGGCTCGTCTTTAAGAACCGGGATTGGTTGGCGCACGATGTAGGTGAGAAGGTCAATCAGCCCAGCCGGCGCCTGGCGATCTCCGCTTCCATCAGCGGGGAATGGGAATCGGTGTTGGGCTACCTCTAGGAGCGTGACGCCAAGAGACCAGACATCGGAAGTAATCGTGTATGACATTCCTTGGATTCGTTCAGGCTGGGGTTACGATTTCCAGAGCGTTAGCAGTCTAATTCAATACAAAAAAGAAAAAAAAAGAAAAAGTTCCGTACAGCCATGTAATAGGATGTTCCTATAAAGGTGTCCGCATCACCTTTAGAGCCTAAGAGCTCCCCGGACACTCCAAAATCACAGAGTTTGACAAGACCGTTCCTCGATACCAGAATGTTTGATGGTTTGATATCTATTCAATTGCGTCGCCGCGTTTAGCATTAGCAATTTGAAAACACGGTGCCAAGACATCGGGGCCGTTCACCTCTGTGAATTATTTTTTTTGAATGTAGATAAGTCAGCCCCTCCAGCACGCCCTCAGCAATTTTGCCTAGAACCTTTTCTCCAGTCCGGCCGCCTAACCGCTTGATTTCCCGATATATGGCATCCAGCGAGCCACCCTCGCAGTACTCCATAGCGATTGAAATGGTGGCGGAAGTTTCGTTGAAAAAGGCACCGTAGTATTGGCAGATGTACTGAGAACTGCAACCCCTGTTGAATTCTAGTTCGCGTAGAATCTGACGCTTGATGGCTGGGTTTGGGTCGGTAGTTATAATCTACGGATTGGGGACCAAGGCATTGCGAAAGTTAAGAGAGATGCTCTGAGAAGCTTGAATGCGGCGATTGGAATAGAGAGAAAAGGAATATTACCTTGAGTGCGAAGAGTGTCTTTCCTCCTCGAAGTTTGCATTTTGTTACGGCACCACCAGCACCTTCGCCTAGGCTGCTCAGTTCCGTAATCCTGCCATCCATACTAGCGATCCTCCAGCCTTCGTCATCCAAATCTTCGACGTCCTTGGATTCCATGGCCACCCGCTTGGCCTCCTCTTCCTCTTTGGAGTGGGATGTGTTGGCGGAGAGGCCTTCGGGAGAACCATTGGTGAAGCCTAGTTCCTGCCTAGTGTAGAGGCTCCCCCCTGGAGATCGTTCGTGGGTTATGTAACTGCTTGCGGTGAGAGAAGATGAACCAGACCGGGAACTGCTCATGTCAGACGAGCTACCAGGTACGGGCATAAGAGGAGGGAGACGGGGTCGACGGGAAGAAGGAGGTTGAGAGGAAGGAAGGCTTGAGGAGCCTTCAGGAGTGGCGACCTGGAGCCTGGGAGGGTCATTTCTGGGAGTGGTGGTAAGGCGAAGTTTGGGGGGACCTCCTCGAGGTGGGGTTGGCAGGATTTGAGGGACGGGAGATGCGGAGGGGGAGGCGGTGGATTGAGGGATAGAGAGGGAGAGCATTGGAGAGCGAGCGCCTGAATTTGGGCGGCTGGCGAGAGTGGGAGCTGTGACGGGAGGCCGGAGGAGGGGAGCTGAGGTCGCCGACATGGCGGGCGGCCTTGCCGGCGGAAGAGCAGAGTTGTAGTGGTCCGACACGTTGGGTAGGAGGGGGGTTGATTTGCTCGAGCCGCCAGAGGAGCGAACCTGCGGCGAAGAGCGGGATGACTATGGTGATGGGTTGTTGTGTTTGGGGGATGGAGGTTGAGGTGGGTCGAGTATTCGGTCGACAGCAGCGGGGGGGTTGATAGTGGTGATGGTGGTGACGGTAGTGGTGGTTGGCTAGCTTGAGACTGAGAGCTGAGGTGGTGAATTGGGCTGAAAGCCAGTCAGCAGCAGGACAAACACACACACACACACCACACACACACACACAGTGGGATGGATGGACGAACGAACGGACAGCTAGGTATATTGTATGTAGCGGGGGCGGAAGCGGAGGCGGAAAGACGAGGTTTTTTTTTTCTGATTGTAGCGATGGTGAGGGCTGTGGATGGGAGATGAGGATGAAGATGGCGATGGAGATGGAGATGAAGATGGAGGAGGGCGGAGAGAGGGAGAATGATGAGAAGAGGAGTAGGAGTAGGAAGCCGGAGGAAGAGGAGGAGACAAGAGGAAGAGCCAGGTGGTAAGGCCCCCGGGCAAAATGTGTTGGGGTGTTGTGATGATGTCCGGCGGGCAACACCAACTGAGACAGCCGTCGATCCGCGGGCCCTGTGCAGGCTGTTGCTGACTAAGGCCTGCCCTGCAGCAGAAGCAGAAACCCCTTCTTCCCTTCCTTCTCACTCCTCCATCTCAGGTCATCCGCCGGCGTCACGGTAACATCCCACCGCTTCCGCACGGCGGTTGCGTCCTCGCTCGCTGTTATTATTTTTTATATCCTCTCCTGCTTCTGCTTCTGCTTCTCTTTCCCTTCTCTTTCTCTTCCTCTTCCTCCTGATCCCCAAATAAGAGTCGCCCTGCATATGCCCTGCTCTGCTATGCCATGCCATGCCATGCCATGTCGTGTCATGCTATGCACCTTCTTCAAACATGAATACCGCCAACACTACTCCCGTCGAGACCGCTTCTCCTCTTCCTACTCCTTCTCCTAGCTTGCGATTGCGCATCTCTTCCCGCGCTCGCTCGACCCTCTCCCGTGTTCTCGACCTTAGAGACCCGCCTCCAAAACGTACCGACACTCCCCTCAACTTCACGGATTCCTTTCCTTCTCCCTCCATCGATGACAGAAACGATCCTCGCCCTATACTTCGATCTCGCTTTCACCATCGCCCTGGACCGACATCTAGCGTCCAATCATGGTTTTCACGATTTCGCGCTGGGAATAGCGCCAACGAAACAGATCATCTCCTGCGCCCGCTACCCGGCAAACCCGTCAGCGTTCCCCACGATCCATCTCCGAGACGAAATAGTGGTATCAATCACTTGGGCAAGGATAATTGTAACGGTACCAACAACAGCGGCGGCGGCAGCAAGGACAAGAGTAGCAGCAGCGGCAATCATAGACTCTCCAACGGTGGACACCGAAGGGTCCTAGGTGGCCTGATTCCGAGCGGGTTCGGCACCATTCTTAACGGAGTCGGCAGTAGCAAACATGATAAGATTGCGGGAATCGGTGAGATCTGGCCATTTGCCTGACAAACAGTCAATCTTTTTCCTAATGATAATAATAATAACGTGGGTGTACAGACATCATGACGGTGTTCCCCGTGGAGTTAGTGGCGCAGATATTCTCGCACCTCGACCACAGATCCTTGCTACGCTGCCAACTGGTATCGCGGTCGTGGTTCTCGGCAGCGATTGAGTCGCAGGTCTGGAAGAGCGCCTTCGAGCGTGAGTACGGAAGTTGGGAGGGTTACCCTTTTGGAAGAGACTGGCGGGCCATGTTCGAGGTCAAGTCGACACTAGGCCGACGCTGGTCGAAAGGCCAGGTCAGCGCCACCTACTTGAAGGGCCACACTGACTCAGTCTATTGCGTGCAATTTGACCGATGGAGGATCCTCACTGGTTCACGTGATCGAACCGTTCGCGTCTGGGACATTGCGACGGGGGCGTGTATAAAGGTAATAGGGGGGATCGGATCAGATGGTGATGACGGACTCGGAGGAGTAGGGATTGGGTATCACCGGGGTTCAGTGCTATGCTTACAATTCGACGAAAGTATATTGGTCACGGGGTCTAGCGATCACACTTGCATCGTCTACGAAGTGGCAGCTGGGTACCGGCCGATTCTCAAGCTACCGGGCCACCGAATGGGGGTACTGGACGTATGCTTTGATGAGAGGCACATCGTGTCGTGTTCCAAGGACGCTACGATCTGTGTATGGGACCGGGGGGCGGGCGTACTCTTGAACCGGCTACGAGGCCATGAGGGACCGGTAAACGCGGTGCAGCTACGAGGGAATCTGATAGCTAGTGCCTCGGGAGATGCCCGGGTGAAGCTATGGGATGTAGAAAGCGGGGCATGCGTACGGACGTTGACCGGGCACACACGGGGGCTGGCATGCATCCAACTATCCGGAGACGCGACGACGTTGGTGTCAGGGGGCAATGACCAGACGATACGGGTGTGGGATGTGGAGACGGGACAGCTACGATACGAAATCCGGGAGGCGCACAAGTCGCTGGTGCGCAGTCTGGATCTGGACGATGAGAATGGGCGGATCATCAGCGGAAGCTACGACCAGAGCGTGCGTGTGTGGGAGCTTAGCACGGGGCGGTCACTGCTGAACTTTCCACGGTGGCATGCGAGCTGGGTGCTGGCGGCGCGGGGGGACTGGCGGCGGATCGTAAGCTCGGGACAGGACGCTCAGGTGCTCGTTCTGGACTTTGGGGGCGGACTACCGGTGGATGCATTTGACTGAATTTCACAACGTTGGGATCCCCTTAGTATAATAGAGATATATATATATTGGCTAGGTATACATATCATATACAGATAATATTTTGCCTCCACCTACACTTACAACTACACCTAGCTGGACATGTGAGTACATGTACACTGTACCTTCTAGATATAGATAAGGGACTAAAGGGACTAAAGGGACTGCGAGTCAGCTTATCCGGGGGCTGTAGAAAGCGGCGGCTGTTTCAACAAGCCTCCAAGGAGATGGACCAATTTAAACTTTTGCCGGACGCAGCGTAATGCGCGGCTTGGCGCCAAGGCCTCCGCCTCGATGCCAAGGGCTGGGCAGCGTCAGGACGGGAAGCAGCAAGTCCCGGGCTGCTGACTAAGGGGCAGATAGGCGGTTCGTGCCACTTTGGTGCGAACGGAGGCCGAGATGAGGGTGGACGACAATGTGTTGCGGACGCCAAGAGGCAGCTTTTACAGTGACAACTGCTGCAAAAGCGATATAAAAAAAAGTCCAAGAGATGGCGAGAGCTGCTGTCGTCGATGCCGTCGTCTGCGCCCGCACCCAGCACCAGCACCCGCGCTGTCGTGGTGGTTCGTGGTGGAGCGAGAGCGAGGAGAGAAGGGGGTGTGCGCCTGTGTGTGTGTGTGTGTGTGCGTGTGTGCGTGTGTGTGTGTGTGTGTGTGTGTGTCCCAGCCGGCGGGCGGTCGGGCAGCAGACAGGTAAAAGTACTTAAACCGGGCAAATTCCACCTGTTTTTTCTCGCTCCCACGCTGCCCTCTTTTTTCTCCTCTCTCTTCATCTCCCCAATATCGGATATTGGATTTCCTATTTTCGCTTTTCCCAGGTGGTTCTGTCGAATAATTATATCAAGGGTGTGTGCTTCTGCGAACCGGTGAGTGAGTGCTTCCTCTTCTCCCTCCCTCTCTCTGTCTGTCTCTTTTTTTTTTTTTTCTTTCTTGTTCTGTGCCCTTTGCCTGGCCGGCCTGGCCTGGCCTTTCTTCCACATCGCGGCCTACGTTTGCTAGTCAATCCCCCGACCGATGCAAGCTTCTCTCTCCCGAAGACCACCTTCCCCCGCAATTCACTGTCCTCCTTGCTCTCGTTATCGTTTTCACAGCGGCCGCTGCTGCAGACTAGTGTTCTCTTTCTGTTCTCTCTCTCAGGCTATTTTGGGGGGACAGCAGCTGAGGGCCTGGTCTTGGGAGCCTCTTCCCAAGAGTCTTGGCTTGGCTCCCCGCAACACTTCAACACTTCAACACTTCAACACTTCAACACTTCAACACTTCAACACGTCAACACATGACCCTCCCATCGCCACACAGCTGAACCTTTGCTTCCCCACCACATCGCACTCCCCCCAAAAAAAACATGGCTCTTCGTTCTCCCGCTGACCACCATCATTCTCCCGTCTCCAGCTCCCTTAGCCGTCGCCGTAGACGTCGAAACCACTATCTTCATCGTCGTCATCACCATCATAGGCTTCCACCATAGGGCCAGTCACAATGGACAGCTCCGAGTCCCAGCAACAGGCCCCACGCTCAACCTCCTCCCAAGCCGTCCAGACCGATGCCAGCTCCCCTGCCCTTGCCGTGGCTACCGCTGGTTCCTCGGCTCAGGCTCCCACAGCTCCATCCGCTCCTATTTCCACCGCCTCAACCACATCATCAGCAGTTCAAACATCAACTTCGGCGACCCAAACTCCCGTTTCCGGCACCACTAACACAGTGACTGGGACCACAACTTCGTCCTTGTCTTCCTCAACTCCAGTCTTAGCTCAGTCGACAGCCGGCTCCGCTTCGTCCGCCAATGCCAACAGCACTGACTCCCAGCACGGCAGCCTGATCTGCCAGTGGGGTACCTGTCGCGAAATCTTTGATGTTGCGGACGACCTATACGTAAGTCCTTGCCCCATTTCTTTCTTTCAATTTCATCCGTCGATAAACTTGACCTATGCTTACATTCTATTCTGTACCATAACAAATACAGTCTCATCTCTGCGATGTCCACGTAGGCCGCAAGTCCACCAACAACCTTTGTCTGCAGTGCCACTGGGGAACTTGTCGCACCACCACTGTCAAGCGCGACCACATCACCTCCCACATCCGCGTCCATGTGCCCCTCAAACCTCACAAGTGCGAAATCTGCTCAAAGTCCTTCAAGAGACCCCAGGATTTGAAAAAGCATATAAAGACCCACGCAGACGACCCTGTCTTGCGCAGCCCAGAGCCCGATTTGACTCGGCGTGGTGGACCGGGCGCCCATCGCTCATCCCTGCAGCATCCACCGCCCCCTCCTTCTCACTACGCCGCTGCCGTTTCTCAAAACCCATACGTACAAAACTCTATGCCCGCTGCAGCCCCTGCCTACGGCTTGAATGGCTATTACCCCCAGCAGGCCCCTCACCATCACCACCCACACCACACCGCGTACAGTACCGGGGGCTTCTATCCAGGCGCCAACACCACTGCTACGGCGACTCACCCCCACGATACCCTCCACGGCCTACCGCGCAAGAGAGCTGCTGCCGCCTTTGATGCTGAAATGTCCCAATTCGTGGACGACGTCAAGCGCCAAAAGTACGGCCCAGGCTATACCCCTGAAGTTGCCCATCGTCTTGCTAGCCTCCACAGCTTGGCCAGCAGCGTCGCCATAGAGTCTGCTGCCGCCGCCGCCGCCGCCGCCGCTTCTCAACACTCTCTTGATTATCATCCCACCCAACTCGCCGCCATCTCCACCGCTGTTTCCGCCGGTGCCGGTGGGCATCACGGATCGCACTTTCACTACCAACTGCCTACTCCTGGCCCCATGGTGCACACGTTGCACAAGAAAACAGACCTGCTCGAGGCAGACAACTTTCTTTCCCAACTCTCCAGCAGTCTCTACGAAACCAACCCAGCTGCCGCTGCCGCTTCAGGCATTTCCCAGCCTGGCGTTCACTACACTGCTACTGGTGTCACACACTACAACAGAACTCCTTCCCTCCCTCCCCCAAGCCCTCATACCACTGCTTCCACCTCTTCATCTGGCCATCCAACCCCATCTGTTCACCAAAACAGTCCAACCCCAGTCCTCACCCCACCCACTTCCTATACTTCTCATTCTCCCGCTTCCACTCACATGTCCAGCCTATCCACCGGCGTTAGCTATCCCAATCTCCCAGCTCACCATCATGCCACAGGTGCAAACGGTGTCTCCGCTACCACAGCAGATGTTCTTCCAAGCGTCACAGCATCTACGCTGGCTGCTTCGTTTGAGGCCGATCAGAGACGTCGTTACAGCGTCGGTGTTCTCCAAAAGGCGGCGCCTCCGCCGCCATCTCCTCTGGCTTCCGACGCGATGGACATCGATTCTGGTCCGGAGGAGCAAATCCATCGGGAAGCACCCATTGTTGGGTCCGGAGATGAAGACGAAGAACCGGAAGGTGAAGGAAGCGGAACTGGTGGTGGCAGTGCTCGTTCAAGCATCGATGTGTCCATGATTGATCCCAGTCTGGAAGACCATGATCCCTCATCTTCTGCACCCTCATCGCCATCTTCGGCCACGATTACTAAAGTCGCCAAGGCAGAAGATATTCTTCCCCCTCCAGATGCATTTGCCGTCATCCAAAGGCTGCGTGAAGAAATCCAAGCAGTCCTCCAGAAACTTAGCGAAGCATCTGAAGGCCGGCAAACGGAAGAGCAGCGCAAATCAGAAGAATTGCGAGAAAATCCAGTTTCATATCCAAAGTTGCCTACCGCGATGCTCTCGGTAGAGGCATCGGCCTAGGGGTTTTTTTTTTTACTCTTGTCTTTTGCCAACTCTACCATTTTGCTTTTACCTTGAATAGAGGTTTGCTCAGCTGAAATTTTTGTCTTGAAACCCGTCTCATACGAATTGCTTCCATGTGTTTTCTTGCCTTTATATACCTTCCTGTAGCCAAAACAGTGAACAAAAAGATCGATCAAAATCGTAACGTCGTTGCACCCTTACTGCCCATTATGTTCTTCTTGTTACCTGAGGACCGCTATTGTTTTTCATCTTGTTAGTTCTGTAGAATCGTGATGTTTGAGGGATCAAGCGAAATGGTAACACTGTCGGCCGGTAAAATGTTGCATTCAAAGGTTTTCGTTATGTTCGCCTTCACGTTATTCTCTGGATTTTATTTTTATTTTTATTTTCCTTCCTCTCTTCTATATGTAATATAGTCATAGGTAATTTTTACCCGATCAATCCGCAGAATCTAGAGGTTGAAAACCACATTGTGGGAGTGAATCATACTTGGTATCGCGAGGAGATAGGATCCAACAGACCAGACCAGATACCCTAGACCCTTCAAGTATTATCCCTTCCTACTTTAGTTCGAGAGAGCGTCGGTTACCCAGGACTGGACACCAAAAAAATGGGGGAGGGAATCAAAGAAAAAACTTCCAGTGCTGCTACATGCGCCATCCGGCTATATTTATCTCGGTCCGCGAACATCTAGCGCAGCTGCTCTCCTAGACAGCAGTCAAATCACCAATGTACCAACATCGGATCGCAGCCTGCAGCTAGAGTCCAGGGCGTAACATACCGGCGGCTCTCCTTTGCAGACGGGGCTACAGCTTCCTTCTGAGCAGCCGGCAGCGAGGCAGACCTGCTCATCAAGATGACAGAGAGTGCAAGTCCTCCCGGAAAGATCCCGGTACATTGTTCTGCCGCGTTATCACGGTCCCCGGGGTTAGTAGCTGCACATCTGGTAAAAAAATCGTGGGATGGCACTCTTTGCTGCCGTCGGGCTGCGCGGCCATCCGTCTCCCCTCACCCTGGTTTCCTGAGTGAGCTGCAGAAGCTGGGGCAAGAGCTATATCCTGACGAAGACCGTAACCCTCCAAGAGCTCCCGCGCAAAAAGCAAGCCTCGAGTACTTTGGCGCTTTCGGGTAACGTGATTTTGGATGGCACGTCGAAGAGATATGGTCAGTGGAGAACGGGCGGGAGTATCTTCGACTTTTGTCGTGTGTAGATGCAAGCAAACTATCAAGTACTCGATTAATGAGCCGGGGCCTAGAAAAATATACTTGCCAAGTTTTCGGCCCCCCTCCTCCCCTTCCTTCTCCTTCACACCACTCATCGCCATTATCCTCTCCGCCGCCACCAACTCCCGCTCTCAATACACGCCCCTTCCCGCGTGCAGTATCAGGAGCTTCATAACTCCTGTAGCCTACAGTCTCGAGACAGATAGCCGATAACAGCAAGGCCAAGGCGTCGAAGAAAGGAGATTAGTTCCGCGAATACTCCCTCGATTGACCAACTTGTTTCCCTCACTTTCGCATATAGCAACTCTGCACCTCCTTTAGACCATATCATTTCGTCCGCAATGGGAGAGTCAAGGCAGGCAGGCTTTCATCGCTCTGGGTGTAGTACGCACTAACCTCAGGATCCTCTACAGACAAGAACTTCTGAACTGGCTCAACGCCTTACTTCAGCTCAACATGACCAAGGTCGAGCAATGTGGAACGGGGTACAGCACGCCAAAGCCAACAAAATACTCAAGATTCAAAGCACCGGGCCCTAACATCCTTTCGATAGAGCTGCATTCTGCCAGATCTTAGATTCAATATACGGTTCGTTTCAACTCAAATATGATCAGCAAACCACAAGCCCCACACGCTAAACATAAGCTCAATAGGCAATGTACCTATGTCAAAAGTCAAATTCAATGTCAACACCGAATACGCATACCTTCAGAACTTCAAAGTTCTAACAAGTAGGTTTTTCGCATATCTACCGCAGCAACTGCATTGCGGATGGATAATACTATTGCCTCACAGTTAAAGATGCTAAGACAACCATTACGATATACAGCCTCATTCTCAGCATATGGAATTGACCGTCCGGTTCCGGTCCAGAGCTTGGTAAAATGCAAGATGCAGGACAACTTGGAGTTTTTACAGTGGATGAAAAGATACTGGGACCAAAATTTCCCTGGCGGCGAGTACGACCCAATTGCACGGCGAAAAGGTCAGGCCGTCTCCTCCGCACCTCCTCCGCGTGTCCCAAACGCTGGTCCTAAGGCGCGAGGTACGACGCCACAGGTCTCCGGGCCAAGGACTCGAACACCATTAGGAGGCGCGTCTACAACTGCGCTTCAAAACGAAATTGTAACTTTGAAGGACAGCGTTACTGGCCTTGAACGAGAGCGGGACTTCTATTTCAGCAAGTTGCGAGACATTGAACTTTTGTTGCAGGAGGCTGTTGAAGATCAAGATCCTCAAAGCGAGGTTATTAAGAAGGTCCAAGAGATACTATATTCCACAGAGGTGAGTTGAATGAACATAACATGCCAAATCCACCTCGTAACTCATCCATCTTCCCGGCCCATATAGGAAGGCTTCGAGATACCAGAGGAAGAGCAAGGTGGTCACGACGATGAAACATTTTGAACGTCCTTTTCTACCCCCTGTTAACGCTGCCTCCTCTTTATTTATTTGCTCTCGCACCCTATTCTTCTCCTTCCCTTCCCCAAAGCATGAAGTACCTCAGTTTGACCTTGGAATAATATAAGTCAACCCTACTTCCCTAATCTTCTGCTTGGCTTTGTACGCGGATCTGGCAAGGTTCCTTTCACTATCCAAGATATCCGTATTAGAGCATGATTTGATCCTCCTACTCCCATTGTATCATTAGCATCGCCTTGTATAGGCGGTAGGAAGTAGTGGCGCGCAGTGACGGGATGTGTTCAGATTTTGATCTCTTTCCAGCATGCATACGCATTAGTCTGGAAGACCTGCGTATCTATTAGGAGGATCTGTCCAACACCCTAAGTTAAGCTCAAGCCAAAGAATCTAGATTCTTAAAGTATAAAATATTAAATATCTTCTAAAACGGGACATCAATGAAAGTTTTAGAATATCAAAAATTGAAGCCCCCGCTAGAGAAGCGGGCGCTGTGGGAATGCCCACCACCTCCGAAGCCCCCGAATGGACTTGCACCTGGGCTGCCCCCGAAATGGAAACCGCCGCCGCCGCCACCGCCTCCTAGATGGTTCATTAGCTTGGTTTGCGATGGTTATATGGGTAGTTTCAGAACTTACCCATAGCTGCGAACAGTACACTTGGGTCAATGCCACCACCTCCCCCGAACATTTCACTTGGGTCCGGCTCGATATCAAGACCGCGGTCATATCGATCTCGCTTCGTCATGTCTGATAGAGTCTCGTAAGCCTCACCAATATCCTTAAACCGTGCATCTGCATCAGGATTATCGGGGTTTTTGTCCGGGTGCCATTTGATAGCCATCTGCCGATAAGCCTTTTTGATCTGTTGCTCAGTCGCATCTTTCTCGATTCCAAGGATTTTATAGTAATCTTTCCGTAGGGACTTTTTTAATTCAAGCTCGGCTTGTCGAATCTCCTTTGGAAGTGTGCCATCCTGAGGGTTTGCATCATACAAAGCTTTGAGTTCCCGGACGGCATCTTCCCACTTGCCAGCCTGCCCTAGAATTTTCGCCCTTGTTCGTCGAGCCTTGGTATACGAGGGATCTAACTTGAGGGCGGAATCACAATCCGAGATGGCATCGTCAAAATATTTGAGCTAGCAACGAACATGTCAGCATTGCGAAAATTAGATTAAAGTGGATTGCAACCCGCCCAGCCATTCTTGTTGGTGTGGACTGTGCATAACGCAGAAAGCGTATACCTTCATCAATGTCATGGCCCGGTTTTGGAAGATTTTTGCATTGGTACCCTTGTTCTCCGGATCGACCTCCAAGGCCTCTGTGTATAAAACCCTCGCACTTTCGTAGTCGTTCCGCTTGAAAGCTTCGTTGCCCATCTCTTTTTTCTTGTCGAGCTCTTTGGCTCTTTTAAGGTATACCCGGGCATCTTTGAAGTCTGGATCGCATCGCAATGCTTCCTGGAAGTGCTGTGCCGCTTTTGAGTTCTCCCCCTGAGCATAAAGAATCCGACCACGCATAACCAAGGCATCCGGGTCTTTCGAGTTTTGTCGCAACAGAGACATCACAACGTTCTGTGCTTCCCCCAAGCTGTTTATGTTGCCAATTTTGAGATTGGCTTCTGCTCTCATCAAGCGCCATTTCTTTGGCGTTTCGCAGCTTAATCCTAGCCCGGCCTCTGCACGATCCAAAGCATAAAGTGTCATAGAGCCACTCCCACTTGCAAGCGAAGATGCTGCACTTTTGATGTGTGCAAGCATTTGCTGAGGAAGATTCCGATCCGACGCCGAAAACTTATCAGTAGACAGCATGTCCAGAGCTTCTTCAGGTCTTCCCATTGATGTAAGAACCCTTGACATCCTAAGCACAGTTTTATCCACGCCCGGTTGTAATCGGTCGGCCTCCCTACAGTCTTCCAAAGCCATTTGGTAATCGCCGTTCGACATGAACGCTGCCGCGCGGTTGTTAAAGTATACAGCATTTAGCGGATCGGCCGATATTGCATTCGTGTATTCGGCTATGGCAGCGGGGTAGTTTTTTTGCTTAAAATGCCTGTTGCCTAGGTCTTTGTATTTTTCAGCATCGAGGGGTCTAGGAGCAGATGAGTTGTTTGGGGTGACACCACTATCGACGTCCATCGGAGTCGAGCGATCGATATTTGGCTTGTCCATGACTATATGGTAAAGGAAGGTCGTCCTTGGAGGTTACAGGTTGTATCGCGAAGGAGTTCCTACTTCTCGTGCTTCCGCCGCCGAGGGGAGTAGCTTGTGAAAATAGGATATAGGAGAGACGAGGAGCCCAAGTGGTAAACCACGGAGATGCAGTTATGTGCGAGCAGGAGCCGCTGGGCCGCAGGCGTTATGACAGGAACTCCGGTGTTTGGCGGCCACCTTGAATTTTCTGGACAGGACGGGCGTACGTCTTTGATTCGATGGAGGACGGCAGCGCAGCCACACTGCCGCCAAAGCTGAGCGTCTGCAGGATCAGAGAAGGCGAGTCGTCAGACGAACGAACCGGCAAGGCTGCTCCGTCGGTAATAAGCTGCTGTCTTGCCGTGTGGATATGGCCGAATAAGCAGGAGCACAGTCGTCAAGTCGGTATATCTTGGGCTGCTGCGGGACCGACTGGGTTTAGCCATCGGCGTCTTAACATAAAAATTATTTTAGTCCTATAGTTGTGGTTGTTCTGTCCGTCAAAGTCAGCGCGGCGCAAAATAAACACTAAAACTGGTTCCAGAAGCTTCCACGTCGACACCACATCCCGGCCGCCGCCTCTGTGCAACCTCAACCGGCCGTATCTCACGATGGTACTTCAGCGGTTTGAACAGTCGCAGTGTGTATTACGTGTATTATATAAAGTATGTATGGTATGTACATGTACAGTCAAAAAGCCCAGCTCCGCGCTATGCTATGTCCCAGACGGTGGAAGAAGGGGAGGAACAAAATAAAAAAAAAGAAAGGAAAGGAAAGGAGAGGTGTTTCAACGACGGCAGAGTAAACTCAAAAGCGAACAGAAAATCGCGACCGATGGTAACGACGTTAACACGTAAAACTAAAAGGGTATTCAGTAAGCATATACTCGGGTTTCAAATAAGCCAGGTGAAAATTGTTAAAAACCAAAAATGCTAAAGAAAAAAATAAGTGAATAAAATAGATAAATGTAAGCCATTCCCGATTCTTCGCTGAGCTTTTTTTTTTTTTTTTTTTCGTTCTGTCATTTCATTCGATTCCTCCAACAACAGATCCAACCTTTTATTCAAATCTCATCCAGTTCCAGTCTCGTAACTAATCCAGTTCGCTCTATGTCCGATCTGGTTCCCTTCTCTCTTTCTCTCTCTTTTTTTGGGGGGTTTGTGTTTTATTATGCTATATGTATTTTCCTTCCCAACATAACCATGACTCCTGTGAGAAAAAAAACCCAAGGCAAATAAAGGAAAAAAAAAAAATTTAAAAAAAATTTGAAAATGAAAATGATACGGAAACGCCAGGTAGATGCAAACAAGCAGCGGGGCCTACGGCAGAAACAAACTTGTGGATTTTTGGGGGGAAAAAAATTAATAAAAAAAATCAGCCTCATTTCAATCATCTTCGTCGCCTAGAACAGAAAAAGAAAAGGAAAGAGAGAAAAGGCGAGATGCTGTAAATATCATCGTGACTATCGTTCCGAAAACCGGAGATTCCCGCTTCCATCGGCCATCGGAACTAACTTTTAGACGCTATCTGAGGACCTGGCAGTCCCTGGCCGAGAATCTCTGATCCGGCGCTTGGGAGTTCCTTTGATTTTCGGAGCTTGGTGAACATGACACTTATATGCATGTCTGAACCATGTTGTACCCTTCTTCTTATTGCTCACCAAACTAATCCAGTCATTACAGGAGTGACAGAGGCCCTCCCACACATCTGGATTGCCATCTACACGTCGCACATCTTGCGGCTCCATGAATGCTTGTCCAGTTGCAGCGCTGATACCATGTGTGAAAGATTTGTCGTACCAGAACGCTGAATTCTTTAGAACGAGCCACCTTCCAGGCTTGCAGATACCACACCACCCTTCTCTCTTGTTTCCATGATTCCGCACCCATTTTGGCGTATAAAGGTCACCTTCAAATCGGAGCTCCTGTTCGTGCGGCTTCATATCAGGGTCTTCTGGATTCATGTCCTCTTCAGGTGGGTCAAGTTGCTCTTCAGACAAAGCGGCATAGAGGTCAGGGCGGTCGCTCGAATCCCCGTAGTGATAATGCGGGTCGGTGTTCGACTGCAGCATTCGCAGGTAGTGGAACTGCGCCGCAGGGAAGTGGTGATGATGGTCCATTTGGGATTCAAGGCAAGGTTGACCCGGTAGAAGCGCGGTCGTCCTACCAGCCTGAAAGCTTGAGTGCCCATACGGAGAGTACATGTATTGCTCCGATTCGCAATGGTTACCTGGAAATTCATTTAGAGGCTGCAATATTCCCGCTTCCGCCCCACTATTGACAACATTTGCTAGTTCTAGCGTCGACGCTATGGAAGGGACGTGGTTGCTCAGGTTGTTCAAATGACTGTTGCTTGGTAAGTTCATACCGGTGGACCATCGCTTGCTTCGTCCATCAATACAGTATGGAGCTAGTCTAGAATTTTGCCTTGGCGACTGAGAAACCTTTCCTCTGCTCGGTACCCGAACGAGATCAGCCATATTCCTTGGAGAAGGAAGTGGCGAAGGGTTTGCCGTAGAAATACAGGACGTAGGAGCCGTGGCAAGACCGTTCAAGTGATCATTGAATGGGAGGCTGGTTGTGCTGTTGTTTTCCTGCGAAGATACAATGCCATCATAAGGTAAGACATCCGCCGATATGGAGGTCGATGCGTCAGACAGGCGTCTTGACATTGACGTGGTCAAACTTTGACTGTCGCAGTCCGAGACAGGCTGCGGATATGAGAACTTTGGATGAAGATAAACGCTCTGCGCATCCAATTCATCATTGGTAGGGAAGTCATTGCTCAAGGGCTCTGGATCAACGCCACGGACAATGATTCCATCTTGCGACACGGGCCAAAACCCAACTGACGATACAATATTTCGTATTAGCACTTATAATGTATTTTTGCGAAGACCGTAGCTGGGGTCTATCTCACCATCGTATGTCTGGCTCGTCTGTTGGCCGATGACCGCCTGTGTTGCACTTGCCCGAGCCTGGTAACAACCAGATTGCCAGACCGGGGCAGGGCCGCTGAAGGCTGATCCATTGCTGTTTTGGTTGAGGATAGAAGGCTTGCTCGAGGATCTATGGGTGTGATGTTGCACATGCGAGCTAGGACCTGCCTGCCATTGATTGTCTTCGCCTGCTTGTTGGCTCAGCTCGAGATACGATTTGCTGGGAAGGCCGCGCAGGGTCGCGTTTGCGTCAAAGGGACTGTTTGACGAAGTTCGATCGTAGAGGCTATTGGAGGATGATGTACAATCTCTGAATTAGGAAGAAGCAAACAACAAAAGCGAACGAGCAAAGGTTGAACATCAATACGCTATCCCAGTAGTTCCATTTTCTGATGGGGGAAGGGGGGGAGCATTGGCGCCTTTCTTCGGCTATAGGCCCATTGGAGAAATGCATCGAGGGCGCACTTACGAGTAGGCGGAATCATCCATTTCGTAGGACGAATACATGGTAAATTTATTATTGTATTCTTCCTTCCTCTCTTCTCTTCACTTCTTCGTTTTCGACCTTCTTAGCGTTTGTCGCTTTCCTTCGCTTTGGATCTGAGGAGACTGTTGTGTCGCGTGCGTAAATAATCGCCACGAGGGAATGGGAACTGGAGATGGAGAAGAAAAGAGAAGCTGCGAGCAAGGAATGTCGATCGAGGGACTGGTAGTGGTAGTTTACTGAGGTGTCAAAACGCTTGATGTTCACATCGAACGGCGGGAGGGGTTTGCGAGCTTTGATGTTTAGTTTATTTTATTCTATGGTCCCTTGGAATTGAATTGAATCGGGATGGAAGACAGGCCTGCTCTGTCTCTATATATATGGGGTTATATACACCGAGGAACATGCAACGTCCAAGTGTTAATACGTGCCTCCACTGCTGCTAGTGCTATATATACCCTGTTATAACCGATCTGGTTATATCATTATTTCTAGATTGAATTCTCGCGCGACCAGCGCCAACGAAACATCCCCTGTAACAGGCCGCCAGAAGAGGTAGCGGTAGTGGTGAGGAAAAGAAAAGAAAGAAAAAGGAAGGAGCAGAAAGGGCGACAGTCGAAAACCCCAAAAAAAGAAAAAAGAGATGGTGAAAAAGAAAAGAAAGCAAAAGGGAAATGAAATGTGAAGGAAAGAGAGAGGAAGAAAGGAAGGCAGGAAGGACGGGCAAGTCATTCGCTGGAGACTAAACCCAGGATGGTGAGAGGAGGGAGGTCTCGCGCAGGCAGAAAACGTGCTTCAACTGGTTTGAGCTGCAAGGGCAGCTCAGCATGTATGTAATCCTGTATGTCAGGCAATAGTAATAATAATACTGCTACTGTCATGTATATGTACGTATCTCCGTATACCGGCGTAGATGCGTGCGCCAGGACGCACCGCGTGCAAATGTAACAAACGGCCATGTCCATGTCCCTGTCAATGTACGTCCGGACGGATGGTCATGGTCATGGTCATGGTCGTGGTCGTGGTTGTGGTTGTGGTGGTGGTACATTACATTACATGCGCCTAGGATCGCAGTAGTGTGTAATCGAAGGCTCAAATATAATAATATAATAAGTATAATTTGCCCGGATTGCATGCAAACATCCTTTCCCCAAAGGATGATTGATATATTCTCCCCTCCCTTCCCCCCCGAGTTTGAGGTTCGGTGGGAGTTTTAAAAATAGCTTTTCGCCAGAACCTCCCCCCCCTAGCTAGCCGACGATGGTGTTTCATCACGCCAGAACCAGACAGCAGCAGGCATCGGGGGTCGGGCGCTACCCCTGTCGGATTCCTCATTTGGGGCTCCCCGTTTGCCTGTTTCGACCGCTCGCATGCATGCACGCCTCCTGCTGATGGAGCCTTTCGGATTACGCCCCTCGATCTCCCTGCCTAGCAATTCTTTTTTAGGAAACTGTCAACTTCAAACGCCATCAGTCTCGCGGATATGCTAACACACGTCCATCTGAGATAAGGCGTTTTGGCTGGGTCCTTCAACGGCAGGCAGGCCTGGTGGGCATCTGTCAAACCAAGTGCCAACACCGTGCACTACCACCACCACCACCATCATCTCCTCCTGCTCCTGCTCTATTGCTGTCGCCGCCCCATGGACTATCGATCAACCAACCAATCAATCAAGCAGAGCACCTCGGCTTCCACCATACCTCTCTCTGTCGTGTGCTTGGGTGAACATATACTATCTAGAGCCCGCCAGTCTCTGGCCATGTTACTTACCCCTGACCCTTCCTTTTCTTGGTCAGTTAGGCGCTCTGGGCTGGGCTGCCGACCTCCGGGCACTTGAATGGTGTTTCCGCCAAAACCAAAAATCAGTCGACGGTAGCCCGCCGTTTCAGTTTCCAGCGGGCCTCCCGTCGCGTCGGGCGATCAACCGGATCGTGCGCGCGTAGCAGGCACTGCACAACTATTACCGTTATAATTACTGTTTGATTATAAAATTCATTAGTGAAAAGCCCGCGTTCGCTGACGGTGACAGCTGTAGTGAATTATAATTATAAGGCGGACTAACTTGAAGCAGCACTGTTCGATGGTAATAATAAGAACAGCAGAAGTGTTCACCGACACGGAGCGCTTAGCTTAGGTAAGGGAGCAGCAGAAAGTATCCGAGATTCCCTGCAGTGGCTTTTTTCTTGACTCGTTTTAGGCAGTCTTCCAGATGCTTCTTGCGCTTGTCTCCTTCTATATTTAAAATGAAATTACATCAGGGCAGGAGATTAAAACAAATTAAACCAAATTAAAATACATACATGTGCTGAATATTATTAGTTTGCATTGCAGCTATATAACGAAATATTTTATTGCTTGGGTGGTTATATCTTTCCGGCTTGGTCGCTTGCGCAAGCACAGGCGTCAAGCTTAGCGTGTGGAGGAAAAAGCCAAATAGAATATCGATATAGGTAGATGGATGTCTTGGGGCCGTTATAGTTTATTTCCATCAAGAGTCTGGGCCGATAAGAGTAGATTGATTACTTGCTGTTACTAAGTATTTACTTACCTACTTACCTATACATATATATAGATGTAACATCTCTTGTGGCACCTGCTGCAGCCTCCGTCTGAATTGCCCTTCGAAGATTTCGAAACCTGCTATCCTGCCCTGTTTCGGGTTAGTGCCCTCCCTGGATCAGGCAATTGTCAACAGATGTCACTATACCCGATCGAGCAATCTGCTTGCAGATGCTCTTGTCCTCTTCTTCAGAAGTACTTCTTATCCTCCGTTTTCTCCTTTTTGGTTCAAGAGCTTTCCGTAGGCGCCTGCGTCTCGCTCTGGCTCGACACCGGTATCGATATAACAGCCGCCTTCGGCATGGACTCAGAACTGGACAGGACCTGCAATGCAGCTAAGCACCGG
This sequence comes from Drechslerella coelobrocha, assembly GCA_036971555.1. Classification (NCBI taxonomy): domain Eukaryota; kingdom Fungi; phylum Ascomycota; class Orbiliomycetes; order Orbiliales; family Orbiliaceae; genus Drechslerella; species Drechslerella coelobrocha. The sequence goes on from JAJTUH010000007.1 coordinate 2,517,974, forward strand.
CGACAAAGGGTATAAAATCAAAATATATAAGTATGCTGTGAGAACAGCGTCTTTGTATCAAAATGGCCACCATTCCCGCCAAAACTTCCCCGATGCGGTTGCCAATGCAGCCTTCGCTCCTTCACAATCAAACACTCAGTCCGCACGTGGTAACCCTGTCTGTCTTTGGCAGCGCCCTCGATGAGACGATAGCCTTTCAACCGGTGTTGTTACAGGGTCTGACCTAGAAAATAGCTGTTTTGAAAAAAAGGAAAGAAAGGGAGAAAAGAAGAAAAGTAGTCTTCAGGCTTTTTTTTTTTGGTTTTTTTCCCTTAAAGTCCAAATGATATATAAATCGTTCAAAAATGAGAATCAGTCTCCATAAGAGACATTACATACTAAGTAAACATAAGTCTTCTCGGCTCAATCTGAAATACTGAAGCCGCCAGCCGTAATCGCAATGCCTAGCATATGGCCGTATCTAGGCCTAGAGCCAGTACTCTGCCATCGATTATTTTTGCTATTTTGTTTCGAGTTTGCAAGATTCATGGACCAAAATGATCAGAGTTGTATTCCTCAACAATCGAGATGCCAGCATCGCAGCTGCGGCAATATGAGGTAACAGAAACACTTCGGTTGCCAAACTCCTGCTCGCTGAAGCGAGTAGTATTCTGGAGAGCATTTATTACTTGGCGGCATCTCAGCTTTTCTCTCCAAACCCAGGACTCCCATTCGCTGAGTAAAACATCCGTTTCAAGTCGATTAAGCAGTGATAGTGTCACGAGCAGATCGTGTCTATAAATCCCAAGCTTCCTTCTTGTCGACTCGAGTTGTCTTGGTAATGACTGTGCGTGTCGAGGTCTCATTTTAGCTCTCTCGGCTCGGTCATCATCCGCCAAAGCATTGAGACTGAGGAATTTTTGGAAGCTAGGAAGCGCAGTATTAGCAGATATATACACCAGAATGGGCAAGTGAAGAAATTCCCAACCATTGATTGTCCGTTAGATGCGCGCCGTTTGGTTTTAAAAATTTTGCTGCTTCGAGTTCATCAAGCGTTATGGAGCGCCTCATTGTGCCTGTAGGCATCACCCCAATACCTTCAACGTATGATAAAGCCGCTCTATCATGCCACAATTCTTTCATGCTTCCTGTTAAGACAGCCATGTTTATGAAGATGGAGATGCTTAGAACAACCAATAGAACCGTGTTTAGTTTAAAAAATTGCCAAACTTGGGCCAGTAGAAACTGAAGCCCTTGTGCAAGCGTTCTCACAGACTTGCCGAAAATAGTCATACAGTCGTGGATAGCAAGACTAGCATAGGTAAGTTCTGGCATTATTGAGGATGGCGCAACGTATGGAATAACTCGCGGCAGTTCTAAGCCGTTAGTATCATCGACCAAAGCTACGGGTCCATATTGGCTAATAATTCTAAAAAGCTTTGAGCCGTTTCCAGACTTGGCGACCTCATTCCCGATAATGGAAGCGAGATCTTGCGTATCATCTCGTAATATTTGTGATGCGCGTTGGCTGATAGCATCTAGAACAAATCGGTTGGTTAAATCATAGCCTCTTGGTGCAATGGACAGGGTGTGTCACCTTCCCAAATACCAAGATGTTTTGATAGTCTAACCATTACCCACAGAGATAACCTTACGCTAGATTTAGAAACTTGAGCAATAACAATGGTTGTCTCCAAGCCCAAAGCCCCTGAACTTGGAACCATCCAAGGATATTTATGATCAATAACTACGTAATAACGATTGTCATCTAGAACCTTTATTGTCTGGAAATCTTGCCCGTTTAGAAGTACCCCTGCAGTTAGATCGAACTTTTAGCACGAGCCCTCACAACAGAAACAATTATCACAGATACTTAGCTCACCATGCCTATTAGTATAATGGAATTCTCTTCGTGCAAGAGATTTTTCATGTTCAACCCAAGGACCGCAAACGAGCCCTAAAGAGAAGTAAGAGACATTTAGCACTGTCCAGATACATAAGGTGTATTTTTGATGAATAATGGGACCATACCAGCCGACCGACGTTTCGAGTACAGGTCTTGGAAAACTCTTGACTTGTCTCCGAAAATAAGGAGGAAGAGTGATTTCGCCGATAGGGCATATGTTTCATCGAACATTTTGATAGTATTAGCAGGCGGGACAAATGTAACTGGATTGGCTACCGCGCCTCGGTTGCGGAAGTCCCCTACGTCAATACCAGTCGCCTTTTCGACTAGGCGACTGGAGTCAGAAAGTTAGTCTGTGTGCTTTTGAGTATATCATTCTTGGTGTAGTATACCGCATTGAACTAGGAACCCTGGATTGCGGGATTGCTTTTGGATAAGATTCCTCCACCTCGTCACCCATGCTTATCTCCTCCCAACTGTCGCTAGTTGGGCTCTGCTGGGGCTCATTTTCCATTCGAGTCAAATTGTCAACCACATCAGATAATGAAACTGGTGCTTCAAGTGTAGCTAGATCGACTAGGTAACGAAGCCGCCTCTGAAGCAACCATATTTGTTCTAGGAATGTTGTGACTGCAATATCTTCATCTGATAGAGAACCCAATTCTTCAACTTCCTTTAGGTGTAGATGTAGCACATCGCTCCATTTCCCCGATGTAGCCTGGACGCTGGTAATCAGCTGCAGCCGAATTTTATTGATAAGGACCAAACCGAGGTAATGCGAGTAGAAGTACATTGTAGTCGCAGTGACGAAAGCTCGCCCTGGAAACTCCTGGACATCGTTGGGCTTCCAGGTCGCGCGGAATACAAGTAACACTACTTCTTCGCGGGGGGCTTCAGGGAAAAGTATGTGGAATTGGCCATCTTGTTGGCGGAGCTCCTCAGGATAGTTATTAGGGTAATAGTCAATCTTAGACTGGGACTGAGGTGGGATAATCGATGAGATCTGTGTTTCCAGATCTAACGATACTGCCTTTCTATGGTTTGCGCCAATACCATCTCCGACAGTTTGGCCTGAAACCGGTGCGACAATCTTCTCTTTTACAACGCTTCCTTCCAAGGATTTCCAATCATCTAGTCGACCAGCCAACGCCCAATTCTGAAGAGGTAGATCTGTCAGTATTTATTAAGGATTTGTGGGATGGTAACTAAAAAGGTAGTCGATGATACGTACTGATGTGCCCCAAGAATTAGCGATTAACCCACCAGGTGTAGTCATTGCACGGTCTGATATTGTAGAAACAGCAATAGCATGTCTCGAGAGACTCGTGGACATTGGGAAATTCACTAGTGTTCTTGGGGCTAGGGATGATGAAGTATATCCATCGTTTATAGATAACCCTTTTATAGAAGCAGCAGAGCTTGAATAAAATGGAGGCGTAGCCAGAGCTGGCACTGTGGGGGGGACTGTGTTAAGAGGTAGGGCTCCGTGGCTAGCTGATATTAGGGCCTGTATGCCACTCCCGGGTAAAGATTTTCTATCGCCACTGAGGGCCTGGCCCGAACCAAGGCCCGTATTTTTGCGATTAGGGAGGTCCAGTATCTGGCCTAATCTTGACCCATGTATGTTCGATGGTACATCATCCCCAGGGATTTGGGGGCGCTTCCCTAGGTCAGTGCTAATTCGAGTGCTGGGCTCAATGCCAGGAACCGCAAGAGTACTTTGCTTTTCTGTTTCATCTAGCCCTAGCACTTGACTAGAGGCAAACTCTGCACTTGGTGGAGAAATGGCAAAGGCTGATATATTTGTGGCAGTGGATGAGGAGGACAATACAGTTGCTCTTTTCGCAGACTCGAAGACATTCAGCCACACAGAAAGATCTTGTTGTGTTTCTGCTTGTAGCAGTACGCTCGTGCTATTAGCGGCAGGGGGGGTGATTAGCCTCAGGCTTTATAGCAACCTACAAGTTGCATTATCAGGCCCGGTAGGGTGTTCTTACTCTTTGGTTTTTATTTCAAAGCAAAATCTCCGATCTTCTTGGAAAGCCGGTTTGACATTGCAGAGAAGTAGGCCGACCTAACCAAAAGCCAGAGTTAGCTCACGATAAGGAAATATATAATTCAGGCATACCCTTTCAGTTTCCTCAACACTACTCCCCTTCGAACCTTGCACCAGACAACCAAAGATTCCGTCTTTAACAAAACACCAGCGCCGCACCCATGTGCTTCGAGCCCCTTGTTTACCTGTGGTCGAACGGATAAAGAGCCATCCTTGTTTCTCAATCGCCTCCGCCTCTCTCGCAAGGGAAGCTGCCGATTCTTTCCCCCTCGTAGTCAAGAATGGAACGGTACTTGTCGAGTAATCATCTAGTTCCCGTGAAGGTTTGCTCATAGACTTTGCCTGCTCTTCCATATCCTTACGTGCTAGCGCCAACTCCTGCTTAAATATATTGGCTGACGTTTCCATTGCATCGCTCCAGCTTCTAATCCTATCCATCTTTGGCTCAAAGCGGTCTACACCAAGAACGAAACCTCGCCTATATCTTACTTGCTCTCTCCACAGGTCCGTAGTAACTCGTGTGATGATCCTGTCCAGACTCGCGCGTAACTCAGGTGCCTTGATGCAAAAGTCAAACGATGAGCGTATGTAAGTCTTTCTGCTCTCATGTAACTGAAACGCATCTTCCCGGAGAGCCGACGCTTCTTTGCCTTTGGATTGTCCCGCATATCTTTGGAGCAACATATCGTAACGCTGCTGGGAAGCTTCAAACGCCCGCCTGCACTCTTTGAATTGTTTGACGTCATTTCGAAGGTAATCGGTGAGTGGTTCTATCAACAGCGGCTGTATTCGTTTCGAATAGGCTATTGCAATGCTCCAGAATTCTTTTGCGGCTTCAGCAAAGAGCTCCGTGGCAAGAAAGGAGTAATCGTGATCAAGTATCGATTCTGAAATAAGAGTGGGCACGGATTGAGAGTAATTTGCGGTAAGAGCATCCTCCAGATCTATAAAACAGGTCTAAGTCCATGGCTATTAGAAGGGGACGATTTTAGTCATGGAATCATACCTCCGATATCTTGACAGAACTTGAGTGTGCTTCGAATGTATCCATCAATCCACTTTTCAACAGCATCAACCTGTTCGCAAAAATAGATGGCATTCGCCCGGAAGGTTGGCGAGTCCAGTGCGGATTCCTTTAGGTTTACAGGTCTGATACATAGAAATTTCATTCATCAGCCGGGTGCCCAATACAGGTACGGGGAATGAATTTTGGATTGAATAAAAGACAACAGGGGGGAATGAGCGCCTACATGAGCGAGAGCGGAGTTGACATGGTTGGATATCTAGCTGTCGATGGACTTTCTATTCCCAGGCTTTATATCTTTGCAGGTTCCAATGTAAGAGAAGGTATGAATTCCAGGTATCAGGGCCGCTGACGATGGGTGCTCATCAGGCACTTTAGGCAGAGAAGCCAGCACCAAATCGGCGCACACAGTAGTTGGGTGGTTGATGTCAGGGAGTAAGTGAGTGAGCGAGTAAGAGTGAGTGGTTACATGGGGTTCTCCAGGGTATGTCACCACTGATTGGCTAGCCGCACGCCAAGCCCCTTCTGCACTGCAAGCTTCCAACCAAGTGTCTTTCGCAAGGACCTGCATCGAGACACTGTTGCTCACGTGCTAAAGGCAGAAATGCAGGCGACATCGGGATGCGGAAGCTGATCCAAGTAACTCAAGTCTTCCCCAGGCGAAGGAACGCTCCGAGTCGGTTGGAACAAGTCTACTTTGGTTTACTTAACTCGCAGGGATGAACGACCCACAGATTTCTATTTCTTCCTACAGCACGGAGGAACATCCGAAGCCTCATACCGTCTATAACATCAGCATCCAACTCCCCCTTCGCTCCTTCTCTCTTAAGAAGAGATATTCCGACTTTGACCAGCTTCACCAGGAGCTCACATTATCCACTGGCGTAGCTCCTCCTGCCGCACTACCGCCAAAGACGTACTTCAAATCCACGGTCACTGATGGCGACTTTGCGGAAGATAGGCGGAAGAGGTTAGCGGGCTACCTCCACGCCATACAGAGCAACGATGATTCCAGATGGAGAAAATCGCCACCCTGGAGGCAGTTTTTAAACCTACCTTCGTCCACTTCCAGCTATGAATCATCGTCCACCACCACAATAGCTTCCCATCTTAGTTCCCTTGATCACTCTGCATTATCGGACCCAGTCCTGTGGTTGGATGCGCATCGAGAGATGAAAGGCTTCCTTCAGGATGCAAGATCGGAGATATCAAGGAGAGATCAGTCAATTTCGATGGCGGACCAGCATGACGCGTCCGCTGCCGCTAAGAAAGCACTTGTCAAGGTGTCCGGTTTGCTCGACAGTTTGGGGAAAGGACTCTCCTCGCTGGCGAAAGCACCAGCCAGCAATACCCTCGGCGAAGGAGAAATCCGACGACGGAGGGACCTGTTAGCTTCCAGTCTCAAAGAACGTGATGCGCTCGAAGCATTAGCAAATAGTATCTCTACAAAGAAGCTACAAAGCGAAAGCGGCAATAGGAATCCACCAGACGTGACATTTAATAGTGAGGCATTCAAGTCCGCAGCAGGAAACATGCGCAGTCGAACGGCAGGAAGGGTCCTAGGGGGGCCGATACCTGAAACCAATCGTACTCGGCAGCTAGATAATTCTGGCGTCTTACAGCTTCAGCAGCAAATCATGAAAGCGCAGGATGAAGGTCTAGAATCGCTGCTTAAAACAGTCGGTCGGCAGAAACAAATGGGGTTGGAGATTGGGCAGGAGCTTGACGAGCAAAATCTCTTCCTTGATGAACTTGAGGATGACGTTGAAAGGTATATATGGATAATCAACACATGATAGAACAAAATCCCGACTAACTTGAGTTCGATTTAGGATGAACGACAAAGTAAGAGTCGTAAACAAACGGGTGAAGAACATCAATTAAGTAGATCACGAGCCGTTAGATTGTCTTTCTACGAAGGGCATACACGCTTTACAAGCAACAGACCACAGCCGAGGGCAATTTCAACCATCTGTATCTTTTGTTACCAAGGTAGAATCTATGCTTAGTGTATTTAGGTAGCGATTAACCCATTTAAGCATAATGCTTCTTGCTCTCGAATTCCGTTCTAAGTGTCCAGTATAAAGTCATTATTACCGCCTGGGAATCGTGACATTAGCTATGAACGGGGTGTTCACTTGGCTAACTTGCGCTTCTTCCTTCCGATTTTCTGATTTGCATCTTTTCGTTGCGGGTCTGGGTCATCCCTACAGAGGGGGCAATACCATTTCACCGTTTTTGGGGGTTCTGCTGTCAGTCCCACACATTCCATATGAAACCATTCCTTTGGGCACTATACAGATCGGAATTTAGCCATGAGTATGATACCTAATGCGAGTATGCAATAGAGAAAGAAACCTACATCTTCGTTATCGCAGCCTACCATAGTTCCAAAGCTAATCCTGTTACATAAACAATACGTAGGCTCGTTGGGATCGATCGGCATATCATCGCCATCGTCACCTGTACTCTGTTAGCAAATTGCCAAGTGCAAATTTTGTTGTCGGTTACCAATCGCACCATCTTCCCCGTTGGCCCCGTAAGCGCCCCCTGTCATTGGCTTTCTTAACTTTCGGGTGCTGTGAGGCGGTTGGGCCTGAGTCCTTTCGTGAGTTGTATTTGCATCGGCATGAGATAGCCTTTTCGTAGCTAGTTCATTCTTACTCCGGCTTCCGTGACCATTGTGAGCAGCAGACTGTGCTTCCGGTACACTTGGTGTATCAACGGTTTGGATTGAAGCCCGTCTGATACCAGCCCTTGACCGACCAATTGCTTCTGATTTTGCTCTATCGCCCCCCCCTAAACTTTCTATGGTCTGAGCGGCAGCAGCGGCAGCAGCCTCGGCTTTCTCTCTCTCACGCTTGGCGCGTTTCATCACATTCAATCGCATTCCCTTGTTATCCTGGCTTCTTCTCAGTGCCCCAATCGCAAGTCCGCCGGTCAGGCCGTCGCCTCCTTCAAGTATTCGATCAACATCCGCCTTGTTTTGTCCAGTTCTCTTCGCCCATTTCCGGAATCCTCGAACCCCACGCCCGAGCATCTCTAGTTGCTTGAGCATCATGGCATCTGAGGGTTGCCAGGAGGAGTTTTTCTTCATTCGTTTTCGTAGAACAGCAAGTTCCAGGGGCTGCAGCTCAAACCAAGGCAACCGTCGGCCATCCTCCGTTAAACAATGAGTTAAAGACGATTGGCGATCGATCTCAGAAACAAATGCGGGTGGGTTTGGCGCGGTATCCCAATCAGAATCGTCACTCGAGTCAGGCCCTATAGGTTGCGGATTTGGTAGGTAAGATGGCCCTAATTTCGAATCATTAGATTTCGGTGTAGGGTCCGCAGGTAATCGTGGATTAACCCTTTCGTCGGCAAAGCGAGAGGTAGCTCTCTTTCGGGCAGTAGCGGGGACTTTAGGCGGAACAGCCGGGGCTCTAGGGTTTATGTAACGAGCTGGAGATGATGAGACGGATGCCCTACGCTGGCCATCGAGTCTAAGGGTTATGCGCATTTGCGAATCGGATTGTCTAGAAGTCCCTTTGTCTTGAGATTTATCTTGCGCTAGTGGCTGCCTTGGGACGACATTGATCTTTTGTAGACGACGTATGATATCAGATAACCGGTTGAAGTGTCGATCGACCTAATGAGATGAACGAAAGGCATCAGGATAATCCAACAACCAAAGGGAATATACGGACGGGATGCGATACAGTTTCGTACAGCCGGATCGCCTCAGCAACACTCTCTTCGCGGTCAGCAAGTCCGGCATTCAGAGGGTGCGCAATCCCTTGACGTAAATCTCTAATTCGCTCGAGCATGGCGGTGTCGACACTATTAGGAACATCGTCCGTTTCAACTAGCACGCAATAGTCACTGGCGACTTCATGGACTGCCGATGCGCATATGCCGTAATCACAATCAAGTTTGTTGATCAAACTTAGGGATCGTGTAATATCGCAGTGGAGATACTCGGTGTCTGTTTAAAAAAAAAAAAAAAAACGATATGTCAGGAGCAGCAACTAACGAAGGTAGAGGTCTTCGGTGGACATTAGCAGTCGTCCTTACAGTCAATGTACTCGGATACAACCGAGCGGGCATCCGGGTTGCTATCAAAGGATTCTGATACCACCGGTAGGTCAATATCCATGGTTGTTAGATTGGTGGGATTGGTAATGAGGAAAAGAGGATGAGACAAACACCAGCGATGTCGAAGGAGGAACGCGTGTAGCGCTTGGGTAATTTTTCTTTTTTTTTCTTAAAAAAAAAAAAAAAAAAAAAAAAAAACTATTAGTCATCAGATATCTTGGCGTTTTAAACCCTCCATATGGCAAGATATCTTACACAAACACAAACATAGTAAGGTTACAATTGAATCCATACCCGCCTAGGTAGCTACCTAGGTGCTTAGGTACCTATATACGTGTGTATCAAACGATGGTCGGTCTTGAAAGGAAGGAGTGGGGGCAAGGCGACAACAATGTCGGAAGGACAAAGGCTGAGTGTAATGTCAATCTTTCCTTACAGCAATATCTTCGCCAACCGCTCAGCCAACAGCACTAGAGCCTGCATGCCAATCACAGCGCTCACAAATCGATGCGAGTAAGCGGACAGCCTCTGGATTCCCCTAAACGCTAAGGATCCACCATCGTGCATCTAAGCGATATAGTGTTAGAGATATTTTATTATGCCCAAAGACTAGGGGATAGCTTCATCCATTATGGAACCAGACGTCCCAACTACACGATTCTGTCTCCTCAAGACTGTCCGACGGTGGCCTTATAGGAAAACCTCAAAGGCAAGCCAAGCGGTTTTGAAACGATTCTTTGACAAGGAACCTTTTTTCAATAGATCGTGGGATATGTGCGTATACCCTTTGAAACGTTTATATTGATTTGCTAACAGGGTGCATAGACATGTGGCAGAGTCTCCTGCATCTGGTAGCCTAGGAGGCATCGTGGTGCCCTTTAATCAAGTCAAGGCTTTTTTTGAACAAACACAACTAGAGACAGAAGTGGTCTTGTCAATCAAAGATCGCGATTTAATTTTCGATTTCACTAATTCGCCGGGCTTTGTGATCCGTTCCATTGGAACGTCCCGCAGCTGGAGCGACTACGATATTCTGCTCCAGACCATATCGAAACAAGATAATCGGACGCCAGCCCCAGCGGATGGTCAAACGAAACAGGCTAGAAACGCTAGATCCGAAAAAAAGAAACAAGCCCAGCTAAAAAACAGACTCAACATGCTAAAATCAGCCGCCGACATTGTTGCGGGGGGCAAGAGCTATGCATTCTTCTCGATCGATATTGAGAGCTGGGAGAAAAACCACGACATAATAACGGAGCTAGGTTTGACCCGTTACGTCCCCGATGGCAGGAAGCCGCCAATAAAGGGAGGGAAAGAGGGGGGGGATATCCACAGCGATCACATCATTGTAAAGGAGCATCGGTTCTATAAGAATGGCGATTATGTTCCCGATGCATCTGGCAACTTTGAGTTCGGGGAATCAAAATATGTTCCTCTTGCGGACCTCACAACTGTGATCACTTCTTTTACAGAAGCCGACATCTCTCCTCAATACGAAGACAGTGAGCACGAACATTTTACAAGTATGAGGCTTGATGGCTCCAACAATGCAGTTACAATCAACCAACGCCAGCTTGTGCTCGTTGGGCACGATATAAATGCAGACCTTGAATATCTCCGGAAGTTAGGATATGATGCAGAGCTTGCCCGGTTTTCCATGGTATTTGACACCATGGAGATGTGGAAGGCTATGGCGGATACCCAAAACGGGATCAGCTTGAGTAAACTCTGTAACGAACTGGACATAGTAGCTTGGAATCTGCATAATGCCGGTAAGAAGTGTGATAATTATTGTAAGAGCTAAAACAAAGCTGTTGCTCAATATACTGATACTCTTGTAGGCAACGATGCTCGCTACACTATGGATGCATTTCTCCGGATGGCTACAAGATGGCAAGGAGACTCCCAACCTTCAGACACCCAGCAATAATACGTTACTAAGGGTAGAGAGTGCATGTAAATTACGCCATGGTGTCCCATAGTTGGCAGCCAGGGTAATATGGACACAGACCTTAGACGATCGCGTAAGCTAAGACTAGCTCAGGGGGCTGCCTTGAGCGTCTAGATTCGAGACTATCGGAGAGGACGAGGTTTCCCTACGTGTATATAGCGTAGCCTCTAATACGATTTCAGCAATATTCCAAAGTGGGAATTTCGGGCCTACATTTAGAGGACTTGGCTTGATAGCAGCATTAATTTCTTTTTCACTGCCCTAAAAAGATATGGGATAGGTTGCTCTAGATATCTACTTAGGTAGCTACATGAATAGCCGGGAACTATAAGCAAATTACTCCAACACTGATTATATTATTTTATTGATCAACCAATACGGAGACACATATACCTCATGATTGCTGTTGAAAGATGACCATCCCAATTATCAAACTTTACTACAAGCTTATTAATGGTTATTACTATAGTAGGCAATTCACCAGCAATCCGCCTTTCCCGTTCTGGACATCGCTTGGACCCCTTCCTTCTCTCACCTTTTTTTTTTTTTTTTTTTTTTTTTTTTTTTTTTTTTGTGCTTTCCCTTGCTCCACCAACTATCGCAGCTATCGCCATCACCACACCTCACCTCCACCCGCTTCCATCACCACCGCCTCCTCCGCCTTCATCCCCATCTCCATCACCACCGCCCCCGCCACCTTCTCCCCTCTTCCCCTAACATCTCCGCCTAAACATTCCCCTCCTCCATTTATCCTCCTCGCCTTACTCTCTTCCTCCTCCGCCGAACCTTAATCTCCCTTGCTATCTATCGTCGCCGCGTTATCTCCCACATCATCCACTTCGAGCGCCGAAAGCTATTCCCATCAGCCTCGATTCCCGTCTTCGGTAATATTTTTTCTCTCCTAAGTCGCTTAAATATTTGTGTATTCATACGCTTCAGTTTCGTTTTTCTTCCATCCTCCCTATTCTCCCTCCTTTTTCTTGTTTCCTGCGCGAAACCCCGAAATATCTTGGAACATTCAATCAGCTTCCCTGCAAAATCTATATAGCTCTCTAGCCGCAGCCAGCAGCAACATCTACAAACTTTGTGGTAGCTAACCTGGAGCCCAAGAAGATATCAGGCTTTCAACCCTTCTACCAATCTTGTTGGAGCCTAGATACCTCACTCTTACAGGTTCGTTATACGCAGACCCCTCGATGCAAAGCAATATTTTATCTGACAAAATTTTTTGCACCACTTCTCTAGAACGTGCTATTACCCCCCAAAATTTCTACCTACTTGGGCAATATCCTTGGTTCCTACACGAGTAATACAACGCCAGGCTCACTTCGCGTACTCTCAATCAATCACCAAAACTCAGACCCTGGTAAGCTTGTATATCGCTCCACTCTCTACAAAACCCAACCGAAAGCCATATACCCCTACACCCACTGTATTCTTAGTTCACTTTTCTAGGTTGCCAAAATTATCAAATTCTATGAGGCTAACTAGATAAGTTCCTCCAGTTAACACTTGATTAATACAAACCAAGACAATGTCAGTTGAAGAAAAGGGCGCCACAGATGTCTCCATCTCCAACAAACTTCAAAGCATGTCCGTGAATGATGGCCAAGACAGAGAAGGCGAGGCGGGGGAGCCTAGCCGAACGGACGATGAATATGCGCAGTCCCCATTAACCCTCCGCGCCATAGTTTCTTCAAAGGAAGCCGGCGTTATCATTGGGAAAGCAGGCAAAAACGTTGCTGACCTCAGGGATGAAACTGGCGTCAAGGCTGGGGTTTCCAAAGTTGTTCCCGGTGTCCACGATCGTGTCTTAACTGTCACGGGAAACCTAGAGGGAGTGGCGAAAGCCTATGCAATGGTTGCACAGACATTAGTTGAAAGCCCTCCCGGAGCAATCCCGAACACTCCTATGGGGACTCATCGTATGTCTTCATCCACCCAAATAGCTAGCGACCCCACACACCTAGATATCAATTTGCTAACAGCCATCTTCCAACCGGGGTATAAAACTTTAGCGGTCCGCCTTCTTATATCTCACAATCAAATGGGAACGATCATTGGCCGCCAGGGCTTAAAAATCAAACTCATCCAGGATGTTTCTGGAGTTCGCATGGTAGCGCAGAAAGAAATGCTACCACAGTCTACTGAGCGTATCGTCGAGGTGCAAGGATCAGCTGATGGCATTCGACAAGCCGTATGGGAGATTGGTAAATGCCTCGTGGACGACTGGCAACGCGGAACTGGCACGATTCTATACAACCCAGCAGTCAGATCAAGCACTGGCCCCGGGACAGCTTCTAGTTCGGTTATCCCAAACGGTGGTATGGGCGCTTCGTCCTCTGAAAGGTTCCCTAATGACCGTCCTAATCGTGGCCCGGTACGCACGGGCAACGGGACTGATTTTTCGGAGCCATCTTCCTCCTTCTCGCGACGTGGCCATTCTGACTCTACTTCCCGAAATTCAACGCAACTCCCAAATGCAGAAAATAGTGAGGAGATTCAAACGCAAAATATTAGCATACCAGCAGATATGGTTGGGTGCATAATCGGGAGGGGTGGAAGCAAAATTTCAGAAATTCGTAAAAGCTCTGGTGCTAGAATCAGCATTGCGAAAGCCCCACACGATGACACTGGTGAAAGAATGTTCACCATCGTTGGCAGTCCGCAAAGTAATGAAAAGGCATTATACTTGCTCTACGAAAACCTCGAAGCGGAGAAGATGCGTAGATCGCAAGGCAGCGGCCAGGACTAGAGGATCCTGGATGTTCTTTCTTCTCGATTTCATTGCCGCGTCTTTGCGCCAAACTACCACTGAAATCTATTTCACAAAAAATCGCCGACATTATTAACTCTACATGCCAGACTCAGATTCTTTTTTTTAAAAAAACAAAACAAAACAAAACAAAACAAAAAATGTTTCCAAAAACAATATAACTTGCAAGTGATGGGAAGGTGCAAGATACCTCACACTACGTCCCAACGCTACTTCAATCGCTTCACTCGAAAGACACCTCGCCTCAACAATTTCACCCTGTTACTTCTTCTCATCTTTCTTTGTCTTCCTCCTTCGGCTCTACACACCGTCCGGATCGGTTATTACCGGTTTATTCTTTGTAACCAGAGAACATATCTTCAGCTGACCTCGATTTCCTCGACACCAACGCGTATTTGTTTTTTTCTAGGCCCCGTTTACCTTAATAAGTTAACGTCCATGACCCCCAATTTCAAGGACGGGTTCGCTTTCATGTCAAATACTTCATTCTTCATAAGTCCTGAGAGAAAACCGCCTATTTGGAATCTCAAGGCAACTTAATTCGAGGGTTATTGTGGGGAATAACATGGAGTTTCAGGGTTGTTTGCGTGGGATCTGTTTCTTGGGAGTTGGAACATCCTTGTAATCCAGAAAGCAAAAGAAATGAAATATCTGATGGCTAGAAGACCCAGTATCTTTATTAATGCAAAGTACATGTAGTGAGACGTTAGTCCGCCTCGTCAATCCCATTGCAGTTCGAAGGACCAGAAAACAACATCACCGGCCGTAGTAAAACCGGTTACTCTCTTCGACAGTTACTGTAGAGCGCTCGTCCTCGCTAGGAAGTACTAACCCGAGTTTTTCCTTCCTAACTCTAGACCAGAAGTCCCTTCGATCTCCCTCAATGAAAAGCTTCAAACTCTTTACCCAAGTATCATACAGCTCAAATACTTCAAGGTTAATGCATTCCTGTCGCAAAACCTTTAGACACTCTAAGGCCTGCCCATACTGCAAATCCGCAACGCTCTGTTTGACAAAATACTTTATAACATCACCCATTTGGTGGATGAGAGATTCGATATCTTGTTTTTGCTGAACGGATGTGACCATTTGTCGGAACTCTGGAATAGGGTTATCTCTACTAATATGAAGGGAATTCGTGCGCTCCTCCAAGAGTTTATTAACATCGAGGCCGGACAATGGCTTTTCTCTCCCGAGCTTCCGACCCTTCGCCTTTGTTGGAATTAGATGAACATCAGCGGCCTGCTTCAACCGAGCCAAGTCTTCTTCAGGATTTAATTCCTGTGGCCCGGTCGAGTAATTGACTAAGACCGGGTTCATAATGGGTATTGTATTCTCATCAGTTGTGGCCCTTGCACGGATGACTTGTTGGACCCGATGGAGGAGTGGAGAGAAGATATCGTCGGGTTGTGCAAACTGAAGAGATAGATCATTAAGACCCATTGTATTTGTTAGGTCCATCGCATCAACATAATCGTCCATCGCTTCCTGCAGTTCTTCAGATGGAATTAACCTATGTTTGTTCATCATTCTCCCTGTGACTGTCTTGATAATATCCAGGGGAGCAAACTTGTAGTGACGAATATCTTCCGCGAACGGAAGCTGGATGTCTACCAGGCACTCGTATTCCGGTTCAATTATAGGAGCAATGGCGATCATAATGGGTGGCTTATCATCCTTTGTCACAAGTCTGCCGATGGCTAGAGAATCGAGTTCATATAGCGCATGTATGAACGATGACAATGCCATTATTGCTTTGTCATTTGTCTTCGAAGCAACGAGAATATTGCTATTTGATAGGCCGATAGGCCGATCGAAACCATTCTTCGGAATAAAGCCCACGACCTCAAGGCTAGCTGCAGTTTCGAATTTGACAATTTCCTGGTCTTCGGTGCTTATTGGTACAATAGTCCTGCCATACAGGTAGCCCTTTGCCATATCTTCCCGTTCGACATCCATAGACTTCCCGGGAGCGCTTTCATCCTCAACTTGGTAAGTTCTTGTGTTCCTGATTTTTTGGAGGCCTTCGTTGTGGATATTTTCCTCTGGTGATATTGCAAAACTAGAAGCACTTGGAGGTTTTGCGAACATCGTTCGAGGATATCGCTCAATGTCAATTAGAAGCGCAGAGTTCGAATTATTGGAGCGACCTCCTATGGCCAAACACCCTTTGAATGAGGAGACGGGGCGTGTTTTTTTAATGCGTGGTCGCTGCATCTCTGCAATCGCCTCCGCTATTGTACCAAAGACGCCATCGCAATCCTCGCAAAATTGCTTCAAAGCAATCTCATTCTGTGACTTATGCGAACTTTTGTTTTGTTCCATAAAGCCGAACTCCGCATCATCGAAGTCAACGCCTAGGATCGTGAGTTTAATTCCTTGGTTTTTGACCTGACTAGCGATATCGTCGGCCCCCTCGAAATCGTACGTCCCACTGCCGTTGGTTATCAGGACTACATTCCGAATGTATTTAAGCTTTTTGCAATATTTCTCAATGATGTCCATTGCAACCACCAAGGCCGAAATACCATCCCCTTTGTCGGTATGGCTATGGTTCAGCAATTTCTGTAGGCTACGGATCTGGGGCATGAGGAATTGACTCATGGGACTCAGGATGCTGATGTTCTCATAGTTGTCGTCATTTTGAACGAGGTTATTATCACTGCCGTCCGTTCGAAACCCCACCACTGCAATGGTATCGGTCTTGCGGGCATTGGATACTGTTGTCGTTATGCGATCCCAGAGATAGTTCTGAGCATATTCGAGATCTGTTTCGACTCTCCCGTTGTGTCGTAGACCCATAGAGGCCGCAAGATCAACTATATATACAGTTGCTTGCTTATCTGCCATCTTTTGGAGGATATTTACACTGATCCAGCCTGCGAAGAAAATTTTAGGATATCCGGCGTCGTCTATTGATGGTAATCTATTTGCGAAAGAATAATGAGATACGCCAGCGTAGCTGAGAGTGAGTTTTCAAGCCTATCGTGCATGAGTCAACTTGAAAGTAGAGTGGCGGAACACGAAATGGATGTATAGTCGCGCTATCATGTGACTCACCGACCAACTCCTTAACGCGTTAACGGGATGCAAGATGGCAATTGGCGTTACACCCAACTAAGACAAGATGGCACCCGGCTGAAGGACTACAAGCAAAACAGTAGCAAGCAAGTACTTACCGTAGGGGGAAAGAGTTGTTTTTAAAAATGTTTTAGTACATCAGCAAAAAAATGAGTTGCCCTCATTGCCCTCAAATGACCATAAGGGCAGCAAGGTCTTTTAACTTTGGGTGCCCTTGTAAAATTTAAATACAATACATTTTCAAAATGATATAACAAAATATTGTTACAGACACACCAATCTGAACAATTATCTAGAACACTACATCAGCAAAAAATCAAAAGCCACCAGACAACAGCCCATACAACTTATAAAAATTTTTATATAATATTTAGAAATTAATAAATAAACTGATAAGGGTATAGTAAGATGTATGAATGAAGGGTAATCCCCGGAAGAGGGGCCCCGGTTTAGGGTGGGTAAGTACCTATTAGCTACTTATCTACTTAGTATACATATAGCCTAACAATTGTTGCTAATGGAAGATCTTAATGTTTTTGCTGATAATAGGTATAAATACATCAGCAAAAACGAAAACCCTTGGGGAGGTCAATATATGGGGTTTGGGAGGGAAGCAGGGATGTGGGGAGGTCGATATATGATGTTGAGAGGCTGGCCCCACCCCACCATCAAAACCACTTAGACTTCACCAAATTAGGACAGTGTTGGCCTTTTAGAGTCTAACAAAATATGTTTATAAAATTGAAAAAACTTATTTACCTTTTTTTAATTTTTATATTATCTATTATTTATCTATTTTTTTTAATATTCTATAATCATCTTTTCACAAACATCCATTGTTTGACAATATGGGATTATAGGTTGAAACAATTAAAAATATTAATAAAAACAAAAATAAAGATAGCTTATTTGATATTAAATCTAAATTTTTTATTTTAAAATTAATAAAACAGGCTTTTATTAATGAATTAGTGTTATGTGTTAGACTATTAGTGTTATTTATTTTATTGTTAAAGGTTAATGTCTTAAAGAAATATTAATAAAATATATTAACTGCTAATCTTGATTGCAAAAATTTAATAAAAAAAAGATTAATTAAATGTTGTTTAAATTTTACTAGTTGTTTAATGTTTTCTAATTTTATTAAAACTGTGTTAATTTAAATATAATCCAATTATAATGTATTATTTGAATACAAAAATATAATATTTGAAAAATGTAAAAACTAGTTTTTTTTTTAATGGTTTTGTAAGAAGATTTGGCTAAGTTTTATTAAAGTATAGGTATACACTTAGAATTTAATAAAAGATAATAAATTAAATATAAATTTTTTTAAAACTATTTATAGTCTTTTATAATATATTCTATTTAAAAAAAATAGTATTGTATTAATATTATTTAAATAAATATAGCATTCATCAGCAAAAAATTGTATTGCCCTCATTGTCCTCAGATGACCATGAGGGCAGCGAGGTCTTTTGATCTTAGGTGCCCTCACGAGGTTCAATTATAACATATTCTCAAAATAATACTATAGATATATAATATTTAACAAAATATGGCTAACACAATTATCCAAAGATTTTTTTAATTAAAAATAATAAGATTATAGATTATATATTTTTAATAATAATATATTAAATTAAGTATTAAAATAATAAAAAATAATAAAAAATAAAATATAATATTTAATAATTAATATTTAATATTTAATATTTAATTGGTTTTCAAATAAATAAAACAATTTATATTATAATATATTATTATTTACTAAATTTTGCTAATATAATATTCTAGGAATTTTAATAAATATTCAACATTTAATATATAATAAAAAAAAGGATTATAATATTATAAAAATATTTATAAGGCCTTGCCTCTTTTTTTTAATTATAAAAATAAGATTTTGTAAAATAATAATATTATAATTATTATATATTATTTTATTAATTTAATATTATATTAGATATTAATAAATTATTAAAGTTTTATTAAAATATCCAATATATTATATATTAGTGAATGATATGGGGCGGTTTGGTTCGGTTTCTCCTAAAAAAATATTATCCATCATCAGCAAAAAAAAAGTGGCCACCAGAGGGCAGCCATACAACTACCTAAGGATGCAAGGATTACCAAAGGCAGTTGTATGATGTTCAGAGGCTGACAGTAAATAAGCAAGCTTGGCACACCACAATAAAAGCAAAAGTACTATAAAAAGATTAAAAAATTATAAAAAACAGTGAACATCTAACTTAAAATACTAAAAATTATTTCAATAAATATAATAACTAATCTTCAAAATAAAAAGAAATATATAAACATATGAAATCAAAATATTTTATTTTTAAAAATAATTTAAAAAATATTAAAAATAATTAATATTTAATATAAACTAATCTATTAATATATATTCATACATTCAATTTAAAATTTTTATAAAATATAACATATTTTTAAATAATTATTTTAAAATCTTTTACTATTTATTCAACATCTTACCTAATATAATTAAGATTAACAATATTCTTTAATATATATATTAAATTTAAATATTTTATCTTTTTTAACAATAAAGAATCTAGTATATTATCTTAATATATATAAATATATATAATATAAAATAGAAACTTAATAGGATTAATAATATTATCTGTTGTATATATATAATTTAATAATTATATCTATAAATTATTATTTATTGTTATTTTCCTATAGGTCCAATAATTAATAATATTTTTAAATTGTATATAATTTTCCACTAAANAATTGAAATCAAGGTGGGGATCAAAACTTAAACTTGAAATAATTGTGGTGCAACACATTTAATCAATCAAATGCCTATCAAACAAACAAAACGAAAATCAAAACAATCTTCTCATCAGCATCGAAGTCTTCAAGCTGATCGAATTGAGTCTTCCGGTGTCCCTGCTCTTATCCCATGTGAGTACTGTGCCAGGAACGATCATTTTTGCGTCGTGATGTCAGGAAACATCAGTTATTCCATTTATACTCAAAATGGGCAGCATGGTTGTCTAGCTGATTCCTGTAGGTATTTTCTTTGGTATTGAGAGTGGATCTGGCTAATGGTCTGTAGTGGAACGACTAGATCATCAAGTCGATGAGAGAGAGAAAAAGTTGGAAAAATTGGAGTCAGAGCAAGAGACTTTGCAAGCGCAAATTATTCAAAAAAGGAAAGAACTTCGTCAACTTAAGGCAAAACATGTGGAGGCAATTATACATAAAGGGAATTTATTGGAACAAATGGCAAAGAGGGATGAAATCAATTTAGTCGAGTCTTGTGGTAACAAAAATGCAATTATTACTGAAGAGGAGATGGAGTGAATTCGTCAAGAGTTGTTTGGAGATACTGTATCAGCTTAATAAAATTAAACTTGTTTCTTTGGTCGTCTGCATCCTTGTTTTGTAGGTTGTGATGTGAGTTTCTGATTGAGGTAGGTTTGGATGATGTCTGGGGGTATATTATCTTCGGGTATCCAAGAGTCGTCCTGTGGTCTGTAAGGTGGTGACTATCTAATGAGGTATTTGTTTTTCTCATTAGGTCCGTTAAGGATCTTCTCAAATTTGTATTCAGTGTGGTCTTCGAATTCTAGTTCTTTGTCATTGTGGTCCTCTCTTAGATCTTTTGGGGCTGGTTCCAAGAGTGAGATATGGAAGGATTGGTGGATGTGTGTGGGTCCTGGGATTTCGAGTTCAAAGGTATTGTTGCTGAATTTCTTTATAATCATGAAAGGTCCATGTTTCTGATAATCAAGTTTTTTGCTAGGTCGTCCTTTGCATTTGATGTATTTGGCAAGCAGGTATGCTTTATCTCCTTTCTTCAAAGGTAGTGCTTCCATCCTTTTTTAATTATAATAATATGACATATGTTCAATCATAAATTGAAGGTCTTTTCTTAGGTTGTTATGGAGATTTTTCATATTATTGACATGTTTGTCTGCTTCTGGGACTACTTCCTTAGGTATCAAGGGTGGTAGTATTGCTGTAGGGTTCCATCCTTTAAGTGCTTTGTAGGGCGTGTGCTTAGTGGTTGAGTGTTTTGATGTGTTGTATGTGAATTCAAAGCTAGGTAGTAGTTTAACCCAATTGTTCTGAGCTATGTTCAGAAAATTGTGTAATTATATTTCGATTGTCTGAATGATTTGTTTAGTGAGTCCATCTGTTTGGGCGTGTCCTTTACTAGCGATGTTGAGTTTGGTTCCAGTTTGGGTTCTAACTGAGTTCCAAAATTTGCTAGAAAATAGTGTGTCTCTGTCACAGATGTGTTTAACCTGTAGACTGTATTGATTAAATATTTGTTTGAGGTATACTTGTTTAAGTTCTTGAATAGACTATTTAGAGTTCCATGGTTCAAATATTGCTACTTTGCTGAATTTGCAAACAATGACTAGGACTTCGTTGTAGATTGTATTTGTAAGGGGATCCCTTAAATGAGGCATTCCTTGAATGAAGTTGTAGGTGATAACTTGAAAGGGTCCAGTTGGTACATCGTGAGATTGTAACTTTCCATAAGGTAAGTGTCAACTAGGTTTGTTCCATTGACACATATTGCAGGTTTTAACATATTGTTCAATATTTTGTTGCATTTGGGGCCAATAGTAGTCTTTGGTTAAAAATTCTTGTGTTTGTTTAACTCCTAAGTGTCCATGGGCTAATGTATCATAATGTTGTTTTATGAATTGTTGCTGGAG
The DNA here is from genome assembly GCA_036971555.1 of Drechslerella coelobrocha. Classification (NCBI taxonomy): domain Eukaryota; kingdom Fungi; phylum Ascomycota; class Orbiliomycetes; order Orbiliales; family Orbiliaceae; genus Drechslerella; species Drechslerella coelobrocha. The sequence continues at coordinate 2,539,536 of JAJTUH010000007.1, forward strand.
GTCTTTTGTTGGAATATAGAAAAGATCCTAAAACAATATAATTCCATTTTTGATAATAAAGTGTGAAGGTGCATTGTCAATATCTGAGAGAATTTGTTTAACTATAGGGTGTTGTTGATAGCTATCTTTTAATTCTTTGGCGAATTCATTGTAGAGTATATGAGTAGTTCTGTTGAAACTTGTATTAATGGTAATGGTGTTATAGGGTTTTCTTTTAAAAATTGCTCCTTGATCTGGTTATACTCCTTCCATTAGGTCAGGTCTTCTGCTAAGGGCGTCAGCTCCTGAGTTTTCTTTTCCTTTGCAGTGTATAATCTTCATTTTATATTCACTAAGGGTTTCCCACCATTGTACTTGGCATCTGTTAAGTACCTTGGTAGTAAGGAAGAATGTAAGATTCTTATAATCAGAGTATATTGTGAAAGGTTCCTTTGTTTATAGATATATTCTCCATGTTTGGCATGCTTTGACAATAGCCATAAGTTCTTTGTTATGGATAGGGTATCTAAGTTCTGTAGAGTCGAATTTGTGAAATAAGTAGGCGATAGGGTGCTATTCTTTGTCAGGATGTAATTGGCATAGGCAGGCTCCTAAGGCTGTGTCTGAGGCGTCGGTTTCGATTTTGATGGGTAGACTAGGGTTGTATAGTTTGAGTATAGGTGTGGATAGGAATGATTTCTTGAGTATGTTGAAGGCTATTTTTTGACTGGGGGTCATGTTGAATTTGATTCCTATTTTGGTAAGTTCTGATAGAGTGGCTGACATGTGGCTGTATTTCTTGATGAAGCGTTGGTAATAGTTGCATAGTCCTAGAAAGGCTTGAATGTCTTTGATGTTTTTGGGCTCAGGCCATCTTTGGATGGTATTAACTTTTTTAGGGTTTATTTTGATTCTGTTGGTTGTGACAATGGCTCCTAGGAATTTGCATTTGGTAACTTTGAATTCCGTTTTCTCAAGTTCTACCTTGAGGTTGTATTTGTTGAGGGCTTTAAGTATTTGTATAATGTGTTGTTGGTGTTCTCTGGGGTCTTTGCTGTAGATCAGTATGTTGTTGAGGTAGACAACACAAGTTTTGTCGATGTAGTCTCATAGGATGTGATTCATGAAGGTTTGAAAGGATGCAGGTACATTAGTCAATCCAAAGGGCATGACTATGTATTCGAAGAGTCTGTATTGGCATTTGAAAGCGGTCTTCTAAATGTCCCTGGGTAATACTCGGATGTTATGGTAAGCAGCGATAATGTCTAATTTGGTAAATCGTTTTGCTCCTTGTAAGTGGTCAAGGGATTTATTGATTTGTGGTATTCCGTTGCAGTCTTTGGTGGTTATTTTATTGAGGCTTCTGTAGTCCACATATATTCATAGTTTGCCATTTTTCTTAAGTACAAATAGGATGGGGTGTCCAGCGGGTAAGCATGAGGGTTGGATGTATCCTTTTCTGAGATTCTCTTCAATGTATTCTCTGAGAGTTTTAAGTTCTTCTTATGTACATGCATACACAAGCATAAACTTGGGTATTGTTCCTTCTTTGAGGGGTATCTCATGAGCAAATTCATTGATTTCAGGTAAAGCTTGGTTGTCAGGTGGTTTCTTGAATGTCTTGATCCAGTTTGGAATCCATTTGGCTATTTTGGTAGTGGTATTTTGGATTAATTCTTTAGTGTGGATAACAATTCGTTTGAGAGTATGGGCTTTAAGTCATAATTGGTGGTTGATTTCTTTGGTGGAAAGGTGTTCAATTTGTTGTAAGTGAATTTCCTTATTATAGTTGTTGGTTTTCTTGAAATGTTTGGGTGCTTGAGTACAATTACATTGGGGGAATCTGATTTCTTGAGATTTGAAATTGATATCTGGGTCGTGGTCCCATAGCCAATCATATCCTAAGATAAGGTTGTCATATTTGAGGTTGAGGATGTCAACTGTTTGTTGTTCGAAATGGTTATTGATAATAAGGGTAATTTCGGTTTCATGGTGGACTGTTCCAAGGGGGCTTCTTCTAAAAGCAACTACATTATAATAAGTTGCTTTTGGGGTCTTGGTTAGGTTGTGTTTAGTGGCATATTCTTCTAAGATGTAAGTGGTTTCTGCACCACTATCTATAAGGGCTTTAGTGAGGTTTCCATTGATAGTGCACAGTATGTTGTAGTGTTGTTTTTCGATTCGATTGAGAGTTTTGTTGGGTCCTTTCTTAATAAAGCTGGGGCTGGACTGTTCAGCATGCATCAAGGTCCGAAGCTGTCTTAGTTTAAACTTTTACTAAGAATGGTTTCTTCTGGTCTTAGGAAAGACAAGCGGATATTGTAGATATTGCATAATCTTTTGTTTTGCTTGATAGGTTGGGTTAATATAATGTGAAATTTCTATACATGTTGTTGTTGGTGGTTTTTGAAATAGAATCCTTCTAGGCAGAATGGGCAGAATTCCTTGTATTCTGGTGGTGGTAGCGTTTTCCAATGAGGCATTTGGGTGATCTTGGTCCATTCTTGTGCACAAGTAGTACAGGCTACTAGAGATCTGTTATAGGAGGTATGAGTAGGAGGTGCGTTCTTGCATAGGTGACATTTTTCATACTTTGTAATATCATGTCCGGTGATGATAATGTTAAGAGGTGTTGATTCTTCCTGAGTGTCTATGCTGTCTGTGAAGAAGTGGTAATAGCTAAAATCTTTTGCAAGTTTGTATCTGTAGAGATTAATCATTGTGTGGTAGGTAAAGGTCTGGTGTGGTTTGTGCTTGCTCCATTTTCTTTGTCATACATAATTGTATCCAATGTTGGGGATATTGTTGCGGCAGTTGTTGCAAAATTGGTTCATTATGCTAGGTTGGTGGCTTCCATAGAATCTACATCAGTGTGTTTTATAAAGTTGGGTGTATCTGTCTATAAATTCAGGCCAGGATTGTTCATTGGTATAATCCATAGTTCCGGTGTAGGTTTCTGTTGGGGTGATTAATTAATGTTGGCATTGATTTCCTTGACATAGATGTTGAGGTTGATATGGTTTTATGATTATAGGGTTGAGTTCAGTATACATTTCTTTGTATGTGACTTGTAGTTGTCGAGTTGGTTTTTGGTATTGGGGGTTCAATTGAACAATGGGATTGAGGGTTCAATGGTCGTGGAGAATTATCCATAATAGTCGAGATTCTCCCAGTAAGTAATCTTGTTGCAGGTTTCTAAGGGAATCGCAAACATATCATAGGTGTCTTCCAGGGATTGGATGTTCTTGTATCCAACCATGTTCATCTTGAGTAGGTAGGTTAGAGAGGCGAATGGTTTGTGGTTCCAAATCTGAGCTTTCTAGTATATCTTAGTCTAGGCTCATGATTTCATCAAGGGTTTCTTGGGAATGGTCAGATTGTTCAAGTGTCTCATAGTCTTAATCATCTGGTTTGGTAGGCATTTCCTCATAGATAGGGTTGTTAGAGGTGTTATGTTGCTGAGCTGTTTGGATAGCTTTTTGGATTCTTTGCATTGTAATTTCAAGAGAGTTGGGTTAGTGAGTAGTGACATTGAGGTTTCTGTCAGGGCCTTGCTAAGGCTCTGAGTTCTCGGATTTGGGGTACTTATCATATTCTTCATTATATTCTTTGTTATATTCCTTGTTGTGTTGTTCTTGTGGTGTTTCATTGTCAGTGAGTCGGACATGTCTTTGCTGTTGGTTTTGCTGCTTTTGATTAGTGTAAGTGCAAGCCATGTGTTCTTCTTATCCATAATTAAAGTAAATGGGTTTGTTGGATTTCTGGGGTTTGTTGTGTTGTGAGTTTTGTTGATTTTGAGTGGTTCCTAGTTCCATAGGAGCTGGTCTGTATGTAGTATGTGGGTTCCAACCTTGATTGGTGCTTCTCCATTGATTCTGGGGTTGCTGATGGTTTGAATTAGAGGGTCGGTTATTATTGTTTGAGTTTGTGGGTCTGTTTTGTGAGTTTGAGGGTCGAGATTGATTGCGATTGGGGTTATTGTTCTGTCTAGGTTGGGTAGTGTTGGCTTTGTTATCCTTATAGAGATTGTTGTCAAGTTTTATGATAAGAAGTTGTATTTCTCTGTAGGTTATCTGTTTGTTCAAGGTTTTGATTTCTATGACTTTCTGTTTCCATTGGGATTTGAGTCCTTCTTTGGTATGATGGAGTAGTTGATCATCATTGTATCCAATAAAAGGGGCGTGTTGGTTGATTTGTTGGAAGTATTTTTAAGCAGGTCCTGTTTGGCATAGCACATGGAATTTGCATAAGGCTTCTTTGGACTTATTCTTGTAGCCACAGGTCTGTTGAAGAAATGAAATGAATTTGAGCCATATAGTAAGTATTGCAGTGATTTCAGGAATGTTTCATTGTCATTGTCGAGGGGTACTTTCCTCATATTTCTCGCGATAAGTGTTGTAGGTATTGAAGATGGTTCCTTCTAAGAAGAGTCCAGCATATCTGATCTTACACTTATCACTAAAAAAACTGGCTAGGTAGAAATAAAAGATGTCATTCAGTTGTCTAGTAAATTGATCAAGTTTACTAGGTGATCCATCAAATCTAATGGGGTCAGCAAGTTTTATCATTCTATTGTCCTGATGTCTTCCAGTGGGTGGTCCATTGTCTAAGTTGGAGGTGTAGTAGTTATTATCAACATCATCATTGTTGCTATTGTTGCTGGGATCCTCATCAGGGTCCTCAGGGTCTGATTTGGGTTGTTGTGCACATCATTTGCCTTTCTTATTCTTAAAGGCATATCTGGATTGGTGTAAGCTGGTTTGTCTGGTTTCTCTGATGTATCCAGCACAATTGGTTTCTGCAGGTTGGTCTTCATGCATGTGAACATCTTGTTCAGGGTCAGTAACTCCATAGGTCTGGGTTTAGACGCAAGTAGACATTTCAATATACTTTAGAATTTGAGTAGCCTTTTCAAGATTCTGTGAGTGTCTATTGTTGTCCGGGAATGTGATTTTGTATTCTGATTCTTCAGTAGTTTCTGAAGGGATATGTTTTTTGTTAACTTGAGTACTAGAATTAGTGTAGAGTTTGTTGTTTTTCCAGAAGAGGTCTTCTTCTTTGTTGGGTAGTTCTATGGTTAGTTTGAGTTTGGGTAAGGTAGATACTTCTTTTAGTTGTTTCTGTAGATACTGAGTTGTTTGACTGACTTGGTTGGAGGTGTTAGGGATTTTTGATGGAAATACATTGTGAAGAGGTATGCAATCTCCTTCTTCGTCTGTTGTCTTGTATTTTGATATGATATAGTCTTCAGGATTGAATTCGTTTGTCAACATACATGTGCTCTTCTCTGAACTGAGTGGGATTGGTCAAAGTGTTACACTTTGACAGGCTATCCTGTCAAATATGTTTTACTTCTTATGTCTGACTCTCAATCTAAGATACCTAGGTTCTCAGAACAGGAAGCACATATGTCGCGAGATATCAAAGACTGTTGATAGAGTGTGTAACAACAATAGGATTCAATAACAAGAGGATTGAATTGTATTTGAGTTGACCAATGAAGAACTAATACTTCATTAGTCCTAACAATAGTCTTATATACATGATGATGCTTCATACAATGGGTGGTGCTTGCATTGCTCATGTGCTCACATGCAAACGTGCGAGCGTGTGAGCATTCAATCTGCAAGTGTTCGCATATCTGCAGGGGTCTGAGATGCGAGCACATCACGTGATGGATGCTGTACAACAAGGTTCAGAAATAGGTAGTTCAACTCATGGACAAACATTATTTGTGTTATAATCAGAACTGGAGAAAGTGTGGTGTGTAGGGCTGGGAACGGTATAGCGTAAAGCAAGGTACAGGTAGTTGTGCTGTCAAGACCGTGGGTCTGTGACACTAAATAAATATAAAATAATAGATCATTATAAATAATAATAATAATAGTATCTAATCCAATTAAAATAATTATTTTTAAAATAATATAATTATAAATCAATAATATTAAAAATATAATCCCTTGGTTTTTGAAAAAATACTAAACATCTAATACAATATTTATCCAGATAATATAATCATCAAAATAAAAATAATAAATAATAATATTAATTGATTTTTTTATTAAATCAATATTAACTTTTTCAATTATATTTGAAAATAAAATATTTATTAATAAATAATTAAAGTCTAACAAAATATTTTAAAAATTTATTTATTTTTCACAATAATTAAGATTTTTTTTTAAAATTTTATAATTTTCTATTTAATTTTAAATTTTTTAAAAACAATTTTCTAATATTTATAATTTTATATTTAAATTTTATAATTAATTAGATAATTATTTTTAAAAATAATAATACTTTTTATTATATAAATATAAATTACTAACTTCAATAACTCCTTCTATTTTTTAAAAATATTAAAAATCAGCTTTTTAATAATAATAAAAATAAATATAATAAGGTTATTATTAATTAATAAAAAATTCCCTTTATTTTTCTAAATATTAAGGATAATTATAATATCTATCTATCTAAATTATATAAATAAAAATATTTTTTTAATTAATCTTTTTCTTTATTATAAATTCAACTCTACCTAATTAATAAAAATCTATTTATTTATAATATAATTAATAATATTTATTTTATATATTATAAAAATCCTATTATCATTAACCAAATAAATAATAATTGATAATAAACTTAAAATATTATATAATTTATCTAAATATTAAATAATAATATTATATCTTTTTTAACCTATATTAGTATTAAAATAAATATTAATAATTTTATAATCTATTTTTAAAATAATTCTTATAAAATATATATAATTTAATAGTAAATATTAACAAAATCCTAATTTATATATTAATTTTATTTATTTTTAAATAATTTTTTAATTTTAATTTTTAATCAAAAATATTTATAAATAAGATTAAAATTTTAATAATTAAATCTTATTATAATTTTTATAAATTTAATAAATTAAAATATTAATTAATTGTTTAAATTTTTTAGAAAACTTTTAATATTTTATATATATTTTTAAATAAATATTTATTTAATCCTCTTGTTTAAAAATTATTATTAATAATATTGTTATTAATATTAATTAATTCAAAAACCTCAACTTTGCTAAATTTATTAATAATTTAAAATAAATTTAAATATATAATTAAATAATATTAATAATTTTTTAACATCTAATAAAAGATTTTAATAATATTTATAAACCCAATATCTTTTTCTTCTTCTATTATTGTTATTGTTGTTGTTATTATTATTATTATTATTACTATTATTATTATTATTTTTATTTTTATTTTTATTTCTACCATTTAGGGGGCTATTTGGAGGTTTAATTATCAGATGGTGATCATCATTATTTTTATCTTTATTTTTATTATTATTTTTATCCTCATTATTATTGTTATTACTATTATTATCTTCATTATTATCACCATCTTTATTTTTATTTTTATTTTTATTTTTATTTTTATTATTATCATCATTTTTATCCCCATCCCCATTGTTATCATTATTATCATTATCATTATTATCATTATTATTATTTTTATTTTTATTTTTATTTTTATTATTGTTATTTAGGAGGCCACTTAAAAGTTTAATTATTAAATAATAATTATCTCCATTCCTATCCCTATCCCCATTATCTTACTTTCTTTTTAATAAATAGTTTAAAATTTTAAAAAATCTATTATTTAAAAAATTATAAATTAAATTATAAAAATTTTATGGAGATTGTAGATTATTTATATATTTTTAAAATCATCATTAATAATATTTTATTTAAATTAAATTTTTTTATATATATTTTATTTTATATTAAACTATAGATATTATAAAAAAGATATTAATAATTTTATTAATTTTTTTTAATAATATAAAACTTATTAATAAATAAAAAATATTTATTATATTAAAATTAAAATTTAATAAATTAAAAATAAATTTTGATTAACTCAATAAATTTAAATTTATAAATTTATTAATATAATATTTAATATTTATTTTAAAATTCTAAAAATATAATTAAACACTCCTAAATTAACAAATTATTTTAATTTTAAAATTAAATATTAAATTCTTATTATTAATAAATATTTTATATAAAATATATAAAATATTTAAATTTTATTTTAAAAAAATAAATTTAATATTTTTATTTAAAATAATTATAATTTTTATTTTAATTTATTAATTTTTAAAAAATTATATAAAATAATTAACAATAATAAAAATTATTTAAAATAATTTATTAATAATATCTAAAATTTTGATTATAAAAAATAAATATTTAATAAAATTAAAAAAAAATAATTATATATCAAAAAAATATTATAATATTTTATAAACATATTTATATTATCTATATTAATTTTAAATATTTTTTAATTTTTATATAATGTTTATAATTTATAAACAACTATTTTTAATTATAAATACTTTTTTATTATTTTTATTTTTATAATTAATTATATTTTATTAAAATTTAAATAATTTCTTATAAAATTTATATGTTGATTATTTTAAATATACATAGAATTAAATTATAATATTTAATATAAATAATTATTACAATATAATTAACATTTCTTATAAATTTATTATTTATATAATATATTAATTTTAATTAAATTTTATTTTTGTTATTTTAAAATAAAATTATATTTATTAAAAAATATAAAAATTTAATTAATAATAAATTTTTTAAAAATCTAAAAATTATTAAATAAAATATTATAAATTTTAAAAATCTTATTATTTATATAATATTTTATTATATTTTAGAAATTGTTGATAATTTTTTATTATAATTATATATTTAAATTTTATAATATTTAATTAAAAATATTGTTTTTGTAATATATTTTATATAATATTTAATTAATAAAATAAATATAAAAAAATAAAACATCAAAAAAAGTATTTCTAATTTTTTAAAAAAAAATTATTAAATGATTATAATTTTTTATTAACTATTTCTATTTTAAAAATATTAAATATTAGAAATTTTGAAATAATTAAAAAAGTTATTTATATTTAAATATTGTCACAGACCTACAGTCTCGACAGCACAAATACCTATACCTTGTTTTACACTATATTGTTCCCAATCCTATATGCCGCATTTCTCCAATTTTGATTATAATATAAATATTGTTTGTTTATGAGTTGAATTATTTGTTTCTGAACTCTATTGTATAATATTTATTATGTGATGTGCTTGCATTTTAAATCTTTATAAATATGCAAATACTTGTAGATTGAATATTTGCATGTTTGCATTGTTTGTATATGTAAATATATGAGTAATATGATTATTATCTATTATATAAAGCATTATTATGTATATAAGATTATTGTTAGGATTGATAAAATATTAATTTTTTATTAATTAATTTAAATATAATTTGATCCTTTTGTTATTGAATCTTATTGTTGTTATATATTTTATTAATAGTTTTTGATATTTTGTGATGTATATGCTTTTTGATTTGAGAATCTAGGTATTTTAAATTAAGAGTTAGATGTAAGAAGTGAAATATGTTCAGTTAGATAGTTAGTTGAAATATAATATTTTGATCGATTCTATTTAGTTTAGAGAAGAGTATATATATATTGATAAACGAATTTAATTTTAAAGATTATATTATATCAGAATACAAAATAATAGATAAAAAAGAAAATTATATATCTTTTTATAATATATTTTTATTAAAAATCCTAAATGTATTCGATTAAATTAATCAAACTATTTAATATTTACAAAAATAATTAAAAAAAATATTTATCTTTCTTGAGTTCAAATTAATTATAGAATTATTTAACAAAGAAAATAATCTTTTTTGGAAAAATGATAAATTTTATATTAATATTAATATTTAAATTAATAATAAACCCATTTCTTTAGTAACTATTAAAAAATTAAAACACAAAATCACATTTCTAAATAATAATAAATATTTACAAAATTTTAAAAAAACTATTTAAATTTTATAATATATTAAAATATTTACTTATACCCAAACTTAAACTTATAAAATCACTAATCTTGAACAAGATGTTTATATACATAAAGACTAACCTATAAAGATTAATTGTGTTAAATACATTAGAAAAATTAAATAAACCGATTTATATTAATCTAGATATGTTTTTAAAAATAAGAAAGGTAAATGATATATATAATAATCTAAATTAGATCTTAAGGATTTTAATAAAAATCTTAGTAATAATAATAATAATAATAATATTAATAATAATTATTATATCTCCAATTTAAATAATGGACCACCTATAGAAAAATATTAAAACAATAAAATAATAAAATTTACTAACCCTATTAAATTTAATAAATTATCTAATAAATTTAATTAATTTATTAGACAATTGAACAATATTTTTTATTTTTATCCAACCAATTTTTCTAACAACAAATATAAAATCTAATATATTAGATTTTTTTTAAAAGGAATTATCTTTAATACTTATAATACTTACTATAAAAAATATAAAAAAAGTATTTTTTGATAACAATAACAAAATATCCCAAAAATTATTATAATATTTACTATATAATTTGAATTTATTTCATTCTTTTAACAAATTTATAATTATAAAAATAAATCAGAAGAAATTTTATATAAATTCTATACATTATGTTAAATAAAATTTATTTAAAAATATTTCTAACAAATCAATTAATATACTTTTTTTACTAAATATAATAATAACCAACTATTTTATTATATTAAAAAAAGACTTAAAACCTAATAAAAACAAAAAATTATAGAAATCAAAATCTTAAATAAATAAATAACCTACAAAAAAATATAATTTTTTATTATAGAATTTGATGATAATTTTTATAAAGATAATAAAATTAATATTATTTGACCTAAATAGAATAATAATTTTAATTATAATTAATCTCAACCTTCAAATTTACAAAATAAATTTATGAATTTAAATAATAATAATTAATTTTTTAATTTAAACTATTAACACCCCTAAAATTAATAGAAAAATATTAATTAAGGTTGGAACCCATATATTATTTATAAACCTGTTCCTATAAAGTTAAAAATTATTTAAAATCAACAAAATCAACAATATAATAAACCTTAAAAATCTAATAAATTTGTTTGTTTTAAATGTAGATAAGAAGAATACATAGCTCATACTTATATTAATCAAAAACTATGAAATTAATAATAAAGGTATATTTAACTTACTAACAATAAAACACCCTAAGAATAATATAACAAAGAATATAACCAAGAATATAATAAAGAATATAATAAAGAATACAATAAATATCTTAAATTTAAAAATTTAAAACCTTAATAAAACCTTAATAAAAATCTCAATATTATTATTTATCAACCTAATTTCCTTGAAATTACTATATAAAAAATCCAAAAAACTATCTAAACAACTCAATAATACAATATCTCTATTAATTCCCCCTATAAAAAAATATTTATTAAATTAAATAACCAAAATTATAAGATATTTAAACAATCCGACTATCTTTAAGAAATTTTTAATAAAATTATAAACCTTAATCAAAACACACCAAAAAATTTAAATTTAGAACCTCAAACCATTCATCTCTCTAACTTATCTACCCAAAATAAACATAACTAAATCTAAGAACATCCAATCTCTAAAAAATATCTACAATATATTCATAATTTTTTTAAAAACCTATAATAAAATTATTTATTAAAAAAAACATGACTATCATAAATAATCCTTTACAATTATTAAACTCTCAATCCCATTATTCAATTAAACCCTTAATATCAAAAATTAATTTAATAATTATAAATTATATATAAAGAAATGTATACTAAACTCAACCCTATAATCATAAAACCATATCAACTTCAACACCTATATTAAAAAAACCAATACCAATATCAATTAATCACCCCAATAAAAACATACACTAGAATTATAAATTTTATTAATAAATGTTTTTAATTTGAATTTATAGATAAATATGTCTAACTCTATAGAATATATTAATATAAATTCTATAAAACCTATTAATTTATTTCTATAAACCAATTCTACAATAACTATAATAATAATATCTTAAATATAAAATACAACTACACCTAACAAAGAAAATAAAATAAATATAAACCATATTAAATCTTTATTTATTATATTATAATCAATTTTTACAAATATAAATATATTAAAAATTTTAATTATTATTATTTTTTTATTTTTAACATAAATACCCAAAAAGAACCAACATTTTTTAACATCATCACCATCAGACTCAACATTATAAAATATGAAAAATATTATTTATATAAAAATATATTTTTTATTTATATTTTTTATAATAGATTTTTAATAGTTTGTACTACTTATATATAAGAATAGATTAAGATTACCAAAATATTTTATTAAAAAATATTATTATTACTAGAATATAAAAAATTTTATCCATTCTATTTTAAAAAATTTTATTTTAAAAATTATTAATAATAATATATATAGAAATTCTATATCAAACCAACCCAATTTATCAAATAAAATAAAAAATTATATAATATTTATAATATTTATTCACCTTCTTTAACATTAAAAGAAATCATTCTTAACAAAAGTTTAAACTAAGACAGTTTTGGATTTTGATATATATTAAATAATCCAATTCCAGTTTTATTAAGAAAAAATCTAATAAAACTTTCAATTAAATCAAAAAATAATATTATAATATATTTTATATTATCAATAGAAATCTCATTAAAGTCTTTATAAATAATAATATAAAAACTATTTATATTTTAAAAAAATATATTATTAAATATAATCTAATTAAAACTTCCAAAATAATTTATTATAATATAGTTGTTTTCAAAAAAAAACCCCTTTAAAATAATCCACCACAAAACCAAAATTATTTTGATTATCAATAATCATCTTAAATAATAAATAATTGATATTTTTAACCTCAAACATAACAACCTTATTTTAAAATATAATTAATTATAAAATTATAATCCAAATATTAATTTTAAATTTTAAAAAATCTAATTCCCTTAATATAATTATATTTAAATACCCAAAAATTTCAAGAAAATTAATAATTATAGAAAAAAAATATATTTATAATAAACCAAACACCTTTCTATTAAAAAAATCAACCACCAATTATAACTTAAAACTCATATTTTTAAACGAATTATTATTTATATTAAAAAATTAATTTAAACCACCATTATAAAAATATTTAAATAAATTCTAAATTAGATTAAGATATTTAAAAAACTATTTAATAACTAAGTTTTACTTAAAATTAATAAATTTGTTTATAAAATACCATTTAAAAAAGAAACAACACCCAAATTTATATCTATATATATATATATATAAAAAGAACTTAAAATTTTTAAAAAATATATTAAAAAAATTTTTAAAAAAAAATATATCTAACCTTTATATTTATTTACTAAATACTTTATTTTATTCATACCAAAGAAAAATAGTAAACTATAAATATATATAGATTACAAAAACCTTAATAATATAATAATTAAAAATTGTAATAAATTATCCCAAATTAAAGAATTTTTCAATCGCCTATAAAGAATAAAATAATTTACTAAATTAAATATTATTACTATTTATTATAATATTTAAATATTATTTAAAGATATTTAAAAAATTATTTTTAAATATAAATACAGATTTTTTGAATATATAATCATATTCTTTAAATTAATTAATATACTAATATTCTTTCAAACCTTTATAAATTATATTTTGTAAAATTATATTAATAAAAATTATATTATCTATTTTAATAACATATTAATTTATAACAAAAACCCTAAAAAACATTAATAATATATTATATAAATATTTAAAACCTTTAATAAATATAATTTCAAAATTAAATTTAAAAAAATAAAATTTAAAATTACAAAATATAAATTTTTAAAAACCATTATTACAATTAACAAAATCAAAATAAACTTTAAAAAAATTAATATTATTCAAAAATGGCCTAAACCTAAAAATGTCAAAAACATCCAAATCTTTCTAAAATTATACAACTATTATCAACACTTCATCAAAAAATACAATCACATATCAACCACCCTATCAAAATTTACTAAAATAAAAATCAAATTCAACATAACCCCCAATTAAAAAATAATTTTCAACATACTCAAAAAATTATTTTTATCTACACCCATATTTAAGTTATATAACCCTAGTCTACCAATCAAAATCAAAATTAATACCTCAAACACAATTTTAAAAATTTACTTATATTAACTACATTTTAACAAAAAATGACACCCTATTGCCTACTTATTTTATAAATTCAATACTACAAAATTTAAATACCCTATCTATAACAAAGAATTTATAGTTATTATTAAAACATATTAAATATAAAAAATCTATTTATAAATAAAAGAATTTTTTATAATATATTTTAATTATAAAAATCTTATATTCTTTCTTACTACCAAGGTACTTAGTTAATAATAAATATGATAATAGGAAATACTTAATAAATATAAAATAAAAATTATATATTATAAAAGAAAAGAAAATTTAGGAATTAATACCCTTAATAAAAGATTTAATTTAATGGAAAAAGTATAATTAAATTAAAGAATAATTTTTAAAAGAAAACCTTATATAATTATTATTATTAATATAAATTTTAATTAAATTATTTATATATTTTATAATAAATTTATCAAAAAATTAAAAAATAGTTACCAATAATATTTTATAATTAAACAAATTTTTTTAAACATCAACAATACACCTTTATATTTTACCATTAAAAATAGAATTATATTATTCCAAAACCTTTTCTACATTCCCACAAAAAACCTTTAATAATAATTTATAAAACAATATTATAATATATTAATTCATAAATATTTAGAAATTAAATAAATTTAAAAACTTTTAATCAAAAATTATTATTGGCCCTAAATATAATAAAATATTAAACAATATATTAAAATCTATAATATATATTGTAAAAATAAATTTAATCAACACCTACCCTATAAAAAACTACAATTTCATAATATATTAATTAGATTTTTTTAAATTATTATCTACAATTTCATTCAAAGAATGTCTTATTTAAGAAATTCCTTTATAAATATAATTTATAATAAAATCTTAATCATTGTTTATAAATTTAACAAAATAGTAATACTTAAATTATAAAATTTTAAATAATTTATTTAAAAATTTAAACAAATATATTTTAAATAAATATTTAATTAATATAATCTATAAATTAAATATATTTATAATAAAAATACTTTATTCTCTAATAAATTCTAAAATTTAATTAAGACTTAAACTAAAATCAAATTTAATATTATTAATAAAAAACATATTTAAACAAATAAACTTATTAAATAAATTATTTAAATAATCAAAATATAATTATATAATTTTTTAAATATAACTCAAAACAATTAAATTAAATTATTATTTAATTTTAAATTCATATACAACATATTAAAATATTTAACCACTAAATATACATTTTATAAAACACTTAAAAAATAGAATCCTATAATAATACTACTATTCTTAATACCTAAAAAAATAATTCTAAAAATAGATAAATATATTTAAAATATAAAAAATTTTTATAACAATTTTAAAAAAAATTTTTAATTTATAATTAAATATATATTATATTATTATAATTAAAAAAGAATAGAAGCACCACCTTTAAAAGAAAGAAATAAAATATATTTGCTTATTAAATATATCAAACACAAAAAACAACACAACAAAAAATTTAATTTTTAAAAACATAGACCTTTCATAATTATAAGAAAATTCAACAATAATACTTTCAAATTCAAAATACCAAAACCTACACACATATCCATCAATCTTTCTATATTTTATTTTTAAAATTAGTTTCTAAAAATCTAAAAAAGGATCCCAATAATAAAGAACTAGAATTCAAAAACCACACCAAATACAAATTCAAAAAAATCCTCAATAAATTTAATAAAAAAAATGAATATTTTATTAAATAGTTACTATTTTACAAATTATAAGATGATTTTTGGATACCAGAAGACAATATACTCCCAAATATTATTCAAACCCATTTTAATTAGAAATCTATATTATAATTTATAAAATAAAAACATAAATAATTAAAAAAACAAATTTAATTTTATTAAATTAATATAATATTATTAAATAATTTTTAATAAATCTTTTTTATTTTTTTTTTAATAATAATTATATTTTTATTATTTTAAAATTTAATTAAATTAATTTTGTTCTTTTTTATTATTTATTTCAATAAATTTTCTTTATATATAATCACCTTTATATATTTTACTTTAAGTTAATAAAATTCTTTTTGTTTTTAAATAATTTTTATTTAAAATTGTATAATTTTTTATTAAGCAATTATCTATTTTTTTTCCAAATCTTTTAACTCTTTCTTTTTTTTATTGATTTGATGATTTAGCTATTCTATTATAAATCATTAATTAAATTTATCTTTAATACTAGAAAAATACCTATAAAAATTAATTAAACAATCATATCACCCATTTTAAATATAAATAAAATAATTAATATTTCCCAACATCACAATATAAAAATAATTATTTCTAATATAATATTTATATAAAATAAATATTGGGATATTAAATTTTTTAATTCAATTAATCTAAACACTTTAATATTAATAAAAAATTTATTTTGATTTTCAATTTATTTATTTTATTAATATTAAAAAAGATTAAATATATTATACTATATTTATTTTAAAATTAAATTTTTATTTATTATTTTGATTTCAATCACTACTCTTTATATATTTTTTATTTATATCATCCACCATCTATAAACACAATATTATTATAAAATAAACTTAATCTATACAGACACAATTTTAACATAATTACCTAATTCTATATCCAAGACTATCTTACATAAGACCATAGCCAATATAAGAATTTCCTATACAACACTACCTTCCTATACAAAAAAATTAATTTTTATTTTATTTATATTTACACCCTATACTCACTCTACATAAAATCAAAAATTATATAGATCTTAATCTTAAAAAAAGAAAATAGTGTTACAAACCTATAATTTTAATAATACAAATACCTATACCTTATTTTATATTATATTATTCTTAATCCTACATACCATATTTCTCTAGTTTTAATTATAACACAAATATTATTTATTTATAAATTAAATTATCTATTTTTAAATCCTATTATATAATATTTATTATATAATATGCTTGCATTTTAAATTCTTACAAATATACAAACACTTACAAATTAAATACTCACATACTTATATTGCTTATATATATAAATACATAAACAATATAATCACCATCCATTATATAAAATATTATTATATATATAAAATTATTATTAAGATTAATAAAGTATTAATTCTTCATCAATTAACTTAAATATAATTTAATCTTTTTATTATTAAATCTTATTATTATTATATATTTTATCAACAATTTTTAATATTTTACAATATATATATTTCTTAATCTAAGAACCCAGATATCTTAGATTAAAAGTTAGATATAAGAAATAAAACGTGTTCAGCTGGATAACCAGCCGAAGTGTAACAAATATCTTTATTATTAAAAAATTATAAAAATTTTATAAAGATTTATTAAAAATATTTTTTTTAAAATTAATCTAAAATAAGATAAAAATAATAATTTTATTAATAAAATTTACAACAATTTTTATATTTTGTTTTAAAATCCTATAAATTATTGGTTAATATAGTGGTTTATAAATATAAAAATACTAAAGTAAAAAATTAATAATTAATTTAAAATTAAATTATAAATATTTAATATATTATTATTTTTATTTAATTATATTTTCTTTAAGTAATTTAATGTAATAATAGAAAAATTAAATTTAAAATTTAAAAATATAAAATTAAATTAAGAAATTAATAATATTAAAACTAATAAATATTTTTATTAAAATTTATTATAATGTATAAAATATTTTTTTTAATAATCAACATATATTAAAAATTTTATATATATATTTGTATATAAATATAATTTTAAAAATCATTATATATATTTAGAAATTTATATAATAGATTAATAATAAAATATACAAATAATAAAATTATTAATAAAAAAAAGTAATTTAAATTTGATATTTAAAATCTAATAAACAACATTTTTTAATTTTATTATTTTAATTTTTGTTATTTATATTTTTAATATTATTTATTTTATAAATTTTTTTAATAATAAAAAATTATAATTAATGTATTTTATAATTAATAATCTTCTTACTAATATTTATAATTAATTGTTTATATATATTTAATTATTTTTTATTTTTTTATTAATTTCCCCCAAACATTAATATTTAAATAAACAACAAAAATTATAAATCAATATATAAATCTAAAATATATTTTTTAAAATTTTAAAATTATTAAATAAATATAAATTAAACACTAAAAATTTATTTAATTTTGGTATTAAAATATTATATGTTAATAATTTAATTCATCATTATATATTACATTTATACAACTAGATTATTAATTATATAAAATATATAAAAATCTTTAATATTAATACATACTCATATCTTATATATAAAATAAATATTCAAAATCTAAAAGAATATTATAAAAAAATATTAATAAAAAATTATTTTATTTATAAAATTTTAAAAAGTTAATTAGTTGATAGTAAAATAAATTAAAAAAAATTAAAAAATGTTTGGGATGAATTAAAATATAAAAAAAATAATTGGGTACTGTTAAATTTCTATTAATTTACAAATATTTAATTAAATCTATTTTTAAAATTTAATTTTTTATACAAACTTTATTTTAATATTCTTCAATATATTTTTAATTAATTATATAAATTTTTATAAAAATATAAAAAATTTATAAATTTTAATTAAATTTAGATTAAATTTTTACTATATCTTAATTTTTTAAAATTTTTAAAATTTTATTTTTAAATTATTCAATAGTAAGATAAGGAATTATAATAAATAAATAAAATATTAATAATATATTTAATAATAATTTTTAAATAATTAATATTTATTAAACAACAATTATTTATACAATTTTTTTGTTGTATTAGATTATTTATTGAATTTTATTTATTAATATAATATTATAGTTATATAAATAAAATAATTATAAAATATTTAAATAAATATTGGAAAAATTTTTATAATTTAAAATATATATTTTTAGATTTTTGGAATATAATTATAAAAAAGAAAAAAAATTAGATTTAAAAAAGGGTTTTAATAAATATTCAAAATTAGATTTAAAATAAAAAAATATTTATGGAAATATTTCAAAAAATTAATAAAATTTTTAATATTAAAATAAAAATTTTAAACAATTTTAATATAGTTAAAATATATTAATTAAATTATTATACAAATGCTATATATTAATTCAAATATTTAAATAGATAATTAACAAATGTATTAAAACTTTAATACTAATTTTAAATTAAAAAAGGTTATTAGATTTTTAATTATATTAATTTTAATAAATAAATTATTTTAATTTATTAATAAAAATTTTTCTTTAATATTTAATATTTAAATTTTTAGATTTTTTAAAAAACTTAGAAATAAAGATTAAGATTTTTATTAAATTTTTTAAGTTTTATAAATAACTTTTATATTATAAATCTAAATATTTTATTATATTTATTAAATAATAATTTTTTAGAAATCAAAAAAAATTTTGATTTTAATATTTAATTAATAAAAGAAGATAAAGAATTTAATAATAATAATATATTAAATGTTTAATAATTTTAAAAATATATTTTATATAATTATTAAAAATATTTTAATTTAAAAATTAAATGGATTATTTTAATAATTATTATTATTTATAATATTCCAAATTTTATTAATAAACTTATAAAATTTTTAAAATTTTTTTATTTTAAAATTATTGAAGTTTATTATATATTAAATAATTGGGATTTGATAAGTATTGATAATATTAATTTATTTTTTTATTAATTATATAATTAATTATAAATTTTTATTGATAATTTTTAAAATTTTAATATAGAATTTTTTTATTATATTTGTGTTATAAAATTATTCTTTTTTAAAAATTAATTATTATAAAAAGATTTTTTATTTTAAAAAATTATTAGATATTAGAAAATTTTATATAAATATTTATTATTTAAAACTAACTTTATTTTTTAAATAAAAAATATTTATATAAATTATAATTTTAATTTATTAATTATAATTAATTTTTTTTTAAAATTTAATAAGGTTTAATATAATATTTATAATTTTATTAAAGTATTTTAAAAAATAAAATTTAATTTACATTAAAAAATTATTTTTATTAAATTAATAGATTTTATAGTATATTTAATAATTTTTAAAAAAAATAATTTTTATATTAATATATATATTAATTTACAAATTTATAATATATTATATATTTATATTAATAATATAGAATAATAATAATAATTTAATAAATAATTAATAATTAATAAAAAATTATTTAAATTAATAAAAAATAAATTTAATTTTTTATTAATTTTAATTAACAAAATGGATATTAAATTATTAATATTTAAAAGAAATTAATAAAATAAGGAAAAAAAAAAATAAATTAATATATTTTTTTTAAATTTATTATAATTTTTTAAATTTTTTAAAATCTATTTTTATAATTTTTTAAATTTTTTAAAATCTATTTTTATAAATTTTATAATTAATTAAATTTTTTTTTGCTAAATATTGAAAAATTTTTTTTTATTTTTTATTAATAAAATACTTTTAAAGATATAAGTAATATATAAAAATTTTTAATTTAATATTTTTTTTTTAAAAAATTTTAAAATATTGGGAAATGAATTATAAATAATTGATAAATTTTTTTTTAAATTTGGTATAAAAAAAAAATATTAATAAAAATATTAAAAAAAAAAAAAAATTTATTTAAGTTTTTATTTTCTTAAAAAATAATATTAGATATTTAATATAGTATTGGGAATATTATTAAAATGTAAATTTTATTAAACACCATAAATATAGAATTTAATATAATAAAGTAAATACTGTAAGTCTTAATTTTTACTAAATTTAAAATATCTTCCCAACCCCATTAAAAACATTAAAAAAGATTTTTAATTATAAATTTTAAATATAAAATTATTAAAAATAGTAAATTATTTTGTTTATAATTTAATATTTTTATTAATATATAATTATTGGATTTTATTGATTTAATAAAAAAAGAATACAAAGAAGTACTGCTAATATTTAATAAAAAACCTTTAATAATTACTATTAATATTAAAAAAATATTATTATAATCTATAAAATTAAATATTTTTTTTAAATAAAAGATTGTTAATATTAATATAAATTAATTTATTTTATTTAAATTATTTTTTTTTTTTTTTTTATTAAATAATATAAATTTTTTAGAGTTTAATATAAATTTTAATTTAAAAAATGGTTTTAATTATAAAAGAAATATATAAGATTGTTTAATAATAAACAAATAAATATTTTTTAAAAGAATAAAATAAAACTTATTTAAATAATAATTTAATAATAAAATTTAATTAAACTTTAATAAGATTAATATATATATTAAATATTTAATAATAATAATATTATTTCCAAATTTAATTAATTAGATTAAATTTATTTTTTAATTTATAAAATTTTATTTTAATTAGATATTAATAATTTGGGTTAAAATTTTAATATTAAATTTATATTAATAATTTATAAATATATATTATAAAATTTATTAAAAAATTAATAATAAATACCTATAATTTTTTAAATTTTAATATTAAAAGTTAAATTATTTATATTAAAATTTTTTTAGAATCAAATTCTTTATATTTTATAAGTTTTAAAATAATTTAATTTGTAATAAATAATATAAATATTATAATATATTAAATATTTATTAATAATTTTTTAAAAATATTTTTTATATATTTAATAATTATGAAAATTTTAAATTTTAAATTCAAAATCTTTTAAATAAATTAAATTCTACTATAATAGTATAAATAATTAATTATATTTAAATTTACTTAAAATAATTAAATATTAATATAGTAAATTATAAAATTATAATAAGAACAGTGGACATTTATAATAAGATTTTAAATGTCCCATTATAATTATTTATATTAATATTAATAATAAATAATATTTTTTAATAATCTCCTATAAAATATATAATATACTAAATACTTCAATAAAACTTTAATAATCTATCAACATCCAATACAATATTAAATTAATAAAATAATACACAATAATTATAATATTGTTATCCTACAAAATCTTATTTTTATAATTAAAAAAAAAAAATAAAGTTTTACAAATATCCTTGCAATATTATAATTCTTTTTTTTTTTATTATATACTAGACGCCAAATATTTATTAAAATCTCCAGAATATTATATTAGTAAAATTTAATAAATAATAATATATAATATAAATTATTCTATTTATTTAAAAATTAACCAAACATTAAATATTAAACATTAATTATTAAATATTATATTTTGTTTTTTATTATTTAAAATTATTTTAATATTTAATTTAATATATTATTATTAAAGATATATAATTTATAATTTTATTATTTTTAATTAGAAAAAATCTTCAAATAATTATATCAATTATATTTTATTAGATATTGTACATCCACAACATTATTTTAAAAATGTATTATAGTTGAATCTTATGAGGGTACCCAAAATCAAAAGACCTCGCTATTCTCATGGTCATCCAAGGGCAATAAAGGCAACACAATTTTTTATTAATGATTATGGTTTTTGGTTTATAAAATAAAAAACCGAATTGACTTAAAAAACTATTTAACAATATAAAAACTAATTACCAAGAATTCGCCAAGAATTCTATAAATAAAAGTCACCTAAATCTTAATTTAAAAAATTAAAAAAAATATAATTATATAGAGATTTATTTAAATAATTTAATTATATTTTTTATTATTTTTTATTATTAATATTAAATTAATTATAATTTATTTAATTTTTAATGGTTTTGAATTTTTGGTTTTTAAAAAATATTTTGAATAAAAATATAAAAAAATATAAAAAAAAATTAAGCAAGATTTTGTATTTTTTTATAAAAACAATTAATACCACTCTTGTTTAACACAACCATTTTATAATCACTTTATTATAATTAAAATAAAAGAAATTTGGTGTTTTTAGTCTATTTCAAGAATTCCCATACTAAATTTAATTATTTTTTAATTATTTTTTAATTATTTTTAATTATTTTAATTATTTTATATATAATTGTATATAAAAAATTAAATTGATTCAAACCGATTTGTCCTGCCAAGCTATATTATTCGAACCAAACCAGTTCCCCCTTGGCGGGATGGTTCGGTTCGGTTTATGGTTTAAACCGACCCATGTCATTCTCTATTATATATTTTATAATAGATTATTAAAAAGTATTATTTATTATTAATATTAATATAAATAGTGGATATAGAATGTTTAGAATTTTATTATAGATATTTATTATTCTTTCTATAATTCTATAATTTATTAAATTGATATTTAATTACTTTAAACAAACCTAAATACAACTTATTATTTATGTTATTATAATAAAATTTAATTTATTTAATAAATTTTGAATTTAAAATTTGAAACTTTTTTTAAAATTTTAGTATAAAAATATTAAAATTTTTGTAATTGTTGAATATATAAAAGATATCTTTAAATAATTATTAATAAATATTTAATATTTTATAATATTTATATTTATTTATTATAGATTGGATTGTTTTAGAGTTTATAAAATATAAAGAATTAGGTTTTAAAAGAATTTTAATATAAATAATTTAACTTTTAATATTAAAATTTGAAAGATTATAGGCATTTACCACCAAATTTTTAATAAACTTTATAATATATACCTATAAATTATTAATATAAATTTAATATTAAAATTAAATCTTAAATTATTAATATTTGATTAGGGTAAAATTTTATAATTTAAAAAATGGAGTTAACCTGATTGATTAAATTTAAAAATAATATAATTATAATTAGATATTTAATGTATATATTAATTTTATTATTAAATTATTATTTAAATAAGTTTTATTTTATTTTTTTAAAAAATATTTATTTATTTATTATTAAATAATTATGTATATTCCTTTTATAATTAAAATTATTCTCCAAATTAAAATTTATATTAAATTCCAAGAAGTTTATATTATTTGATAAAAATAAAAATAAAGGTGATTTAAATAAAATAAAATATTTTACATTAATATTAATAATTCTTTATTTAAAAAGGGCATTTAATTTTATAAATTGTAATAATATTTTTTTTATGTTGATAATAATTAGAGAATGACATGGGTCGGTTTAAACCATAAACCGAACTGAACCATTGCGCTAAGTTTGGGTATGGTTTAGTTTGGTTTATAAGCTTGGCAAAGTGGTTTAATTTGGTTTGGATTGATTATTTTAATGTAATTATTTTTAATTTTAATAAAATATTAATGTCTATATTATATATAGAATAATATAAAAAATATTATAATAAAATTATGTTAGAAATTGTGTAATATGGAATATAATAAAATTAAAATTTATTATATTTTAAACTATTTTTAGATATATAATTATATAATATTATTAATAGAATTAGTAGTATGTTTTTGTTTAGTAAACGGTATTATATTTTTTAAATTTATAAACTTAATATATATTTTATTATATAATTTATTATTATATAAAATTGTTTCTTGTTTAAATAATTTATTTTTATTTATAAATAATAATTTAATTAATTGAAAATTTTAATAAATTATTAATATTATTAAAAATTAATAAAGGTAACCAATATTAAAAAAAAAAAATATATTATATATAATTTAAAATTTTAATTAATTATATTGTTAGATTATAATATTTTATATTTAATTAAAAATTTATTTAATATTAATAAAAATTATTAATATTACAAATATATTATAAACCATAAATAAAAATATAAAATATTTATAATTAAATATTTATTATTATTTTTTAGAATGAAATTAGGTTTTAATTTTAAAAAATTAATTAATTATATTTAAAATTTATATATAAAATAACAAAAAAAATTTTTATTATTTTTTGATAAATATAAAACTCTACTTCATTATATTATTTTATATTTTAGAATAACAAGAATTAACTCTATTAATAATTATTTTATAATTGATTGGAAAAATTTAAATATAATTTATTATTTAGAATTTAGAAATTGTTATTTTGTATAAAATAGTATATATTATTAAAATGTTTATATATAATATTCAAAACTTTATTTTTATTATAATTTTGTTTATAATATTTTAAAAATTTGTTTTGGTACTCAATTTTATATATTTTATTTTAATTTAATAAAATATAAAAATTTAATTTAATTTTAAAATTAAAGATTATTTTTAAATTATATAGAGTATTCTTTTTTTGTTTTGTTTTATTGTAATATTAATTTAATTTTTTAATATTATTTTTTAGGGTATTTTTAAAATTTGTTTTCTAAATATTAGATCATTTTATAAGTTGTTTAGTATAAGTTTTTATATAATTAAATAATTTATTATATATTTGTTAAACAGAACAAATAGCTAGTTAATTTAATATTAATAAAAATAATATATATTTATAAAATAATTGTAAAATATTAATTATATACTTTATTTAATTGGATTTATTATTTATAAATAAATAATATTATTAATCTTCATTACCTGGCAATTCTGTTTATTTATAAATAATTATTTTCAATTGAAAAAAATGGATAAATATTATTAAAATAGAATTCCATTTTATATAAATATTAATATATAATTTAATTAATTAAACAAATTTATTAATATCTAATATTTTTTTTAAGATAGCTTGGCTTTTAAAACCTTTTTATAATTTTTTAAATTATTTTAAACAACCAAGAAATATCATAATTGCTTTATATAATATACATATTTATTATTTTATTTAATAAGATTGAAAAAAAAAAAAAAAGATATTATTCTATATATAAAAAAAACTTTACTAGAAGGCTGCGTGTGCAGCACTTAAACCTGACTGAAAGACCGAACCTAACACCAGCATGACTATATATAATAAACCCCTTAAATTAACTCAACCCAGCCCACTTTTATAATTTTATTATCCACCCACATTACTATATACATATTGTGGATGTTGTTGTAAAAAAATGGAAAAATGCTAAGATTTTGAAAACTTTATATAAATTTATATAAAATTTTTAAAGGTTTTAAATTTTTAAATTCACTAAAAACAACATATTTTTTTGTTTTTTTCCAGATTTTCATTATAAATTTCTTTTCTTATGGGAGTTCATTATGAACCTTCCTTTCAGTCAGGCATTTTATTATAAAAAAAAATTTTTAAAATAAAATAAATATAATTTTAAATCTTTTAAATTTTTTAATTTTTGGGAATTTAGAAGGGTTTTTAATATCAAAAATATTTTTAATATTATTAATAAAAATGTTGATTGTTAATTAAATAATATAGATAAAATAGGATAAATATAGTTGGTTTTTATTCTATATAAAAAATATTTATAGAATAGTTTTTTATAAAACCTTTTGAAAATTATTATCATTTTTATCTATTAATAACTTTGAAATATTAATTTCTTTATTGTTAAAATATTAAGTAAGAAAATTTATTATTGTTTGGTTATTATTGGTATTATTAGTGATAACTATATATAAATAATTTTTTAAATTATAGGTTTTTATAACTTATAAAACTACTTTAATAATATAATCCTTTATATGTTTTTCTGTTAAATATTTAAAATCAATTAAATATTTTTATAGATTTTATTTTTTATTTATTTAATAAATAATAATTACAATAAATAAAAACCTGTTTAGAGATATTTAAATATTAAAAACAATTAATATTTTTTTATTTTATAAAATATATTTTTAAATATATTCTTTTATTATATATATCTTTTTATTGAAAAATATTTTTAATTTTTTTATAAATAGAATATTTATATTAAATTATAATAATTTTAAAAGATTATGGAATTCTAACTAATCAAAAAATAAAAATAATAAATTATTTATAATTATTATTTTAAAAAATTACACTTTAAATACTTTTAATAAATATATTATCTTCTTGACTTATCAAATATAATTAGTTTTTATTTTAAATAAAATATTTTATATCTATATATAAAATAATAATTTATATTTTTATTAATTAATAAAAATGTTGTTATTAATTTTTTTTTAATAAAAATTATAATCTATTTGTATTATTAATTTTTATATAATTCTTTATTATAAATATTCTATTTATATAAATTTAAAGATAATTTAATAAATATTTATATAATTAATAAAAGATTTTGGGTTTTTTGGTTTCAATATTAATAACTTTGTCAAAATTTTTTTAAATATTTGATAATTTGTAAAAATTGAAGTTAGATAATTAATATAATTTTAAATTTTTATTAATATTATAATATACTATTATAAATTTAGTAATTTATTATTATTTTAAAAAAAATATTTTTTTTATTAAATTCAAAAAGAAAATAAGAATGATTTAATATTTTTTTTAATTTAAATTGAAAACTTTTGTTTATTATTAAATTTGTTATTTTTTTTTAAAATATAATTGATAATTTTTTAATTTAAAAATAAAAAATAACTTTAAAATATTTAAATAATTGATTTTATATATTTAAACTAATATTATTCTATATATATATAAAATAATTAATACCTAGCTTATTAAATATATAGATTAATATATTATTTTTTAAAATTATTTTAAATATAATCAAAATGTTTTTTTATTATTTTTATTATAAATTTTTTAAAATTATTAATAAATTAAAGATTAACATTTAAATATTTATTTTATTAATATTTATAAAAAATTTTAGTTTTTAACACCACAATATAAAGTCTTAATTATACTAATTAATATTTCTTTAACAATTATTTATTAAAATATCTTCAAATAATATTAATTAGAACAACAATAATAAATACCACCACATCATTTATTTAAATAATAAAATAAATTATATTATTAAATATTGTTATATTTATAATAATAATATATTTTATAAATTTTTAAAAAATGATTAAAAATTACTAATTAAAAAAATCATTAATATTAAATAGAAAAATGTTTTTAAAAATAATATATAAATTAAAAATAAAATTTTAATATTATTATTTAATAATAAATATAATTAATATATATATAATTTAGATATTTAATAATTTAATTATAAGATAGAATTTTAATATTTTAAAAAATAACAACAGCATTAAAATACCATAAATACTAATTTTATTATCTTAATTATATTTTTTATTATTCTTATCACCTATTATGCTAAAAATAAATTTAGCCAAGTAAAAATATTAAGATAAATAAATTAAATTACTTTTATTTAATATTAATTTAATAAATAATTAAGATATTTTTTTTATTTTTATAATTATAATTAATTTTAAAAATAATTAAATTTTTTATTTTTTCTATATTCATGTTTTTTTTGTATTTATTATATAAATTATTATATTTATAATATTTATTTTGATTAACTTTATATATAAAATAATATTAATAAATTAGATTTTTCTATTTTTTAAACTAAATTTAATAATTTAATAATAAATAAAAATAAATATTATTATTCTATATATAGATAATTTAAAAATATTAATATAATAATTATAAAAATAATCCAAAAATAAAGATAAATAAAGAAAAAAAAGTAAAAATATTATTTTATATTTTTTTTATTATTTTTATTATTTGTTTTACTAAATAAAATAAATATATTTTTAAAAAATTTATTTTCTTTTTTAATTTCTTCTTTTTTTTTATTTTTACTTAATTAAATAGAGAAGTTAATTTCTATATTATTATTTATAACTTTAATATATATTTTTTTAAAAATTATAAATTAACTTTTTTTTTTTTTTTATATTATTTTTATTTTTTTTTTTAATATAAAGTTTCTAAAAATACTAATAAAATAATTAAAATAGATTTAAAAAAAATCTATTTTTTTATTTAAATTAAAATAATAACTTTATTTTTATTTAATTATATTCTAATCATTTTAATTTTTAATTATATATAATAATAATATTATAGAAAAAACATAAAAAAATAATATTATAAAAAAAATATAAAATAATATTACTATAAATATTAAAGCTTTTAATAATATTATTATATTTTTTTTATATTTTTTTTTTTAAATTATTTTTGCCCTTATTAATTTATTAATTAATTTATTTAATAAATATTTATAATTCTATTTATTAAATTTAATTTTTTTATTAATCTTTAATAATTTATTATTATTTTCTAATTTATTTTTTATTATAAATTTTTTTTTTATAAATTTCATTTTAATAGTTAGCTTTATTTTGTCCTATTTTATTTTTAATTTTTGAAATTGCTATTGCTAAATTATATTTTTTAATAATAACAATAATATTTCTTTCTTTTTTTATAAAAAGATTTTTAATAATATATTGATTTATAAAATTATAATTTAATAATGGAAAATGTTTAATAATAAAATATTTTAATAATAAAATATATTTTTCTTTAAATAAAATCAAAAAAATTTTAATTTTAATTAAATATTTAATATTATAATGGGGTATCAATTTTTTATTTTATAAATTAACTTTTTATTAATTTCAATTTTTAAAAATTATTTTAATAATATTTATATTATATATAGATTAATATTTTTTAAAATAACAAAAATACCTACTTTTTATATATTATATATAATAATTTATTAATACATAATAAATAGTCTTATAATTTTATTAATCAATTAATAAATAAATCCTTTTAAAAAAAATATTTGAAATATACATATTTATTCTTTTAAAATAAAAAAATAATATTTCCAATAAAATATAATTAAAGATCACAATCTTATATTATATATACTATAGAACAAAAAAATATATTTTAATAATGTATATAAATATTACATTTATTATATAAGGATAAAATATTTTTAAAATATCTATATTAATAATATATATATATTTTTTATAATTCCATCTACTTAATTCTATTTTATTTTATTTATATCTTATTTATTTTATTATATTCCACTCACCTCATTACATCTTATTTATTTTATTTATCTACAGGACTTTCTTTTTTAATATTATTTTTATTATATCACCCCCTTTTTGTTATAATAATAAAGACCAAAAAAATACTTGTGCATATATTTACAAAATTAAAAAAATTATTAACAATTAAAATAATAATATTAACAACAATAAATAAACTAATTATAAAATTATATAAATGGAAGCTAAACAATTAATAAAATAAATTTAAAAATAATTATTACTCTACATATGGTATAATATCTTTAATTTGTAATTAAATAATTGTAATATTTATAAAAATTTACAAATACCAAAAGTCAACAAATTTATTAATTCCTTATCTATTATTCAATAAATTAATTAAAGAAATTACATTAGAAATAATTTATAAATAAAAATATAATAAGGCCTTCAAATTCTAATTTACAACCTTAAAAACCATTTAAAAAATTATAAAATATTTTATTATTAAAAAATTTAAACATAAATTGTTTTGGAAAATTATAACTTTTTTTAATCATTAATTAAATCATTTTTTTAATCTATAATAAGTTTGTTATCTATATTAAATATATAATATTAAAAACCAAAAATATTTACCTCTAACATTATATAATATAATTTTTTAAATTTAAAACCAATATTAAACCTTAATTTATTTTTATTTTATTTTTTATTTAAATATTAATATTTAAATAAAATTTTAGAAATTTAAAAAACAAAATTTAAAGTTTATTTTAATTATATTTTTTATAATATATTTACAATACACAGGTTTTAAATTATAGATTAAAATAATTTATTTCAATCTAAAAACACATTTTTTACAATAAAAATAAATACATTATTTTATATATAATATTATAAAGAAATTGTTAAAAAGTAAAAATTATATTATAAAAATACTATAAAAATAAATTAAAAAAAATATTATTTTATATATAAACATAATAAACTCAATAAAATTTAAAATTACAATTTTTTAAAATAATTAAATTTTTTTTTTTTTTTTTCTCTTAACAAATAATTTCTTGGCAAATGGTTTTTGTTATTCGAGATGGTTTTTTGGTTCAGTTCAGTTTTTAGATTTAGAAACCAAAAACCGAGATGAATAATATTTTTTTTGAAGAAACCGAACCAAACCGCCCCATGTCATTCTCTAATAATAATTATTAAAAGTTTTGTGTTAGATATTGGTAGTATTTCTTTATATCCTTTTCTTGTTAAATTAATAGAATCCAATAGCTAAATATCAGTAGGAATATTAAATTATAAATAGATTGATTTATTATTTTTAATAATCTTATATTTAAGGTCTATAATTAAAAATCTTTTTTAATATTTTTAATAAAATTGGAAAAATGTTTTAAATTTAATAAAGATTAAAACCTATAATGTTTGTTTTATTATATCAAATTTTATATTTATAGCATTAAATAGGGTCTATATTTTAATAGTATTTTTAATATTATATTAGGTATTTAATACTATTTTTTTAGAAAAATAAGGATTTAAATAAAAAAAATTTTTTTTAAAATTTTTATTAATATATTTTTTTTAATATTAAATTTAAAAAGGGGTTTGTTGGCTATTTATAATTTGTTTATTGATGTTTTAAAATTTTTTAAAAGGAAATTATTAGATTAAAGATTTTTATATATTGTTTGTATTTTTAAAAATATTTTGTTAATAGAAAATAAATAGAAGATCCTTAATGTTTATTAAAAAAGAATTTGATTAATAATAAAATTTATAAAAAACAAAATTTAAAAAATTTAAAAAATTATAATAAATTTAAAAGAAGTATATTAATTTGTTTTTGTTTAAAATAAAATAAAAATTTTTTTTTTTTATCCTATTTTATTAATCCCCTTCTAATATTGAAAATTTGATAAAAGTTTTGTTAATTTAAATTGATTAAAGTAAGGGTTATTTTTTATTAATTTTGGTAATTTTTTATTAAATATTAGTTGTTTGTTGATTATTATTTTATATTATTAATATATAATATATAATATATTATAAATTTATAGATTAATATATATATTAATAAAAAAATTATTTTTATTAAAAATTATTAAATGTGTTATAAAATTTATTAATTTAATAAAAATAATTTTTTAATTTGGGTTGGGTTCTTAAAAGATTTTAATAAAATTATAAATGTTATATTAAATCTTATCAAATTTTAAAAAAATATTAGTTATAATTAATAAATTGAAGTTGTGATTTATATAAGTATTTTTTATTTAAAAAATAAGATTAGTTTTAAATGATAAATATTTATATAAAATTCTTTAATATTTAATAATTTTTTTTAAAAAAAAATATTTTTATAATAATTAATTTTTAAAAGGGAATAATCTTATAATATAAATGTAATAAAAAAATTTTATGTTAGGGTTTTAGAAATTATTAATAAAAATTTATAATTAATTATAAAGTTAGTAAGAAAGTAGATTAATATTATTAATATTTGTTAAATTTTAGTTATTTAATATATAATAAGTTTTAATAGTTTTAAAATGGAAGGGTTTTAAATATTTTATAAGTTTATTAATAAGATTTGGAATTTTATAAATAGTAGTAATGTTACACTTTGATAGGATCTTCCTATCAAACACGTTTCACTTCTTACATCTAACTCTCAATCTAAGATATCTGGGTTCTCAAAACAGGAAGCATATATATCACAAGATATTAAAAACTATTCATCAGCAAAAAAAAAGTGGCCACCAGAGGACAGCCATATAATGACCTGAGAATGCAGGGATTATTAGAAATAGTTGTATGATATTTAGAGGTTGACAGTAAATAAGCGAGCTTAATATACCATAATAAAAGGTAAAAATATTTTTATGGATCAAGAAATTATAGAAAATAGTGAACATTTAACTTAAGATACTAAAAATTATTTTAATAAATATAATAATTAATTTTTAAAACAAAAAGAAATATATAAATATATAAAATCAGAATATTTTATTTTTAAAAATAATTTAAAATATATTAAGAACAATTAACATCCAATACAAATCAATCTATTAATATACATTCATATATTCAACTTAAAATTCTCATAAAATATAACACATTTTTAAACAATTATTTTAAAATCCTTTATCATTTATTTAACGTCTTACCTAGTATAATTAGGACCAACAATGCTTTTCAATATATATATCAAATTTAAATATTTTATTTTTTTTAACAATAAAAAATCTAGTACATTTAGAGAATGACATGGGTCGGTTTAAACCATAAACCGAACCGAACCATCCCGCTAAGGGGGAACTGGTTTGGTTTGAATAATATAGCTTGGCGGGGTGAATCGGTTCGAATTAATTCAGTTTTTTACATACAATTATATATAAAATAATTAAAATAATTAAAAATAATTAAAAAATAATTAAAAATAATTAAAAAATAATTAAATTTAATATGGGAGTTCTTGAAACAGACTAAAAACGCCAAACCTCTCTTATTTTAATTATAATAAAGTGGTTGTAGAGTGGTTGTGCTAAGTAAGAGTAATACTAACCGCTTTTATAAAAAATACAAAATCTCGCTTAATTTTTTTTAATATTTTTTTATATTTTTATTCAAAATATTTTTTAAAAAACCAAAAATTCAAAACCATTAAAAATTAAATAAATTATAATTAATTTAATCTTAATGATAAAAAATAATAAAAAAATATAATTAAATTATTTAAATAAATCTCTATATAATTATATTTTTTTTAATTTTTTAAATTAAGATTTGGGCAATTTCTATTTATAAAAATTTTGGCAATTTCTTGGCAGTTGGTTTTTATATTATTAAATAGTTTTTTAGGTCGATTCAGTTTTTCATTTTATAAACCAAAAATTATGATAGATAATATTTTTTTGGAAGAAACCGAACCAAACCGTCCTATGTCATTCACTAAGTACATTAATACATATAAACATATATAATATAAAATAGAAATTTAATAAAACCAACAACATTATTTATTATACATATACAGTTTAACAATTATATTTGTAAGTTACTATTTATTGTTATTTTCCTATAAGTCTAATAATTAATGGTATTTTTAAACTATATATAATTTTCTACTAGATAAACATAAAATAATAGATTATTGTAAATAACAATAATAATAATGGTGTCTAATTTAACTAAAGTAATTATTTCTAAAATAATATAATTATAAATCAGTAGTATTAAAAATATAATCCCTTGGTCTTTAAAGGGATACTGGGTATCTAACATAGCACTTATCCAGGTAACATAGTTATTAGGATAGAAATAGTAGATAATGATATCAACTAGTTTTTTTATCAAATCAATATTAACTTTTTTAATTATATCTAAAAATAAAATTAACATTAATAAATGTTTAAAATCAGATAATAGATTTTAAAAAAATTTTTGTCTTTAATAATAATTGAGATTTTTTTTTAAAACTTTACAATTTTCCATTCAACCTTAAGTTTTTTAAAAATAGTTTTTTAATATTTATAATTTTATATTTAAATTTTATAATCAATTAAATAACTATTTTTAAAAATAACAATATCTTTTATTGTACAAATATAAATTATCAACTTTAATAATTCTTTTTGTTTTTTAAAAATATTAAAAATTAATTTTTTAATAACAATAAAAATAAATATAACAAAATCATTATCAATCAATAACAAATTTCTTTTATTTTTTTAAATATTAAAAACAATTATAATATTTATTTATTTAAACCACATAAACAAAAGCATTTTTTTAATTAATTATTTTTTTATTATAAATTTAATTCTACCTAGTTAATAAAAATTTATTCACTTATAATATAATTAATAATATCTATTTTACATATTATAAAAATTTTATTATCATCAATTAAACAAACAATAATTAATAACAAACCTAAAATATCATACAATTTATTTAGACATTAAATAACAATATTATATTTTTTTTAAATCACATTAACACCAAAATAAGTTTTAATAATTTTATAATTTGTTTTTAAGACAATTTTTATAAAATATATATAGTTTAATAGTAAATATTAATAAAATTTTAACTTATATACTAATTTTATTTATTTTTAAATAATATTTTAATTTTAATTTTTAATTAAAAACATCTATAAACAAGGTTAAAATTTCAATAACCAAATCTTATTATAATTTTTTATAAATTTAATAAATTAGAATATTGATTAATTATTTAAATTTTTTAAAAAATTTTCAACATTTTATATATAATTTTAAATAAATATTTATTTAATCTTTTTATCCAAAAACTATCATTAATAATATTATCATTAATATTAATTAATTTAAAAATTTTAGCTTTACCAAATTTATTAACAACCTAAAATAAATCCAAATTTATAATTAAATAATTTTAACAACCTTTAAATGTTTAATAAAAAATTTAATAGTATTTATAAATTTAATATTTTTTTTTTTTTTTATTATTATCATTATTATCATTATCATTATTGTTATTGTCACTATTATTATTATTATTACCATTGCTATTGCTATTGTTATTGCCATTGTTATTGTCATTGCTATTTCTATTTTTATTATTGTCATCTAAAAGTCTATCTAAAGATTTAGCTATTGAACAGTGATTATCCTCATTTTTATTTCTATCCTTATTTTTATTTTTATTTTTATTTTTATTTCTATCTTTATCACTATTTCCATCCCCATCACCATTATCTCCATCACTATCACCATCTTCATCCCTATTGCCATCATTATCATTATCACTGTCATTATCCCCATTGTTATCCCCATTGTCATCCCCATTGTCATCCCCATCTCTATTATTATCATTTGGAGGCCTATTTAAAAATTTAATTATCAAACAATAACCATTACCATCTTCATCCTCATCTCCATCATCTCCATTACCTCACTTTCTTTTTAATAAATAACCTAAAACCTTAAAGAACCCATTACCTAAAAAATTATAAATCAAATTTCAAAAATTTTATAAAAATTTTAAATTATTTACACATTTCTAAGGACATTATTGATAATAATTTATCTATATTAAAATTACCTATATATGCTTTATTTTATATTAGATTATAGATACCATAACAAAAATATTAATAATTTTATTAATTACTTTCAATAATATAATAATTATTAATAAATAAGGGGCATTTGCCATATTAAAATTAAAATTTAATAAATTAAAAATAAATTCTGATTAATTTAGTGAACTTAAATCTATAAATATATTAATATAACATCTAATATCTATTCTAAAATTCTAAAAATATAATTAAATATTTTTAGATTAACAAGTTATTTTAATTTCAAAATTAAATACTAAATTCTTACCATTAATAAATATTTTATATAAAATATATAAAATATCTAAATTTTATTTTTAAAAAAATGGATTTAATATTTTTATCCAAAATAGTTATAATTTTCATCTTAACTTATTAATTTCTAAGAGATTATATAAAATAGTTAATAATAATAAAAATTATTTAAAGTAGATATTAACAATATTTAAAATTTAGATTATAAAGAATGAATATTTGATAAAATTAAAAAAAAGCGATTATATATTAAAGAAATATCATAATATTTTATAGATATATTTATACTATTTATATTAATTTTAGGTATTTTTTAATTTTTATATAATGTTTGTAGTTTATAAACAACTATATCTAATTATAAATATTTTTTTATCTTTATTTTTATAGTTAATTATATTTTATTAAAATTTAAATAATTTCTTATAAAATTTATATATTAATTACTTTAAATATATATAGAATTAAATTATAATATTTAATATAAGCAATAATTATAATACAATCAATATTTTTTATAAATTTATTATTTATATAATATGTTAATCTTAATTAAATTCCATTTCTATTATTTAAAAATAAAATTATATATACTAAAAAACACAGAAACTGAATTAATAACAAACTTTTAAAAAAATTAGAAATTATTAAATGGAATATTACAGATTTCAAAAATTTTACTTCCATTATAATATCTCTCTATAATTTACTATATTTTATAAATCATCAATAATCTTTCACTATTATTGTATACCTAAATTTAAGATAGTAGGTATAAAATAATAATTTTTTAAAATCTTATTATATCTAATTAAAAGTACTGTTTCTACAACACATCCTATATAACATCTAATTAACAAAATAAATATAAAAAAACAAAACATTAAAAAAAATATTTTTAATTCCTTAAAAAAAATTTATTAAACAATTATAATTGTTTATTAATTATTACTATTCTAAAAATATTAAATAACAAAAACCTTAAAATAGTTAGAAGAATTATTTAAATTTAAAAATTATTATTATTAAAAGATTATAAAAATCTTATATAAATTCATCAAGAACATTATTCTAAAACTAAATTAAAATAAAATAAAAATAACAACTTTTTCAATAAAATTTATAATAATCTTTATACTTTATTTAAAAATCCTATAGATTATCAATTAACATAATAGTTTATAGATACAAAAATACCAAAACAAAAAATTAATAATTAATTTAAAATCAAACTATAGATGTCTGATACATTCTCATTTTTATTTAGTTATATTTTTTATAAATAATTTAATATAATAATAAAAATTTAAAATTTAAAATTTAAAAATATAATGTTAAATTAGGGAATTAATGGTATTGAGTTTAATAAATATTTTTATTAAAATCTATTATAATATATAAAATATTTACTAAGACAGCCAACATATACTAAAAATTTTATATACATACTTATATACAAATATAATTCTAAAGATTATTATATATATTTAAAAATTTATATAATAGATTGGTGATGGGATATATAGATAATAAGATTATTAATATTAAAGAAAAAAAAATTTAAGTTTAACATTTATAATTTAGTAAATAATACTTCCCAATTTTGCAATTTTAATTCTTATTATCTAATATTATTTATTTTATAAATTTTTTTGGAAATAAAAAATTATGGTTAGTATATTTTATAATTGGTAATCTACTTGTTAATATTTGCAATCAATTATCTATGTATGCTTAGTTATTTTTTACCCTTTTACTAATCCCCTCTAAATATTAATATTTAAATAAACAATAAAAATTATAAATCAATGTATAGATTCAAAATATACTTTTTAAAATTTTAAAGTTATTAAATAAATATGAATTGAACACTAAAAATCTATTCAATTTTAATATTAATATTAGAGAATGAC
This sequence comes from Drechslerella coelobrocha, assembly GCA_036971555.1. Lineage (NCBI taxonomy): Eukaryota > Fungi > Ascomycota > Orbiliomycetes > Orbiliales > Orbiliaceae > Drechslerella > Drechslerella coelobrocha. Next base: position 2,578,021 of record JAJTUH010000007.1, read on the forward strand.
ATGGGTCGGTTTGGTTTGGTTTGTTTAAAAAAAATATTATCCATCTCGGTTTTTGGTTTATAAAATCAAAAACCGAACCGACCCAAAAAACTATTGAATAATATAAAAATTAACCACCAAGAAACTGCCAAGAAATCTATAAATAGAAGTCGCCCGAATCTTAATTAAAAAAAATAAAAAAAATAAAATTATATAGAGAATTATTTAAATAATTTAATTATATTTTTTATTATTTTTTATTATTAATATTAAATTAATTATAATTTATTTAATTTTTAATAGTTTTGAATTTTTGGTTTTTCAAAAAATATTTTGAATAAAAATATAAAAAAAATATAAAAAAAATATAAAAAAAATTAAACAAGATTTCATATTTTTTTTATAAAAACGGTTAGTACCACTCTCACTTAACACAACCACTCTATTTTAATTAAAATAAAAGAGATTTGGTGTTTTTAACATGTTTCAAGAACTCCCACACTTAATTTAATTATTTTTTAATTATTTTAATTATTTTATATATAATTATATATAAAAAACTAAATTAATTTGAATTAATTTATCTTATTAAGATTTAAAACCACCCTAAATCATACCCAAGCTTGGCATAATGGTTCGGTTCGGTTTATGGTTTAAACCAACCCATGTCATTCTCTAATTAATATACTTTATATTAATAAATTAATTTGTTATTACATACTGTATTTATACAACTAGATTGTTGATTATATAAAATATATAGAAATTTTTAATATTAATATACACTTATATTTTGTATATAAAATAAATGTTTAAAGTTTAAAAAAATATTATAAAAAAATGTTAACCAGAAATTACTTTTTTTATAAAATTTTAAAAAATTAGTTAATAAATAACAAAATAAATTAAAAGAAATTGAAAAATATTTAGAATAAATTAGAATACAAAAAGAATAATTAAACACTACTAAACTTTTATTAATTAGCAAATATCCAATCAAACCTATTTTTAAAATTTGATTTTTTATATAGACTTTATTTTAATACTTTTTAATATATTCTTAATTAGTTATATAAATTTTTATAAAAATATAAAAAACTTATAAATTTTGATTAAGTTTAGATTAGATTTTTATTATATTTTGGTTTTTTAAAATTTTCGAAGTTATATTTCTAAATTATTTAATAACAAAATAAAGAATTATAATAAGTAAAAAAAATATTAATAATATATTTAGTAATAATTCTCAAACAATTAATATCTACTAAACACCAATTATTTACAAAATTTTTTTATTATATTAGGTTATTTATTAAATTTCATTTATTAACATAATATTATAGTCATACAAACAAAACAATTATAGAATATTTAAATAAATATTAAAAAAAATTTTATAATTTAAAAAATATTAAAAAAATTTTTCAAAACATAATTATAAAAAAAAAAAAAATTAAATTTAAATAAAAACTTTAACAAATATTTAAAATTAAATTCAAAATAAAAAAATCTTTATAGAAATATTTCAAAAAATTAATAAAATTTTTAATATAAAAATAAAAATTTTAAATAATTTTAATATAATTAAAATATATCAATTAAGTTATTATATAGATGCTATATATCAATTTAAATATTTAAATAAATAATCAACAAATATATTAAAATTTTAATACTAATTTTAAATTAAAAAAAGTTATCAAATTTTTAATTATATTAATTTTAATAAACAAATTATTATAATTTATTAATAAAATTTTTTTTTTGATATTTGATTTCTAAATCTCCAAATTTTTCAAAAAATTTAAAAATAAAAACCAAGATTTTTATTAAATTTTCCAAATTTTATAAAAAATTTTTAAATTATGAATTTAGATATTATATTATATATATTAAACAATAATATTTTAAAAATTAAAAAAAATCTTAATTTTAATATTATAAATACCCAATTAATAAAAGAAAATATAAAATTTAATAATAATAATTAGAGAATGACATGGGTCGGTTTAAACCATAAACCGAACCAAACCATCTTGTTAAGGAGGAATTGGTTTGATTTAAATAATATAATTTGGCAAGGTGAATCGGTTTAAATTAATTCAGTTTTTTATATACAATTATATATAAAATAATTAAAAATAATTAAAAAATAATTAAATTTAGTATGGGAATTCTTGAAACAGATTAAAAACGCCAAATCTCTCTTATTTTAATTATAATAAAATAATTATAGAATGGTTATGTTAAGTAAAAGTGGTACTAACTGCTTTTATAAAAAAATACAAAATCTTGCTTAATTTTTTTTAATATTTTTTTATATTTTTATTTAAAATATTTTTTAAAAAATTAAAAATTAAAAATTATTAAAAATTAAATAAATTATAATTAATTTAATTTTAATAATAAATAATAATAAAAAATATAATTAAATTATTTAAATAAATTTCTATATAATTATATTTTTTTAAATTTTTTTAATTAAGATTTGGGCAATTTCTATTTATAAAAATCTTAACAATTTCTTAATAATTAATTTTTATATTGTTAAATAATTTTTTAGATTAATTCAATTTTTTATTTTATAAATCAAAAATTATAATAAATAATATTTTTTTAAAAAAAACTAAATTAAACCACCCCATATTATTTATTAATTTTAATTTATTTTTATACATAAATAATATAAATTATTAAAATCTATTATAAAAAATATAAATAAGAAATACATTTTTATATAAATAATATTTTTTATATTTTATAATATTATATTTAATAATAATAATATTAAAAAATATCAATTCTTTTTAAATATCTATATTATTTATAAAAAAATGATAATAATTAAAATTTTTTATAAATTTACATTTATAAAGATCAATTATTATATAATAAATAAAAATTTAATATAATTTATATTTATTTTATTTTTTTTATTATATATAATTGTATTTAATTATTGGGATTTTATTATTATAATTATTATAAAATTAAATTATCAAAACAAATTAATAAATTTTATAAAATTTATATTAATATATTTTATAATATTAAATATATTTTTTTATAAATTTAGACTATAATTATTTATTATTAAAGTTTATAATTTTAATATTAATTTTTATTGAAATAATTAATTAATATTAATATTGATTTTTTTAATATAGATATTAAAATTAATAAAATTCCATAATTATAAAATTAAATTTAATATATATTTTTTTATATATAATTTATAATTATTAAGTTAATTCTTAATATTGGGGATTTAATTAAACAATAAAATTAAAAATTTAATAATTATAAAAAATTATTTATAATAGTTAAATTTTTTTTAATAAATAATTTTATTATAAATTTTTGAAAAAAATTGTAAATATATTATAGATATTTTTTAAAAATTAAATATTCTCAAATTTAGTTATGTTTATTTTAAATAAATAAATTAAAAAAATAAATAATTTAAAATTCTAAATTTAAATTTTTTGGTATATTTTAATTTAAATTTATAATTTTATTAAAAATTTTTTAAAAATAATTAGATTATTTAAATATTTTATAATTTTGATTATTTAATTTAATAAACATTTCTTTATAAATATAGTAATTATATTATTAAATTATTTAAATAATTTTTTAAATTTTTTATATTATAATTTTAAAAAAATCAAATTAATAAATAATAATATTAAGATTTTTATTAAAATTTTATTGGGGTTCTAAATTTTTAAATTTAAAATATTTATTATATTTTTTATTATATTTTTTATTATATTTTCATCAGCAAAAAAAAAGTGGCCACCAGAGGGCAGCTATATAATTATTTGAGGATGTAAAGATTATTAGAGGCAGTTGTATGATGTTTAAAAGTTGATAATAAATAAATAAGCTTGGTATATCATAATAAAAATAAAAATATTATAAAAAAATTAAAAAATTATGGAAGATAATGAATGTCTGATTTAAAATGTTGAAAATTGTTTTAATAAATATAGTAATTAATTTTCAAAACAAAAAAAAACATATAAATATATAAAATCAAAATATTTTATTTTTAAAAATAATTTAAAGAATATTGAAGATAATTAATATTTAATATAAATTAATTTATTAATATATATTTATATATTTAATTTAAAATTTTTATAAAATGTAATATATTTTTAGATAATTATTTTAAAATTCTTTATTATTTATTTAATGTTTTATTTAATATAGTTAAGATTAATAATATTTTTTAATATATATATTGGGTTTAAATATTTTATTTTTTTTAATAATGAGGAGTTTGGTATATTATCTTGATATATATAAATATATATAATATAAGATAAAAATTTAATAAAATTAATAATATTATTTATTATATGTATATAATTTGATAATCATATTTATAAATTATTATTTATTGTTATTTTTTTATGGATTTAATAATTAATGGTATTTTTAGATTGTGTATAATTTTTTATTAGATAGATGTAAAGTAATAGATTATTGTAGATAACAATAATAATAATATTTAATTTAATTAAAGTAGTTATTTTTAGAATAATATAATTATGAATTGGTAGTATTGAAAATATAATTTTTTAGTTTTTAAAAAAATATTGGATATTTAATATAATACTTGTCTAAATAATATGGTTGTTAAGATAGAAATAATAAATAATAATATTAATTGGTTTTTTTATTAAATTAGTATTAACTTTTTTAGTTATATTTGAAAATAAAATATTTATTAATAAATAATTAAAATTTAATAAAATATTTTAAAAATTTATTTATTTTTTATAATGGTTGAGATTTTTTTTTGAAATTTTATAATTTTTTATTTAGTTTTAAGTTTTTTAAGGGTAATTTTTTAATATTTATGGTTTTGTATTTAAATTTTGTAATTAATTGAATGGTTATTTTTAAAAATAATAATATTTTTTATTATATAAATATAAATTATTAATTTTAATAATTTTTTTTATTTTTTGAAAATATTAAAGATTAGTTCTTTAATGGTAATAAAAATAGATGTAATAGGGTTATTATTAATTAATGGTAGATTTTTTTTATTTTTTTAAATATTAAGAATAATTATAGTGTTTGTTTACTTAAATTATATGGATAAAAGTATTTTTTTGATTAATTTTTTTTTTTGTTGTGGATTTAATTTTATTTAATTAATAAAAATTTATTTGTTTATAATATAATTAATAATATTTATTTTGTATATTATAAAAGTCCTATTGTTGTTAATTAAATAAATAGTAATTAATAGTAAACTTGGAATATTATATAATTTATTTGGATATTAGATAATAGTATTATGTTTTTTTTAACCTATATTAATATTAAAATAAATGTTAATAATTTTATAATTTGTTTTTGGAATAATTTTTGTAAGATATATATAATTTAATAGTAAATATTAATAAAATTTTAATTTATATATTAATTTTATTTATTTTTAAATAATATTTTGGTTTTAATTTTTGATTAGAAATGTTTATAGGTAGGATTAAAATTTTAATAATTAAATTTTGTTATAATTTTTATAAATTTGATAAATTAAAATATTAATTAATTATTTAGATTTTTTAAAAAATTTTTAATATTTTATATATATTTTTAAATAAATATTTATTTGATTTTTTTATTTAAAAGTTATTATTGATAATATTGTTATTAATATTAATTAATTCAAAAGCTTTAGTTTTGTTAGATTTATTAATAATTTAGAATGGATTTAAATGTATAGCTAGATGATGTTAATAATTTTTTAATGTTTGATAAAAAATTTTGATAATATTTATAAGTTTGATATTTTCTTTTTTTTTTATTATTATTATTATTATTGTTGTTATTGTTGTTATTATTATTGTTATTGTTATTATTTTTATTTTTATTGTTATTATTTTTATTTTTATTTTTATTTTTATTATTGTTATTTGGGGGGTTACTTGGAGGTTTAATTATTAAATGGTGATTATTTTTATTTTTATTTTTATTTTTATTATTTTATTTTTTTTTTAATAAATAGTTTAAAACTTTGAAGAATTTGTTACTTGGAAAGTTATAAATTAGATTGTAAAAATTTTATGGAGATTATAGATTATTTATATATTTTTGAGATTATTATTGATAATGTTTTATTTAGATTAAACTTTTTTATATATATTTTATTTTGTATTAGATTGTGGATATTATAAAAAAGATATTAATAATTTTATTAATTTTTTTTAATAATATAAAATTTATTGGTAAATAAAAAATATTTATTATATTAAGATTGAAATTTGGTGAATTAGGAATAAATTCTAATTAATTTAGTAGATTTGAATTTATAAATTTATTAATATAATATTTAATATTTATTTTAAAATTCTGAGGATATAATTAAATATTTTTAAATTAATAAATTATTTTAATTTTAAAATTAAATATTAAATTCTTATTATTGATAAATATTTTATATAAAATATATAAAATATTTAAATTTTATTTTAAAAAAATAAATTTAATATTTTTATTTAAAATAATTATAATTTTTATCTTAATTTATTGATTTTTAAAAAATTATATAAAATAGTTGATAATAATAAAAATTGTTTAAAATAATTTATTAATAATATTTGGAATTTTAATTATAAAGAATGAATATTTAATAAAATTAAAAAGAAATAATTATATATTAAAAAAATATTATAATATTTTATAAATATATTTATATTATTTATATTAATTTTAAATATTTTTTAATTTTTATATAATATTTATAATTTATAAATAATTATTTTTAATTATAAATATTTTTTTATTGTTTTTATTTTTATAATTAATTATATTTTATTAAAATTTAAATAATTTTTTATAAAATTTATATGTTGATTGCTTTGAATATATATAAAATTAAATTATAATATTTAATATAAATAGTTGTTGTAGTATAATTAATATTTTTTATAAATTTATTATTTATATAATATGTTAATTTTAATTAAATTTTATTTTTATTATTTTGGAATAAAATTATATTTATTAAAAAATATAAGAATTTAATTAATAATAAATTTTTTAAAAATTTAAAAATTGTTAAATAAGATATTATAGATTTTAGAAGTTTTATTATTTATATAATATTTTATTATATTTTAGAAATTATTAATAATTTTTTATTATAATTATATATTTAAATTTATTATTATAAAATAGTAAAAATTAAATAGTAATTATTTAAAATTTTATAATATTTAATTAAAAATGTTGTTTTTATAATATATTTTATATAATATTTAATTAACAAAATAAATATAAAAAAATAAAATATTAAAAAAAATATTTTTAATTTTTTAAAAAAAAATTATTAAATAATTATAATTTTTTATTAATTATTTTTATTTTAAAAATATTAAATATTAAAAATTTTAAAATAATTAAAAAAATTATTTATATTTAAATATTTTTATTATTAAAAAATTATAAAAATTTTATAAAAATTTATCAAAAATATTTTTCTAAAATTAATTTAAAATAAAATAAAAATAATAATTTTATTAATAAAATTTATAATAATTTTTATATTTTATTTTAAAATTTTATAAATTATCGGCTAATATAATAATTTATAAATATAAAAATATTAAAATAAAAGATTAATAATTGGTTTAAAATTAGATTATAAATATTTAATATATTATTATTTTTATTTAATTATATTTTTTTTAAATAATTTAATATAATGGTAGAAAGGTTAAATTTAGAATTTAAAAATACAAAATTAAATTGGGGAATTAATAATATTAAAATTAATAAATATTTTTATTAAAATTTATTATAATATATAAAATATTTTTTTTAATAATTAATATATATTAAAAGTTTTATATATATACTTATATATAAATATAATTTTAAAGGTTATTATATATATTTAGAGATTTATATAATAAATTAATAATAAAATATATAGATAATAAAATTATTAATAAAAAAAAACAATTTAAATTTAATATTTAAAATTTAATAAATAATGTTTTTTAATTTTATTATTTTAATTTTTATTATTTATATTTTTAATATTATTTATTTTATAAATTTTTTTAGTAATAAAAAATTATAATTAGTATATTTTATAATTAGTAATTTTTTTATTAATATTTATAATTGATTATTTATATATATTTAGTTATTTTTTGTTTTTTTATTGATCTCTTTTAAATATTAATATTTGAATAAACAACAAAAATTATAAATTAATATATAAATTTAAAATATATTTTTTAAAATTTTGGAATTACTAAATAAATATAAATTAAATATTAAAGATTTATTTAATTTTAATATTAAAATACTATATATTAATAGTTTAATTTATTATTATATATTATATTTATACAACTAAATTATTAATTATATAAAATATATAAAAATCTTTAATATTAATATATATTTATATTTTATATATAAAACAAACATTTAAAATTTAAAAAAATATTATAAAAAAATATTAATAAAAAATTATTCTATTTATAAAATTTTAAAAAACTAATTAATAAATAACAAAATAAATTAAAAAAAATTAAAAAATGTTTAAAATAAATTAAAATATAAGAAAAATGGTTGGGTGTTATTAAACTTTTATTAATTTATAAATGTTTAATTAAATTTATTTTTAAAATTTAATTTTTTATATAAACTTTATTTTGGTATTTTTTAATATATTTTTAATTGATTATATAAATTTTTATAAAAATATAAAAAATTTATAAATTTTGATTAAGTTTGGGTTGGATTTTTATTATATTTTGATTTTTTAAAATTTTTAAAGTTTTATTCCCAAATTATTTAATAATAGGGTAAGAAATTATAATAAATAAATAAAATATTAATAATATATTTAACAATAATTTTTAGATAACTAATATTTATTGAATAATAATTATTTACACAATTTTTTTGTTGTATTAGATTATTTATTAAATTTTATTTATTGGTGTAATATTATAATTATATAAATAAAACAATTATAGAATATTTAAATAAATATTAAAAAAATTTTCATAATTTGAAATATATATTTTCAGATTTTTAAAATGTAATTGTAAAAAAAAAAAAGGATTAAATTTAAAAAAAAACCCTAACAAATGTTCAAAATTAGATTTGAAATAAAAAAATGTTTATAAAAACATTTTAAAAAATTAATAAAATTTTTAATATTAAAATAAAAGCTTTAAATAATTTTAATATAATTAAAATATATTAATCAAATTATTACATAGACACTATATATTAGTTTAAATATTTAGGTAAATAATTAATAAATATATTAAAGTTTTAATATTAATTTTAAATTAAAAAAAATTATTGGGTTTTTAATTGTATTAATTTTAATAAACAAATTATTTCAATTTATTAATAAAAATTTTTTTTTGGTATTTAATATTTAAATTTTTAGGTTTTTTAAAAAACTTAGAAATGGGGATTAAAACTTTTATTAGATTTTCTAAATCTTATAAATAATTTTTATATTATAAATTTAAATATCTTATTATATTTATTGAATAATAATTTTTTAAAAATTGAAGAAAATTTTAATTTTAATATTTAATTAGTAAAAAAAAATAAAAAATTTAATAATAATAATATGTTAGATGTTTAATAGTTTTAAAAATATATTTTATGTGGTTATTGAAAATATTTTAATTTAAAAATTAAATAGATTGTTTTAATAATTATTATTGTTTATAATATTCTAAATTTTATTAATAAATTTATAAAATTTTTAAAATTTTTTTATTTTAAAGTTATTAAAATTTATTATATATTAGATGATTAAGATTTAATAAATATTAATGATGTTGGCTTGTTTCTTTATTAATTATATAATCAACTATAAGTTTTCATCAATAATTTCTAAAATTTTAATGTAGAATTTTTTTATTGTATTTATATTATAAGATTGTTTTCTTTTAGAAATTAATTATTATAAAAAGATTTTTTGTTTTAAAAAGTTGTTGGATATTAAAAAGTTTTATATAAATATTTATTGTTTAAAATTAATTTTATTTTTTAAATAAAAAATATTTATATAAATTATAATTTTGATTTATTAATTGTAATTGATCTTTTTTTAAAACTTAATAAAATTTAATATAATATTTATAATTTTATTGAAATATTTTAAAAAATAAAACCCAACCCAAATTAAAAAATTATCCTTATCAAATTAATAGATTTTATAATACATTTAATAGCTTTTAAAAAAAATAATTTTTATATTAATATATATATTAATTTGTAAATTTATAATATATTATATATTTATATTAATAATATGGAATAATAATAATAATTCAACAAACAATTAATAATTAATAAAAAACCACCTAAATTAATAAAAAATAAATCTAACTTTTTATTAATTTTAATTAATAAAATAAATATTAAATTATTAATATTTAAAAAAAATTAATAAAATAAAGAAAAAAAAAAACTTTATTTTATTTAAAACAAAAACAAATTGATGTATTTTTTTTAAATTTATTATAATTTTTTAAATTTTCTAAAATTTATTTTTGTAAATTTCATAATTGGTCAAATTCTTTTTTGTTAAATGCTAAAAATTTTTCTTTTTATTTTTTATTAACAAAATATTTCCAAAAATATAAGTAATATATAAAAATCTTCAATTTAATATTTTTTTTTTAAAAATTTTAAAATATTAAAAAGCAAATTATAAACAATTAATAAATTTTTTTTTAAACCTAATATAAAAAAAAAAATATTAATAAAAATATTAAAAGAAAAAAAAAGTTTGTTTAAGTCTTTATTTTTTTAAAAAATAATATTAAATATTTAATATAATATTAAAAATATTATTAAAATATAAATCCTATTAAATATTATAGATATAGAATTTGATATAATAAAATAAATATTATAAATTTTAGTTTTTATTAAATTTAAAATATTTTTTTAATTTTATTAAAAATATTAAAGAAAATTTTTAATTACAAATTTTAAATATAAAATTATTAAAGATAGTAAATCAATCCATCTATAATTTAATATTCCTATTAATATATAATTATTGGATTTTATTAATTTAATAAAAAAAAAATATAAAAAAATACTATTAACATTTAACAAAAAACCTTCAGCAACTATTATCAATATTAAAAAAATATTACCATAATTTATAAAATTAAATACCTTTCTTAAATAAAAAATTATTAATATTAATATAAATTAATTTACTCCATCCAAGTCATCTTCATCTTTTCTTTTATTAAATAATATAAATTTTTCAAAATCTAACACAAACCTTAATCCAAAAAAATAATTTTAATTATAAAAAAAATATATAAAATTATTTAATAATAAATAAATAAATATTTTTTAAAAAAATAAAATAAAACTTATTTAAATAATAATTTAATAATAAAATTTAACTAAACTTTAATAAAATTAATATATATATTAAGTATTTAATAATAATAATATTATCTCCAAACTTAATCAATTAAATCAAATTTATTTCTTAATTTATAAAATTCTACCTTAATTAAATATTAATAATTTAAATTAAAATTTTAATACCAAATTTATATTAATAATTTATAAACATATATTATAAAATTTGTCAAAAAATTAATAATAAATATTTATAATTTTTTAAATTTTAATATTAAAAGTCAAGCTATTTATATTAAAATTTTTTTAAAATTAAATTCTTTATATTTTACAAATTTTAAAATAATTTAATTTATAATAAATAATATAAATATTATAATATATTAAATATTTATTAATAATTTTTTAAAAATATCTTTTATATATCCAACAATTATAAAAATTTTAATATTTTTATATTAAAATTTTAAAAAAGATTTTGGATTTTAAATTTAAAATCTTTTAAATAAGTTAAATTTTATTATAATAATATAAATAATAAATTATATTTAAATTTATTTAAAACAATTAAATATTAATATAGTAAATTATAAAATTATAATAAAAATAATAAATATTTATAATAAAACTTTAAATATCTTATTATAGCTATTTATATTAATACTAATAATAAATAGTATTTTTCAATAATTTTTTATAAAATATATAATATACTAAATATTTTAATAAAATTTTAACAATCTACTAATATTTAATACAATATTAAATTAATAAAATAACATATAATAATCACAACACTACCATCCCACAAAATTTTATTTTTATAATTAAAAAAGAAAAAACAAAATTTTACAAATATTCTTACAACATTATAATTTTTTTTTTTTTTATCATATACCAAACACCAAATATTTATTAAAATTTTTAAAATATTATATTAACAAAATTTAATAATATATAATATATAATATAAATTATTTTATTTATTTGAAAACTAATCAAATATTAAATATCAAATATTAATTATTAAATATCATATTTTATTTTTTATTATTTTTTATTATTTTAATGTTTAATTTAATATATTATCATCAAAAATATATAATTTATAATCCTATTATTTTTAATTAAAAAGAATTTTTAAATAATTATATTAATTATATTTTATTAAACATTATATATCTACAATATTATTTTGAAAATATGTTATAATTAAATCTCATGAAAACACCTAAGATTAAAAGATTTTGCTATCTTCATAGTCATTCAAGGGTAGTAAGGGCAACATAATTTTTTGTTGATGTTTAGTTGTATTCTTTATTATATTATTTTTATAATATTTTATTATTAATAAATTAAACATATTTTTATTGTTAATTTTATTGTTTTTGATTAATATAAATATAAACTATATATTCTTCTTATTTATAATTAAAATAAATGGGTTTATTAAATTTTTAAAATTTATTATATTATTAATTTTATTAATTTTAAATAATTTTTAATTTTATAAAAATAAAATTATATATAATATATAAATTCCAATCTTGGTTAATATTTTTTTATTAATTTTAAGATTGTTAATAATTTAATTTAGAATTATTTAAATTTATAGATTTATTTTATAAATTTAAAAGTTAAGATTAATTGTAATTAAAATTATTATTTTATTTAAATTAAATAATATTAATTTTATTATTTTTATAAAGATTATTATTAAATTTTATAATAAAAAATTATATTTTTTTATAAATTATTTGTTTATTTAAGATTTTGATTTTTATAATTTTTTATTTTTATTAAAATTTAAATTTTTCTTTGGTATAATAAAATAATTAATTATTATTATATTTAATAAAAGAAATATATTAATTAATTTATTAAAAAAATTTTTAAATAAGTTTTATTTAATATAATATATAAAATTTATATAAAATTTTTTCTAATTTATTTTTATAATTATAAATTTATTAAAAAAATAAAATAAATTTAAGTTATATAATAAATATTATAATAATTTTAAAAATATTTTATTATTATTATTAAGGGGTGTTTTTTTTATATTTTTTATAATAAATATTATAAATATTAAAAATAATTCTTTTTAAAAAAAATCTAATATATTAAATCTTATATTTATTGTTAGAAAAATTAATTAAATAAAAATAAAAAATATTATTCAATTATTTAATAAATTAATTAAATTTATTAAATAATTTATTGAATTTAATAAAATTAATAAGTTTTATTATCTTATTATTTTAATATTTTTCAATAAATAATTTATTATTTAAATTAAAAATATAATAATTATTATTAATATTATCATTATTATTATTATTATTAAAATCTTTATTAAAATTTTTAAAATTTAATTTAAATTATTATATATATTATTTATTATTTTTATTTTTAGGAATATATTTAAATTAATATAAATTAATTTATTTAATTTTTTTGATATATTTAATATAATTAATTTTTATAAATTAATTTTTATTTATTAAAATATTTAGATCATAATTATTAATTTTATATATTTAAATTTGGGTTTAAACATAAGTAGATATTTTGATATATTATAAAATTTAAATAGTTTTTTTAAAATTTTATAAATATTTATTATTATTTAAAAATATAATTTTATATTTTAATTCTTTAATAATTATTAAAAAAAAAAATTTATTATTAATTTAAATATTAAAATTAATATAAAATTTATTATTAATTTAAATATTAAAATTAATATAAAATTTATTATTTTTTTAAAAAAAATTGTCTTCTTTATTAAATAATTTTATAATTAATTTAAATTTAAAAAAGATAAATATTTTTTTTTAATTATTTTTATAAATATTAAATAGTTTAATTAATTTGGTTGGAAATATTAAGAATTTTTAATAAAAATATATTATAAAAAAATATATAATTTTTTTCTTTATTTATTATCTTATATTTTAATATAATATAGTTTTTAAAATTGAATTTATTTATTAATATATATATATATTTTTTTTAAATTAAATAAAATTGGTTAAAATATTATATTTTAATAGATTATTCTATTAAATATATTTTATTTTTTATATCTAATTTTTAATTTAAAATATTTAGGTTTTTAAATTAAAAAATATATAAAATATTAAAAATTATTAATAAAATATATAACAATAATAAAATTTAATAATAAAAAAATTAAATTATATTTAAATTAATTAATAAAGAATTAATATTTTATTAATTTTAACAATAATTTTATATATATAATAATATTTTATATAATAAATAATAATCATATTATTTATATATTCATATATATAAACAATACAAACATATAAATATTTAATTTATAAATATATCACATAATAAATATTATATAACAAAATTTAAAAACAAATAATTAAATTTATAAACAAACATTATTTATATTATAATTAGAATTAAAGAAAATATAATATATAAAATTAAAAATAATATAATATAAAACAAAATATAAATAATTATATTATCAAAATCATAAGTCTATAATATAAGATTTTTATAATCTATATATATTTATAATTTATTATTTTTTTTTAATATAAATAAAATAAAATATCTAATAAATAAATATAAAAATTAAATATATCCTTTTCTAAAATTTTTTTTAATATATTTTTTAAAAATTTTAAATTCTTTTTATATATATATATATATAAATATAAATTTGGGTATTGTTTTTTTTTTAAATAATATTTTATAAATGAATTTATTAATTTTAGGTAAAATTTAGTTATTAAATAACTTTTTAAATATTTTAATCTAATTTGGAATTCATTTAATTATTTTAATAATAATATTTTAGATTAATTTTTTAATATAAATAATAATTTATTTAAGAATATAAGTTTTAAATTATAATCAATAATTAATTTCTTTAATAAAAAAATATTTAATTTATTATAAATAAACTTCTTTTTTATAATTATTAAATTTTTTAAAATTTAAAATTGATAATTAGGTTATAATTTTATAATTAATCATATCCTAAAATAAAATTGTTATATTTAAGATTAAAAATGTTAATTGTTCAATATTTAAGATAATCATTAATAATAAAGATAATTTTAATTTTATAATAAATTATTTTTAAAAAGCTTTTTCCAAAAACTATTACATTATAATAAAATTTTTTTAAAATCTTAGATAAATTATATTTAATAATATAATTTTCTAAAATATAAATAATTTTTATATTATTATTTATAAATAATTTTTATATTATTATTTATAAATAATTTTTATATTATTATTTATAAATAATTTTTATATTATTATTTATAAATAATTTTTATATTATTATTTATAAAAATTTTAATAAAATTTTTATTAATAATATAAAATATATTATAATATTATTTTTTAATTTAATTAAAAATTTTATTAAAATTTTTTTTAATAAAGTTAAAACTAAACCAATTAACATATATCAAAATTTAAAACTATTTTAATTTAAATTTTTGTTAAAAATAGTTTTTTCTAATATTAAGAAAAATAAATAAATATTATAAATATTATATAATTTTCTATTTTACTTAATAAGTTAGGTTGATTTAATATAGAATTTTTATATATATTATTATTAATGATTTTTGAAATAGAATCCTTCTAAACAAAATAAATAAAATTCTTTATATTTTAATAATAATAATATTTTCTAATAAAATATTTTAATAATTTTAATCTATTTTTATATATAAATAATATAAATTACTAAAAATTTATTATAAAAAGTATAAATTAAAAATATATTTTTATATAAGTAATATTTTTTATATTTTATAATATCAAGTTTAATATTAATAATATTAAAAAATAATAAATCTTTTTGGACATTTATATTATAAATAAAGAAATAATAATAATTAAAATTCTTTGTATATTTATATTTATAAAAATCAATCATAGTATGGTAGGTGGAAATTTAATATAATTTATATTTACTTTATTTTCTTTGTTGTGTATAGTTATATTCTATATTTAAAATATTGTTATTATAATTATTGTAGAATTAATTAATCAAAATAAATTAATAAATTTTATAGAATTTATATTGGTATGTTTTATAGAGTTAGGTGTATTTGTTTATAAATTCAGGTTAAAGATGTTCATTAACAAAATCTATAGTTTTAATGTATGTTTTTATTGGGGTAATTAATTAATGTTAATATTAGTTTCTTTGATATAAATATTAAGAAAATTAGTATAATTTTATAATTATGGGATTAAGTTATGAATATATTATATATATTTTTTAAAAATTAAATATTCTTAAATTTAATTATGTTTTTTTTGAATGGGTAGATTAAAAAGACAAATGGTTTAAGATTTTAAATTTAAGTTTTTTAATATGTTTTGGTTAAGATTTATAATTTTATTAAGGGTTTTTTGAAGGGAATCAGATGATTTAAGTTTCTTATAATCTTGGTTATTTGGTTTAGTAAGTATTTTTTTCTAATTGTGATGATTATGTTGTTGGGTTGTTTGGATAATTTTTAAATTTTTTGTATTATAATTTTAAAAAAATTAGGTTGGTGAGTAATAATATTGAAATTTTTATTAAAGCTTTATTAAGATTTTAAATTTTTAAATTTAAAATATTTATTATATTTTTTATTATATTTTTGGTTATATTCTTTATTATATTATTTTTGTAATATTTTATTATTAATAAATTAAATATGTTTTTGTTGTTAATTTTGTTGTTTTTGATTAATATAAATATAAACTATATATTTTTTTTATTTATAATTAAAATAAATGGGTTTATTAGATTTCTAAAATTTATTATATTGTAAATTTTGTTAATTTTGGATGGTTTTTAGTTTTATAGGAGTTAATTTATAAATGGTTTTTGGATTTTAATTTTGATTAATATTCTTTTATTAATTTTTAAAATTACTAATAATTTAATTTAAGATTATTTGAATTTATAAATTTATTTTGTAAATTTGAGGGTTGAGGTGGATTATGATTAAAATTATTATTTTATTTAGGTTAGGTAGTGTTAATTTTGTTATTTTTATAAAAATTATTATTAAATTTAATAATAAGGAGTTATATTTTTTAATAAATTATCTATTTATTAAGGGTTTTAATTTTTATAATTTTTTATTTTTATTAAGATTTAAATCTTTTTTTGGTATAATAAAATAATTGATTATTATTATATTTAATAAAAAGGATATATTAATTAATTTATTAAAAATATTTTTAAATAAATTTTGTTTAATATAGTATATAAAATTTATATAAAGTTTTTTTTAATTTATTTTTATAGCTATAAATTTATTGAAAGAATAAAATAAATTCTGGATATTAAATGAGTATTATAATTATTTTAGGGATTTTTTATTATTATTGTTAAGGGATGTTTTCTTTATATTTTTTGTAATAAATATTATAAGTGTTGAAGGTGGTTTTTTTTAAAAAAAGTTTAGTGTATTAGATTTTATGTTTATTATTAAAAAAGTTAATTAAGTAAAAGTAAAAGATATTGTTTAATTGTTTAATAAATTAATTAAGTTTATTAAATAATTTGTTGAATTTAATAAAGTTAGTAAGTTTTATTATTTTAGTATTGGGGTTTTGTTTTAATAATGGGTTGTTATTTAAATTTAAAAAATAATAATTATTGTTTTTAATATTATTGTTGTTGTTGTTATTGTTAGGGTTTTTATTAAAATTCTTTGGGTTTGATTTAAATTATTATGTATATTGTTTGTCTTTTTTATTTTTAGGAGTATATTTAGATTAATATAAACTAATTTGTTTGGTTTTTTTAATATATTTAATATAATTAATTTTTATAAATTAATTTTTATATATATAAATGTTTTATTTAGGGTTAATAATTTTGTAAGTTTAAATTTGGATATAAATAAATATTTTAATATATTATAAAATTTAAATAATTTTTTCAAAATTTTATAAATATTTATTATTATTTAGAAATAGAATTTTATATTTTAATTTTTTAATAATTATTAAAAGAATAGATTTATTGTTGATTTGGGTATTAAAATTAATATAGAATTTATTATTTTTTTAAAAGAAATTATTTTTTTTATTAAATAATTCTATAATTAATTTAAGTTTAAAGAGGGTAGATATTTCTTTTAATTGTTTTTATAGGTATTAAATAGTTTGATTGATATAATTGGAAATATTTAGGGTTTTTAATAAAAATATATTATAAAAAGGTATATAATTAATTTTTTTTTATTGTTTTATATTTTAATATAATAAAGTTTTCAAAATTGAATTTGTTTATTAATATATATATATTATTTTTTGAATTAAATAAGATTAATTAAAATATTATATTTTAATAAGATTTTTTTATTAAATATGTTTAATTTTTTATGTTTGATTTTTAATTTAAGATATTTGGGTTTTTAGAATAGGAAATATATATATTATGAGATATTAAAAATTGTTGATAGAGTATATAATAATAATTAGATTTAATAATAATTAGATTAAATTATATTTGAGTTGATTGATAAAAAATTAATATTTTATTAGTTTTAATGATAGTTTTATATATATGATGATGTTTTATATAATAGGTGGTGATTGTATTGCTTATATGTTTGTATATAAATGTGTAAGTATGTAAATATTTTATAAATATTTATATATTGGTAAGGATTTAAAATGTAAGTATATTATGTAATGAGTGTTATATAATAGGGTTTAGAAATAGATAATTAAATTTATAGATAAATATTATTAGTGTTATAATTAGAATTTGGAGAAAGTGTGGTATATAGAATTGAGAATAATATAGTATAAAGTAAGGTATAGGTAGTTGTGTTGTCAAAACTATAGGTCTGTGACAAGTAATTATTAAAATAATTTATTTAATTTTTGGATTAAGATAGTTTTAATGATTATATAAAATATATTTTTAAAATTGTTAAATATTTAATATATTATTATTATTGGATTTTATATTTTTTTTATTAATTGGGTATTTATAATATTAGAATTAAGATTTTCTTTAATTTTTAAAATATTATTATTTAATATATATAATATAATATTTGGATTTATAATTTAAAAATCTTTTATAAAATTTAGAAAATTTAATAAAAACCTTGATTCCCATTTTTAAATTTTTTGAAAAGTTTAAAAATTTAGAAACCAAATACTAAAAAAAAATTTTTGTTAATAGATTATAATAATCTATCTATTAAAATTAATACAATTAAAAATCTAATAATCTTCTTTAATTTAAAATCAATATTGAAATTTTAGTATTAGAGAATGACATGGGTCGGTTTAAACCATAAACCGAACCGAACCATCCCGCCAAGGGGGAACTGGTTTGGTTCGAATAATATAGTTTGGCGGGGCGAATCGGTTTGAATTAATTCAGTTTTTTACATACAATTATATATAAAATAATTAAAATAATTAAAAATAATTAAAATAATTAAAAATAATTAAAATAATTAAAAATAATTAAAATAATTAAAAATAATTAAAAAATAATTAAATTTAATGTGGGAGTTTTTAAAACAAACTAAAAACGCCAAATCTTTTTTATTTTAATTATAATAGAGTGGTTGTAGAATAGTTGTACTAAGCAAGAGTGGTACTAATTGTTTTTATAAAAAAATATAAAATCTCACTTAATTTTTTTTTATATTTTTTTATATTTTTATTTAAAATATTTTTTAAAAAACTAAAAATTCAAAACTATTAAAAATTAAATAAATTATAATTAATTTAATCTTAATAATAAAAAATAATGAAAAATTAAATTAAATTATTTAAATAAATTTCTATATAATTATATTTTTTTTAATTTTTTTAATTAAGATTTGGGTGACTTTTATTTATAGAAATCTTGGTGGTTTCTTAACAATTAGTTTTTATATTATTAAATAGTTTTTTAAATTAATTCAATTTTTTATTTTATAAACCAAAAACTGTGATAGATAATATTTTTTGGAAAAAACCAAACCAAACCACCCCATGTCATTCACTATTTATAGCTATAATAAATTATAATTATAATGTAGAATTAGTTTTTGGAAATAATAAAATGTTGATAATAAATTAATAATATATTTAAACAATTTATTTATAATTTTTTTTTTATTTATTAAACTATATTATTTTAATTTAATAATAGGTAGGTGTTGTTAAGTATAAATTAATTAAATAAATATATATTAATTATTGGATATTTTTTTTTAATATAGGGATAAGTGATTATAAACATTTATATTGTTTATAAAAAATCTATTAATTTAATTAATTTTATTTAATTAATAATAATATTTTTATTAAATATTTTATTAATTATATGCTTGTTTTCTTTACTAATTTTAATATTTAACCTTAATAATATATTATTATTTAATATAAATATATATTTTTAATATTTTTTTAATTTGTAAATAATATTAAGCTTGTTGTTAAACAATATTTTAAAATAATATATGGATTATTTAAATATATTTATTTAATTATTTAATATTTTATTATTATAATTGATGTTGATTTTATTATAAATAAATAATTTAATTAAAGTAATTTTAATATTAGATAAAAAAAAAAAATTATATTTAGATATATTATATATTAATATATTTATTTTATTTACTAATTTTTAATAATTTTAATATAATATTAAATTTATTTTTATTTAATACAATTTGTTTTTTTTTATTAAATATATATAATTGTTTAAACAGGGTATATTTTAATATATAATTATATATATAATATTTAAGATATTAAAATTTATGATTATTTTAATAATTAAAAATAAATTATCTATAATAATATTATAAAAATGGTTTATATTTGTAAGCGGTATGCGCACAAGGCCTACAACCATATTAATAAACATTAAGCACACATGTAACCTATAATTATGTATATGTACTCATATTATAAACTTAATAAAGCCTACCTTAAAAATAGGCAACTATCTATATAATATATATTTATCCATTATATAATTGATGATTTTATATGTTAATAAACATATATAATATGTTTGTAGATGTATTTTATATGTTATTAATATTATTAGTTTGTAAATTATTGTTATTTTATTAAACAAACAATTATATTTGTTTTATTATATGTGTATAAAATTATTTTTTGTATATTTTGTGGATAGCCCTTAGGATATATTATATATGTTGTTATTATGTTCTATAATAAACTATATTAATTAATTAATTGTATATTATTTATATATAGATATATTGATTTAAAATATATTAAGATTTATTAAAAATAAATATAATTATTATGTATAATATTATAAATTTCTTAGGAATATAATTTAAATATAATTATATTTTTAATAAATTTATTAATGAATCCCTTATTATTAAATTGGGTATATTAGTTATTAAATATAAAACAAATATATTAAAAATGATTATAGTTACTTTAAAAAATAATATAATAAAACTTATTCTAATTTATAAAATAATAATTTATTTATTAATAATTAAAATAGGTATTATATTTTTAAATATAATTAAAATTGGTATTGTATATTTTATAATAGTATAATCATTATCTTTTAACAAAATTTTTTTTGATAATATTGTATTTTTGTTATAAAAATATTAGATTATAGTTTTTAATTATATAAATTAATTAATCCATATATTAATATATAAAAATATATAAAATAGTTTATTAAGTTTAATTTTATATAAAATTATAAAAATTATTTATATATATTATAGATTAGATAATAATTTAATAATATATATTTTGGAAATTAAAATATATAATTTTTTATTAAAAAATAAATATTTTTTATACAACAATATATAGTATTACTTCAAAAACACAAATAATATTATTAAAAACAAAGATCTATAATTTCTAGTATATTTAATAATAATTTGTTTATTATTTTAATTCTAGATATTTTTTTATAAATAATATATAATATTATATTATTTTATATACATTTATTTATTATAATTATAAACATAAATTTAATAAAGAATATTTTTTTATAATTAAAAAAATAAATATTTAAAAATTTTCTTATTGAAAAAAATATTATAAAAGTAAAAACTATTCTATAAAAACTAAATAATAAAAATAATAAAGCTTAATTTATAACAATAACAATTATATAATATTCATCATCTATTATAATATTTTCTTCTAAAAATAATACAAATAAAATTAAAAAATATATATTTAATAAATATATGAATATAATTATAGAATAAAATAAAGATAATAAATAAAAAAAGATTTGTATAATTAAAAAATTTATTAATAATAATATAAATTCTCTATTATAAAAGAAACTTTTTTAATACACAAATTATAAAAAAAAACAAATATATAAATATAATATATTATATTTTATATCTTAAATTTAAACCACCAACTAAATTTTAATTAAAACCTAAGATTTATATTTATATATTTATTTACAAATATTATATTTTTATAGTTATATACAAAACATCAATTATATATAATACATATTTATCTATAAACAATATTATATAATATATAAATTTTAAAATAAATAATTAAATCTATAAAAATTATAATATATTTGTTTAAAACATATATATAGATTTTGTATTTTTATATACAATCAAACTAGGTGATAACTTAATTATAAATACACTAAAATATAATATAATTTAAATTAAAACACCTATATATTATTTATATATATATAATATTTTGTATATTCTAAATATAACTATTAATTTATATTTAATAGACAAACTGATTATATATTTAATTAATATATATTTTATATTTAATAGCAATATATTTAAAAAAGATAAATTTATTATTATAAAATTTATACATAATAAAATAATAAGATTATTTAAATTAAATAATACAATAAAACATAATTCTCTTTTAAATAAAAATAAACTTATAAAAAATATATAACCATTTATTATATTAACAATAATTACAAAAATAGTTAATTATACAATCCCAAGCAAAATAAACAATTTATTATAATGGTATAAAAAACTAGAATATTATAGATAATCAAACATTCACCAAATCATAGTATACACTAAAATAAAAATTAATTTATTTTAAAATAAACCAATATATAAACCATACATACTAAATAAACAAATAATATATTAATTAAATAAACCAATAAAAAAAATATAAAATTTCTATATAAAATATAATATAGAAATAGAAGTTTTTATATTATATATATATAAATAAAATAATATAGTTAAAAAAGCTATATATATGTTTAAAAAGTTTGCAAATATTATTTTAATCAGGATTTTTAAAAATTTTTTGGATTAAAATATTTTGTTTATTAGTGTATATTAATAACTGCTTATTTATTAATTAACAAACAAGTATTAATAAAAATAATAAGAAAATTAAATAACAACTTTTATTATATAAGTTTTATTATTAATAAAAATTGGATTATTTAATCCTATATCTACCCAATATATATTATTATATTAAAAAAAAAATATTAGAAAATATTTAATCAATATTATATATAGAAGAATATCTTTTTAAGTTATATGCCTGACTGAAAGGAAGGTTCATAATGAACTCCCATGAGAAAAGAAATCTATGGTGAAAGTCTGGAAAAAAGCAAAAAAATGTGTTGTTTTTGGCGAATTTAGAAATTTAAAACCTTTGAAAACTTTATATAAATTTGTATGGAGTTTTCAAAGTTTTGGCGTTTTTCCATTTTTTTGCAACGACATCCACAATGTGCGCAGTTTTGCTGCTAAGCCCCCTTTAAAGGGATGTGGGCAGGTAACGAGGCTGCAAAAGTGGGCTGGGTTGAGTTAATTTGAGGGGTTTACTATATACAGCCATGCTGGCGTTAGGTTCGGTCTTTCAGTCAGGTTTAAGTGCTGCACACGCAGCCTTCTAGTTGTATTAAATAAATAGTATAAAATATAAAATATTTTAAAGAAAGTTATTTTAATTATATATAATATAATATTTATTAAGATTATAATACTTATATAAAAAAACTTTAATATATATTTTCTAAATAAATAATATTAGAAGAAGGTATATAATTTATTTATAGATTTTTTATTTCCTATATTTATTTTTAATAAAAATTATATATTAATGTAATATTTTGAAAATAACTCAACTTATATAGTTTTATAAAAAATAATTATATAATCTATTAAATAAATTAATGCTGGATAACCATTAAAATTCATAATATTAATTAAAAAGAAAATTCTTATGTTTTTAAAAAGCATAAATAATTAATTTGATAAAATTATAGGCTTAATTAGCTATTCTAATATAAAAGTATATATATAAAATATATTTAAAAAGATAATTAAAGCTGTCAGACTATTATTTAATAATTCTTTTATAAAAGAAATTAAAAATGTTATAGCTTTATATTATAATAAAAGACTTTATATAATAGAAGTTATATGCTTTATTTATATATTTATAATATGTTTTTTAAATTATAATTTTAATAAATTAATATATATTTATATAGTATTTAGATAGAAAATATTTAATTCTTTTGTATAGTTAATCTATTAAAGAATATATAATCTATAATAAATTATTAAATATTTATATAAAAATATAATAAATATAATAAAAAATATCATAAAATCAAGTTTATTATTAAAGAATATGAATAATAATTTAGAATATATTATATAAAAACATATATATTAATTGTTAACCTATATACAATCTATATATTATTTATGTTTATAATAATATATAATTAATATATATATTAAATAGATATAAAAATAATCTTCTTAAACACTATTTTTTTAAAATTAAAATATATTTATATAAAGCTTTTAAATAGATTTATATTAATAAATAAAAACATTTAAATATTATTGTTTTTAAAATTAATATATAATTTTAAATTAATATTATATTTATAAAACAAAAACCTTAATAGTATAATTATAGTAAATGATTTCTTTTTTATAATAATATAAAATTTTATAAATAAATGTTTGTATATTGGTTATTAAATTATTATTATTATATATATTAATAACTTTATTATTAAATTTTTAAATATTAAATATAATATAAAAAAATTTTTTAGGATTATATATTAAATATATAAAAAAACAAAAAACTTTTACAATTAATTAAAAAAAATATTATAAAAAAATATTAATATAATTTAATATGTTAAATGGATAAATATGTACTATATTAATAAAATTTAATAAAAATTTATTAAAGGATAATGAGGAATTAAAATTAAATAAAAAGAATAACCAATTTTATTATAATATATTTAATAATTTGATATATGTTATAATAGGTAATAGACTAAATTTAATATATATAATATATAAATTAGAATAATATACAAACTCTTTAATTAAAAAATATTGAAAGGTTATAATTTAGTTATATCAATATTTTATAAATATATATTAAATATATTTAAAATATAATATAAATAATATTCTATTAAATAAAATATTAAAAAATTTAATAAATTATTATAATATAAATTAAATATAAAGCTTTAAATTAAAAAATATTATATATTAATCAATATTAAAATATATATTTTATATGTATAATAGGATAATATTATAATTAAGTAAATTTTAATTTATAATAATTAAATTTTTAATAAAAACCAAAATAATTATATTAAATTATGTAAAAATGGAAGGTATATAAATTAAAAAATTATTATATAATTTATCCTTTTTATTAAAATTAAATAATATATTTATTTTTATAATATTGTATATAGATAATATAGGTGTTATAATTATTAATATTTTAGATAATAATTAGCAATGAATAAAGTATTATAATATTATATATTTTTGGATAAGGGAAGAAATTAAAAAAAATATATTTAAATTTATATATCTTAAAATAAAAAAATTTATAATAAATATATTTATAAAATAATTAATATATAATATAAATATAATTTATAAATAAATGCTTGATTTATGTTTTATAGATTGATAATCTATATATTTATTTATTTATATTTTTATTTATTTATTTATTTTATATTATATAATATAAATTATTGTATATATAAAGATTTAAAAAAATAAAATAATTTTATTATGTATTATAATTTAAATTATAATAAAAATAATATATATTTTAAATTATATAAAAAAAAAATTTCTTATGTTTATTTGGTTATTTATTTTGTGTTTTATAAAATATATATTATTATAAATAAATGATTAATAATGTATATATATTAGATTTAAATATATGGGAGAGGAATTTATGGAGAAAATATATATAAGTATATGGATATTTATGGTGGGAAATCAAAATTAGTTTTGGTTATGTTCTTGGTTTGGTGATATTATTCTAAATTATATATGTCTAAGTTAATGTTTATATTTATATAAATTATTAATAATGGATTATATATATATAATAATATAAGTTTGTAATTATATAAGTATTGTGGTTATGGTGGTCAGACTGGGGCTTTTTGTAAGTTTTGGAAAATTATATATAATATTTATTATATTAAGGATTTATTAATTTATTGGATTAATAAATATTATATTTGGTATATTAATTGGAATTGGTGTTGGTGTTGTTAAGATTGTAGTAAGTTGTGTTTGTAGATGAATAATATTTAAATTGTTTGGTAAATGAGGGTATGTTGGTATAGCATTTTTTATAATATTATTAAGAACCTAAATCTACCCTATTATAATGTAGTTATTAAATTAAGGAAAAAATTTCCTAATATTATACTATATAATATAATTTTAGTGATTATAGATGAAGAATAAATTTATGGTATAGTAAACTAGTACTTTTAAAAATTGTTAAAAATTAAAATAAATTGTGGTAAATTGTATATTATATAATTAATAATATTACTATAGTCTATTATATTATTATAATGTGTATGTCCTGGGGTTGGCATTTTTTTACCTATATATAAAAAATTTTAAAATTAATATGTAATTATTGTGTAATAGATTTAAATAAATGAATAATGTTTATTTACTCTATATATATGGCTGGATTATTAATGTATAATAAGTATATTTGTTATTAAACAAATATAATACTATAATATATTTATTTATAGTATTATAATATTAGCAAAAAATTATATAAATATAGTGCTGGGTATGTGTTATAATGATAGTAGTGTTCATATTAATAAATATCTTGATATATACTTATTTTAATACAAAAAATAGATATGAAAAGGCAAAGTACATATATAAATAAATATAAATAATAAAATAATAAATAATAAAATAACAAAATAAAATAATAAGGATAAAAAGGATTGGTGATTTAAAATTTTACACATAATATATGTATAAGCATATATACATATTACAATTTATTATATAAACAAATTTTCTATTAAAATTCTAGATTTTTGTTAAAGATAAAAGTAAAATAAATATTATATACATTTATATATAATTATTAATACTTTTCTAATAACAACAAATTTTAATAATAATAGAAATAATGATAAAAATAATAAAATTTAAATTTTATTAACAAACAAATAAATAAACAATTTTAATATCAAAATAAATATAAACTATTTAAAAATTATTTAACTCTAAATATCTTTATCAAAAAATAATTAACTATATAATAAGATATATATAGGATATATCCTATAAATAGAATAGGTTATTCTTAATTAAACAGTATATAAACAGCACAACTATAATCCTTTAACAACAAACAAAATATTTTAAATATAATAAATAAGCAATTAATACTCAGATTAACTATCATTAATATCTACAATAGTATTTTTATTTAAAATTTTATATCAACAGCAAAAGTGTGTGATATTAATTTAAAAAGAATAACTCAATACTACCATTTAATAAGGATATAATAAGATGTATAAATGAAGAATAATCCCCGGAAAAGGGGCCCCGGAAAAGGGTGGGTAAGTACCCACCAGCTACTTATCTACCTAGCGTACATGCAGCCTAACATAAACTTAATACCCTATTAAAAAAATATATTGAATTTAAGGTTATTAAAAAAAATCTAGATAATATTAATAGATAAATATTTAGTGTTAAATCCTAACTACTTTTTTAATATTTTTAATATAAATTCTATTATATAATTGTTACACCTAGACCTAGACCTACTGCCTTAGTAGATCCAAGTAGAGCTATCCACTATAATTGTCTCAACAACCTAAGTACTCAGGCTTTAGCTAGGAAGTGTATATATCTTTATATAATAAATAGATTATTTTTATAAGAGTGTAACTATTACAGACACACCAGTCTGAACAGTTATCTGAACACTAGCAAGGCCCAGCAGGCACCAGTATCAACTATCTAAATACCAACCCTCTAACTCCATACATTATAATATTTATATTTTATTTATATACAAATTTACATACTTATTTATTAATATTTACCAAATCTAGATTATTAACAATTTAGTATCTAGCAATATTAATTGCCAATTATCTAACATCTAATATTTATTAATAAATATTAGTTATTTGGTGTCTAACAATATCTTTTATACAAAATAACTTCAAGTTTATATATTTAAATAACTAGATTTTTTAATAAATAAATTATTTTTTAGAAGTTTATTAATTAATTTAAAAATAATATTAGCTTATTTATTATTGTTATATTTTTATAAAAATAATTTATTTATTATATAAAGATATATATATTTTTTAGTTAAAATTTAAATACTTAGGTTATTAAGATAATTATAGTAAAATAGTTTTATTTAGATTTATTAAAATAATAATTTTAAATATAAATATAATATTTTAATTAATCTTTTTATTACACCTGGCTCCCAAGGTTAGAGAATGACATGGGTCGGTTTAAACCATAAACCAAACCGAACCATCCCGCCAAAGGGGAACTGGTTTGGTTCGAATAATATAGCTTGGCGGGGCGAATCAGTTCGAATCAATTTAGTTTTTTATATACAATTATATATAAAATAATTAAAATAATTAAAAATAATTAAAAAATAATTAAATTTAATATGGAAGTTCTTGAAACAGACTAAAAATGCTAAACCTCTCTTATTTTAATTATAATAAAATAGTTATAGAGTGGTTGTGTTAAGTGAGAGTGGTATTAACTGTTTTTATAAAAAAATACAAAATCTTGCTTAATTTTTTTTTATATTTTTTTATATTTTTATTCAAAATATTTTTTAAAAAACCAAAAATTCAAAACCATTAAAAATTAAATAAATTATAATTAATTTAATATTAATAATAAAAAATAATAAAAAATATAATTAAATTATTTAAATAAATCTCTATATAATTATATTTTTTTAAATTTTTTAAATTAAGATTTGGGCGACTTCTATTTATAGAAATCTTAGCAATTTCTTGACAATTAGTTTTTATATTGTTAAATAGTTTTTTAGATCAATTCGGTTTTTCATTTTATAAATTAAAAACTGTGATGGATAATATTTTTTTGGAAGAAACCGAACCAAACCGCCCCATGTCATTCACTACCCAAGGTATTCCCTTTGAAATCAGTAAGCCTAGGCTTTGGTTTTTAATTTTTAATCTTGTTACCTGGGTTTAGTTTAGGAAAGATGTATGTCCTTAAATAAAAAGAAGATGGGTGTAGAATGTATAATAGTATAGTATTATATTTATACTATATTATAAGTAAGTTGATTAATAATTTCTAAAAAAAATTTTATTTAATAAAAAAAATTAATTATGTTAAATATATTAAATATTAATATATAAAATATATAAATTATTTTAGATTTTTAAAAATTGTTTATTAAAATTAATTAGGTAAATTAGTTATTGATTATATTAATTGATTAAAATAATTATTTTTAAAAATTAATTATTAATTTTTTGAATTAATTTTAAATTTTATTACATAATGTTAAGGTAGTGTTATTAATTTTTATAATAATTTTATTTAATAAAATAATATTATTTAATTAAAATGTGTGTTGAAATATATTATTTTTTTAAATAATATTTTTATAGAGATAATTTTATGGGAATGTAGTGTGTGGGAATTTTTTGTAGAGGATATTTATTATAAAATTAATTTTATAAAAATAATTATATATTTAAATATTGTATATTTTAAATTATTTATATTATCTTTTTTTTTATATAAAAATTTTGTATAGGATTTTTTATAAATGTTCATGTTGTAGAGATAATAATTTTTTATATAAAAAAAAATATAATTAAATAATTAAACAAATATATATAATTTTAGGTTGGATTTTTTTTAAATGTTTTGTTTTTTAATTTTTGAATAAATTAGTAAATAATATAAATTTAAATAATTATTGTTAGTGAATGACATGGGGCGGTTTGGTTTGGTTTCTTCCAAAAAAATATTATTTATTACAGTTTTTGGTTTCTAAATCTAAAAACCGAATTAAATCAAAAAAAATCATTCTAAATGATAAAAATTATCTACTAAAAAATTATTTATTAAAAAAAAAAAAAAAAAAAAAAACTTAACTATTTTAAGAAATCATAATTTTAAATTTTAAAAAGTTTATTATATTTATATATAAAATAATATCTTTTTTAATTTATTTTTATAGTATTTCTATATTATAATTTTCACTTTTTTATAATTTCTTTATAATATTATATGTAAAATAATATATTTATTTTTATTATAAAAAATATAATTAAAATAAATTTTAAATTTTATTCTTTAAATTCTTAAAATCTTATTTAAATATTAATATTTAAATAAAAAAGAAAAAAAAAGTAAATTAAAATTTAATATTAATTTTAAATTTAAAAAATTATATTATATAATATTAGAGGTGGATGTTTTTATATTTTAATATTATATATTTAATATGGATGGTGAATTTATTATAGATTGGAAAAATAATTTAATTAATGATTAAAGAAAATTATAATTTTTTAAAATAATTTATATTTAAACTTTTTAACAATAAAATGTTTTATAATTTTTTGAATAATTTTTAAAATTATAAATTAGAATTTAAAAATTTTATTATATTTTTATTTATAAATTGTTTCTAATATAATTTCTTTAATTAATTTATTGAATAATAAGTAGAAGATTAATAAATTTATTAATTTTTAATATTTCTAGATTTCTATGAGTATTATAGTTATTTAATTATGAGTTAAAAATATTATATTATATATAAAATAATAGTTAGTTTTAGATTTATTTTATTAATTGTTTGGCTTTTATTTATGTAGTTTTATGATTGGTTTATTTGTTGTTGTTGATGTTGTTGCTTTGATTATTAATAGCTTTTTTAACTTTGTAAATATACATACAAGTATTTTTTTGCTTTTGGCTATTATGATAAAAAAGGAATATAATAAAGATGATATTAAGGAAAGAAATCCTATAAATAAATAAAATATAATAAAATATAATAAAATGAGTGGAATATAATAAAATAAATAGGATATAAATAAAACAGAATTAGGTAAGTGGAATTATAGGAAATATATATATATACTATAAATATTTTAAAAATATTTTATCTTTATATAGTAGATAGAGATTAAAAATTTGTTTGTTTATTCTATTCCGCATTTGTCTATATTTCCTATATGCAATATCTTTATATATGGTCAGGTGATTTCACGTAATATGCTTTATATTATGATATAATGTAATCCTTATTTTATAAATAATAATATATATATTTTTATATTCTTTTTATTAATTAATTTATTAATTAGTTTATATATTTATTAATTAATCAATATATTATTGTTTTATTTATTGTAATATATGGATTGATTTCTTGTTCTTTTAATATATCTTATATTATATATTAATTATATAATATAATATTTATATTCTATTTTATATATTCTTTTTATTTATTAACTTAATAATAATAATTTTTGTTAAGTTATAAATATAACCTATTTGTATATATTTTAATAAAAATCAAATCAGAATTTCTATATATATTATATAATATATAATAAAAAATATATTAAAAATATATTAGATATTAATTTTATTATTAAAAATATAATAAATATTGATTGTGTGTTTTATGATTGTCAAAAATTAATAATTATATCTTTATTTTATATCTTTTTGGTGATTATTATTTAAAACCATTTACTAATAATACTATTATTTATATAATAGTGTTGTGTTGTTATAATGGTATAAACATTTTTTTATAACTTATCAAAAATAAATGTATTAATTGATATAATATTTTAAAATATTAATTAAAAAGTTTTATTTAATATATTTAATATATTAATTTATATATTTATTAGAATTTTATTTACTAAAAAATACAAAAAATTTTATAAATATATTAATATAACTATTATATAATTAAATATAATATTAAATATTATATATTAAAGAACCATATTTTTATAAAAAAGACTAGACCTTATATAAAGAATAAAAAATAAAATTCTATTAAAAAAAATATAAAATTATTAAATTAGGTTTATATAATAATTATAAAATAAAGTCTTATAAAATAATAAATAAAATAAAGTTTTATTAAATAATAAAATTAGACTTTGAAAAGTATAATAAAAAGGCCAGGCTTTATATACTATTTTAAAAGAAAGAATATAGCTTTATATATATAAAAAAAAAAAAATTTTTTATTAATAATAATATTATTGATAGCATTTAAAATATAATAAATTTAAAAAAATAAAATAAATATAGCCCTAATAATTTTGGAAAAAAATAAAGCATTTATAATTTTAATAACTATATTTTATATACAATATGCTATTATTATAAATAAACCCAATAAATAAAAATCTATAATTACTAATATAATTATTAATATAAATTTAAATAATAATTTATTTTTTAAAAATATTAATTATAATTAGTGAATAACATGGGGCGGTTTGGTTCAGTTTCTTCCAAAAAAATATTATCTATCATGGTTTTTGGTTTATAAAATGAAAAATCAAACTAACCCAAAAAACTATTTAATAATATAAAAATTAATTGCCAAGAAATTGCTAAAATTTTTATAAATAGAAGTTACCCAAATCTTAATTAAAAAAATTTAAAAAAATATAATTATATAAAGATTTATTTAAATAATTTAATTATATTTTTTATTATTTTTTATTATTAAGATTAAATTAATTATAATTTATTTAATTTTTAATGGTTTTGAATTTTTGGTTTTTTAAAAAATATTTTAAATAAAAATATAAAAAAATATTAAAAAAATTAAGCAGATTTTATATTTTTTTATAAAAGCAGTTAGTATTATTTTTGCTTAATACAACCACTCTATAAACACTTTATTATAATTAAAATAAAAGAGGTTTGGTGTTTTTAGTTTATTTCAAAAATTCCTACACTAAATTTAATTATTTTTTAATTATTTTTAATTATTTTATATAAAATTGTATATAAAAAACTAAATTAATTCAAACTAATTCACCTCACCAAGTTATATTATTCAAACCAAACCAGTTCCCCCTTAGCAGGATGGTTTGGTTCGGTTTATAGTTTAAACCGACCTATGTCATTCTCTAAAAGTAAGTAAAAAGAATATCTTTTTAAAATAATAATAAAATATCAAATTTATAATAATATATTATAATGTTGATGAAGATTTAAAATTATATTAACTATCTAACTTTAATTTTTATAAATTATCAAATACTTAAAAATTTTTTAATAAAATCACCAATATTAAAACTAAAAAACCCAAAATCCTCTATCAATTATACAGACACCTATTAAATCATTTTTAAATTTATACAAATAAAATATCTATAATAAGGAATTATGTAAAAAGTCAACAATATAAATAGGTTGTAATTTCTATTAAAAAAAAGTTGATAATAACATTTTTATCAATTAATAAAAATATAAATTGTTATTTTATATATAGATATAAAGTGTTTTATTTAAAATAAAAGTTAATTATGTTTAATAGGTTAAGAAGATAACATATTTACTAAAAGTACTTAAAATATAGTTCTTTAAAACAATAATTACAAATAATTTATTATTTTTATTTTTTAATCAACCAAAATTCCATAAACTTTTAAAACTACTACAATTTAATATAAATATTCTATTTATAAAAAAATTAAAAAAATTTTTTAATAAAAAAATATATATAACAGAAGAATATATTTAAAAATATATTCCATAAAATAAAAAAATATTAATTATTTTTAATATTTAAATATTTTCTAACAAATTTTTATTTATTACAATTATTATTTATTAAATTAATAAAGAATAAAATCTACAAAAATATTTAATTAATTTTAAATATTTAACAAAAAAATATATAAAGAACTATATTACTAAAATAATTTTATAAATTATAAAAATTTATAATTTAAAAAGCTACTTATATACTATTATTATTAATAATGTTGGTAATAATTAAATAATAACAGATTTTTTTATTTAACACTTTAACAATAAGGAAATTAATATCCTAGAGTTATTAATAAATAAAAATAATAATAATTTTCAAAAAGTTTTACAAAAAATTATTTTATAAATATTTTTTGTATAAAATAAAAATCAACTATATTTACCTTATTTTACCTATATTATCTAATTGGTAATAAATATTTTTATTAATAGTATTAAAGATGCTCCTAATGTTAAAAACCTTTTTAAACTTTTAAAAATTTAAAAATTTAAAAAATTTAAAATTATATTTGTTTTATTTTATATATAAAGTAATATCCTTTTTTTCTTTTTTAATCTTATTAAATGAAATAATAGGTATATATATTGTGTAAAGTAATTATGGTATTTCTTGGTTACCTAAAATAATTTAAATAATTGTAGAGAGGTTTTGAAAGTTAAGCTATTTTAAAAAAGATATTATTGATAAATTTATTTAGTTAATTGGATTATGTATTAATATTTATATAAAATAGAATTCCACTTTAATAATATTTGTCTATTTTTTTTGATTGAAAATAATTATTTACAAATAAACAAAATTGTTAAATAATAAAGATTGGTAATATTGTTTATTTATAAATAATAAATCCAATTAAATAAAATATATAATTAGTATTCTATAATTGTTTTATAAATATATATTATTTTTATTAATATTAAATTAATTAGTTATTTGTTTTGTTTAATAAATATATGATAAATTATTTGATTATATGGAAGTTTGTATCAAATAATTTATAAGATGATCTAATATTTAAAAAATAAATTTTTAAAATATTATACATAAAATTATAATAGAAATAAAGTTTTAAATATTATATATAAATATTTTGATAATATATACCACCCTACACAAAATAATAATTTTTAAATTTTAAATAATAAACTATACTCAAATTTTTTTAATTAATTGTAAAATAGTTATTAATAGAGTCAATTCCTACTATTCTAAAATATAGAATAATATAATAAAATAGAATTTTATATTTATTAAAAAATAATAAGTTTTTTTTCCATTATTTTATATGTAAATTTTGAATATAACTAATTAATTTTTTAAGGTTGAAACCTAATTTTATTTCAAAGAATAATAGCAAATATTTAATTATAAATATTTTATATTTTTATTTATAATCTATAATATATTTATAATACTAATAATTTTTATTAATATTAAATAAATTTTTAATCAAATATGAGATATTATAATTTAGTGGTATGATTAATTAAAACCTTAAATTATATATAATATGTTTTTTTATTTTAGTGTTAATTATTTTTGTTAATTTTTAATAATATTGATAATTTGTTGAAATTTTTAATTAATCAAGTTCTTATTTATAAATAAAAAAGAATTATTTAAATAAAAAGTAATTTTGTATAATAATAGGTTATATGATAAAATGTATATTAAATTTATAGATTTAAAAAATATAATATTGTTTATTAAATAGAAATATATTATTAATTTTATTAATAATATTATATAATTATATATCTAAAAATAGTTTAGAATATAATAGATTTTAAATTTATTATATTTTATATTACATAATTTCTGATATAATTTTATTATAATATTTTTTATATTATTTTATATATAGTATAAATATTAATATTTTATTAAAATTAAAGATGATTATATTAGAATAATCAATCCAAACCGAACTGAACTGCTCTATTAAGCTTATAAACCAAACCGAACCATATCCAAGCTTAGCACAATGGTTTGGTTCGGTTTATGGTTTAAACCACCCCATATCATTCTCTAATAGAGAGAATACATAAAGTAGAGTATAAATATCATACTATATAACTAATATATAGTATAAGATATATTAAAAAAATAAAAAATTGGTTTGTATATTATAATAAATAAAATAGTAATATATCGATTAATTAATAAATGTATGAATTGATTAATGAATTGATTAATAAAAAATATATAAAAATATCGCATATAAGAAACATAGATAAATATAAAATAAAATAAACAAATAAATTTTTAATTTCTATATACTTTTTTTTTTTATTTAGCAATTGTCTTATAGTTGTATATTATATAGTAATATAATAGTGTGATGTTGTTAATTATTTATGATACCTTTTTTAATATTTTTTATAATATTAATGTTATTATTTTTTTTTTTTTTATTAGTAGAGTCTTTTTTATTGGGAGAGTTTTTATAATTATAAACTAGAAGGCTGCGTAGCAGCACTTAAACCCGACTGAATGAAACTTTATTTAACCCGCTCAAAATAGCACTTTCTAATCCTGAACTCAGTCTCAGTCAGCATCCCAGTCTTGGACTGCGAAAGTGGTAATGAGACTGGGCAATGAGATTGTGTGGGGTGGTGCTCGGCGTGGCGGTGTAACACATTTTGTTTGGGTGACAGACAGTAGTTTTTTTGCAGTGAAAGTCCTTGCACGGGGGGTCCAACTAGAACCCGACCATTCAGTCGGGCATTAGATTATTCTTTGGATTATTAGATAACAAATTATTTATAGATAATGGAATATTATAGAATATAATAAATAACTTTTTTCTATATAGCTAAGTTTCCTTTTTTAATTATAAATAGAAAAATTAATAAATTTTAATAATAGTTTTATATTGTTATTTATTAATAAATTAAATATATTGTTTATAGATATTATGTAATAGAATTTTATATTTATTTATAATTTTTAGTTTATTAAAGTATTTCTATATATGCTTATGTTATAGAGCTAATATAATGGTTTAAATTTAATATCTAGGTATTTAAAATAATAGTGGTTGTTTATTGTGGTTGTTAATAGAGATATCTATTTTTAATATACTATTATTAATATTTTCTATATACTAGAACTTTTATTTTTTAATATAGTATGATATATACTGATGTTAATATATTATAGAAAAATAGTTTTTTAATTAATAATAATCTTTATTGTGTTATTATACAGTAAATGAAATAGTAAGATATAAAATTTTTTTTTTATTATTAGAATTCTTTCTTATAGCCTGAATAGCTATTCATTAGCTAATATATATATTTACTTTCTTATTTATTATATTTTGGAATTTATCTATATTTTAACAAACTTTTGATTAATAATAATATACTTATACTATCTTTTTAAAATATTAGATTTATAAAAATTTTTCACCAATTTTATATAATTCTTAAGATTTTTATTTATTAATAAAATTATTTTTTATATAAATTTTATATTTATAGATATTTAATAATTCTTTTATATTTATATTAAAATAGTGGAAGTCTGTTTAATTTTTAATTTATATATTTTTAATATAGTATGGGTATACTATCAACTATATATATTTATCTAATTATAAATTAATATATATTTTATAATATAGTAGATATTACTATATTAATTGTTAAAATAGGTTATAAAATTGATTTTTCTATTATTTTATATTATTTTTAATTATTAAATACCAATAATACTAATATATTATAAATTCTTTTTTAATATAATCAATTAAATACTTATAGGTAATATTATTAGGATAATTACTAGAAGGCTGCTTGCGCAGCACTTAAAGCCCGACTGTATATATATTTATGTTTATATTTTTAAAAAGGGGGGTAACCCATACAAAATAATGAAAAGGGGGTAACCAATGTAAAATGAAAAAAAGGTGATTAAAAAGTAAAAAGAGGGTAAGAGCTTTTAAATATAAAGAAAAAAAAAAAATTTTTTTATTTATTTTTTTTATTTATTTTTTTTATTATTTTTTTTCATTAATTTTTTTTTATTATTTTTTTTTATTATTTTTTTTATTTTTTTATTTTTTATTATTTTTTATTATTATTTTTTTTTTATTATTTTTTTTTATTATTTTTATTATTTTTTT
Source organism: Drechslerella coelobrocha (assembly GCA_036971555.1). Classification (NCBI taxonomy): domain Eukaryota; kingdom Fungi; phylum Ascomycota; class Orbiliomycetes; order Orbiliales; family Orbiliaceae; genus Drechslerella; species Drechslerella coelobrocha. The sequence continues at coordinate 2,616,737 of JAJTUH010000007.1, forward strand.
TTAATATTATTTTCTTTTTTTATATTATTAATTTTATTATTATTATTATTATTATTATTTATTATTAT
>JAJTUH010000008.1:0-20504 GCA_036971555.1 Drechslerella coelobrocha
TAATTAATTTTATTTTGTTTTATCCTATTTTTGATTTTTGAAATTACTATTGTTGGATTATATTTTTTAATGGTAATAATAATATTTTTTTTTTTTTTATAAAGGGGTTTTTGATAATATATTGATTTATGAAATTGTAATTTAATAATGGAAAATATTTAATAGTAAAATATTTTAATAATAGAGTATATTTTTTTTTAAATAAAATTGAGAGAAATTTAATTTTGATTAAATGTTTAATATTATAATGGGGTATTAATTTTTTGTTTTATAAATTGATTTTTTATTGATTTTGGTTTTTGAAAATTATTTTAATAATATTTATATTATATATGGATTAATACCTTTTAAAATAATAAGGATGCTTATTTTTTATATATTATATATAATAATTTATTAATGTATAATAGGTGGCTTTATAATCTTATTAATCAATTAATAAATAGATTCTTTTAGAAAAAATGCCTAAAATATATATGTTTGTCTTTTTAAAATAAAAAAATAACATTTTTAATAAAATATGATTAAAGATTATGATTTTATATTATATATATTATAAAATAAAGAAATATGTTTTAATAATATATATAAATACTATATTTATTATATAAGGACAAGATGTTTTTAAAATATTTATATTATTAATATATATATATATTTTATAATCCCACCTACCTAATTCTATTTTATTTTATTTATATTTTATTTATTTTATTATATCCCATTTATTTTATTTATTTATAGGATTTCTTTTTTTAATATTATTTTTATTATATTGCCCTTTTTTTGTTGTAATAGTAAGGACTAAAAAAAATGCCTATATATATGTTTATAAAATTAAAAAAGCTATTAATAATCAAAGTAGTAATATTAACAATAATAGGTGGATTGGTTATAAAATTATATAAATAGAAGCCAGATAATTAATAAAATAGATTTAAAAATAATTATTATTTTATATATAATATAATATTTTTAACTTATAATTAAATAATTATAGTACTTATGGAGATCTATAAATATTAGAAATTGATGGATTTATTAATCCTTTATTTATTATTTAATAAATTAATTAGAAAAATTATATTAGAAATAATTTATAAGTAGAAATGTGGTAGAGTTTTTAAATTCCAATTTATAATTTTAAAAATTATTCAAAAAGTTATAGAATATTTTATTGTTAAAAAGTTTGAATATAAATTATTTTGGAAAATTATGGTTTTCTTTAATTATTAATTAAATTATTTTTTTAATTTATAATAAATTTATTATCTATATTAAGTATATAATATTGAAAATTGAAAATATTTGTTTTTAATATTATATAATATAATTTTTTAAATTTTAAACTAATATTAAATTTTGATTTACTTTTGTTTTCTTTTTTATTTAGATATTGATATTTAAATAAAATTTTAGGGGTTTAAAGAATAAAATTTGGGGTTTGTTTTAATTATATTTTTTATAATATATTTATGGTATATAGATTTTGGGTTATAAATTAAAATAATTTGTTTTAATTTAAAAATATGTTTTTTATAATAAAAATAAATATATTATTCTATATATAATATTATAAAGAAATTATTAAAAAATAAAAATTATATTATAAAAGTGTTATAAAAATGAGTTAAAGGGGGTGTTATTTTATATATAAACATAATAAACTTAATAAAATTTAAAATTATAACTTTTTAAAATAATTAATTTTTTTTTTCTTTTTTTCTTAATAAATAATTTCTTAACAGATAGTTTTTATCATTTAAAATAGTTTTTTAATTTGGTTTGGTTTTTGGATTTAGAAACCAAAAACCGAGATGGATAATATTTTTTTTGAAGAAACTGAACTAAACCGCCCTATGTCATTCTCTACCTAAAACAAACACCAAACATCATACTAACATATTTATAGATTTAAGCTTGTTAAATTAACCAAAATTTATTCCTAATCCACCAAATTTCAACCTTAATATAGTAAATACCCCCTAATAAATATTATATTATTGAAAATAATTAATATTTTTATTAATATTTTTATTATAATATTCATAATCTAATATAGAATAAAATATATATAAATAATACTAATATAAATAAATTATTATTAATAATATTCTTAAAAATATAGAAATAATCCAAAATTTTTATAAAATTTTTAAAATTTAATTTATAATTTTCTAAATAATAAGTTTCTCAAAACTTTAAATTATTTATTAAAAAAAAAACAAAATAATAAAGATAATAAAAATAAAAATAAAAATAATAACAATCACCATTTAATAATTAAATTTCTAAATAAGCCTCCAAATGATAATAATAAAAATAAAAATAACAATAACAATAATAATAATAATAATAATAATAATAATAATAATAATAATAATAATAATAATAATAATAATAATAATAATAATAATAATAATAATAATAATAATAATAATAATAACAATAATAACAATAATAACAACAATAATAATAATAATAAAAAAAAATATTGAATTTATAAATATTATTAAATCTTTTATTAAATATTTAAAAATTGTTAAAATTATTTAATTATAAACCCAGATCTATTCCAAATTATTAATAAATTTAATAAAACTAAAATTTCTAAATTAATTAATATTAATAATAATATTATCAATAACAATTTTTAAATAAGAAGATTAAATAAATATTTATTTAAAATTATATATAAGATATTGAAAGTTTTTTAAAAAATCTAAATAATCAATTAATATTTCAAGTTTAATTCATTAAATTCATAAAAATTATAATAAGATTTAACTATTAAAATTTCAACTCTACCTATAAACATTTTTGATTAAAAATTAAAACTAAAATATTATTTAAAAATAAATAAAATTAATATATAAATTAGAATTTTATTAATATTTATTATTAAACTATATATATCTTATAAAAATTGTTCCAAAAATAAATTATGAAATTATTAAAACTTATTTTAATGTTAATATAATTTAAAAAAAATATAACATTATTATTTAATATCTAAATAAATTATATAATATTCTAGGTTTATTATTAATTATTATCCATCCAGCCAATAATAATAAAATTTTTACAATGTACAAAATAAATATTATCAACTATATTATAAATAAATAAATTTTTATTAATTAAATAAAATTGAATCTATAATAAAAAAAATTTTTAATTAAAAAGGTATTTTTATCCATATAATTTAGATAAATAAACACTACAATTATTTTTAATATTTAAAAAAACAAAAAAAATCTACTATTAACTAATAATAACCTTATTATATTTATTTTTATTGTTATTAAAGAGCTAATCCTTAATATCTTTAAAAAAATAAAAAAAATTATTAAAATCAATAATTTATATCTATATAATAAAAAATATTATTATTTTTAAAAATAACTATTTAATTAATTACAAAATTTAAACTATAAATGTTAAAAAACTACCCTTGAAAAATTTAAAACTAAATAAAAAACTATAAAATTTCAAAAAAAAATTTTTAATTATTACTAAAGGCAAAAATTTTTTTAAAATTTATTATTTAACTTTAAGTATCTACTAATATTAGTTTTATTTTTAAATATAATCAAAAAAATTAATACCAATTTAATAAAAAAACCAATTAATATTATTATTTACTATTTCTATTTTAATAACCATACTACCTAAACAAATACTACATCAAATATTTAGTATTTTTTTAAAAACTAAAAAATTATATTTTCAATATTATTAATTTATAATTACATTATTCCAAAAACAACTATTTTAACTAAATTAAATACTATTATTATTGTTACCTATAATAATCTATTATCTTATATTTATTTAGTAAAAAACTATATACAGCCCAAAAATACCACTAATTATTAAATTCATAAAAAAATAATAATAAATAACAACTTATAAATATAATTGTTAAATTATATATATATAACAAATAATATTATCAATCTTATTAAATTTCCACTTTATATTATATATATTTATATATATTAAGATAATATATTAAACTTTTTATTATTAAAAAAAATAAAATATTTAAACCCAATATATATATAAAAGAATATTATTAATCTTAACTATATTAAATAAAATATTAAACAAATAATAAAAAATTTTAAAATAATTATCCAAAAATATATTATATTTTATAAAAATTTTAAATTAAATATATAAATATATATTAATAGATTAATTTATATTAAATATTAACTATCCTCAACATACTTTAAATTATTTTTAAAAATAAAATATTTTAATTTCATATACATGTTTCTTTTTATTCCAAAAATTAATTATTATATTTATTAAAACAATCTTCAACATTTTAAATCAAACATTTATTATCTTCCATAATCTCTTAATTTATAAAAATATTTTTATTTTTTATTATAATATATTAAGCTTACTTATTTATTGTCAACCTCTAAATATCATACAACTACTTTTGGTAATTTTTGCATTCTCAAGTCATTGTATAGCTGTCTTCTGGTGGCCACTTTTTTTTTGCTGATGTATCTTAATATTATTTTTTATATTTAAATAATAAATTGTTAATTTAAGTTTAGATAATATTTTTTTTTATATATTATTATATTTAATATAAGGTTTTATTTATATAATAACTATTATTACCTTATTTCTATTAAAATAAAAATTGTTGAAGAATTTTATAAAAAATTTATTTTTATTATTTGTTATTTTGTTATTTTTATATTTAGTATTAGAATCTGAATTTTTAATAAATAATTGTTAGTTTTTAATGATGTTGTTATTGGAATATTTAATAGGTTTTTTAAATATATATAATAATCTTTTATTAGATTAAAAGAAGATTAATTAAAATGTTATATTTATATTTAAACCTACTATCTTAATAAATTTAAATAGAACTATCCACTATAATTATCTTAATAACTTAAGTATTTAAACTTTAATTAAAAAATATATATATTTTTATATAATAAATAGATTATTTTTATAAAAGTATAACAATAATAGATAAGCTGGTGTTGCTTTTAAATTGATTAATAAGTTTTTCAAAAGTAATTTATTTATTAATAAAAAATCTAATTATTTAAATATATAAGGTTATTTTATACAAAAAATATTACCAAACACCAGATAGTTGGTATTTATTAATAAATGTCAAACATTAGATAATTAACAGCTAATATTGTTAGATACCAAACTATTGGTAATTTAAATCAGGTAAACATTAACAAATAAGTGTGCAATCTTTTATATAAATAAAATACAAATATTACAATATATAAAGTTGAGGGATTGATATTTAAATAATTAACACTAATACCTTCTAAACATCTCTAGCATTCAGATAACTGTTCAGACTGGTGTGTCTGTAACAATAATATTTATAAATAATATATCTAATTTGTTAATAAATAATAATATAAAGTTATTATTAAAATCTATTAATTTTTCTATTTATAATTAAAGAAAAAAGTTTAATTATATAAAAAAAATTATTTATTATATTCTATAATATCTTATTATTTATAAATAATTTGCTGCTTAATAACCTGGAGGATGACCTGATTTATAATTATAAAGACTTTCCTGATGAAAAAGATTTTATTGATAAAAAAAAAGAAGATAGTAATATTAATATTGTAAAAGATATTAAAAAAAATATTATAAACAATTAGTAGTATTATACTATTATATTACTATATAATATATAACCATAAAATAATTATTAAATAAAAAAAGAAAATATATAAAAATTAAAAGTTTATTTATTTATTTATTTTATTCTATATTTATTTATGTTTCTTATATGTGATGTTTTTATATATAATTAGGTGATTTTATATAATATATTTTATACTATGGTATAATATAATTTTTATTTTATAAATAATAATATATATATATTTATATTTTTTAATCATCCAATGTCACAGACCTATGGTCTTGACAGTATAAACTACCTGTACCTTGCTTTACGCTATACTGTTCTTAGTTCTATATGCTGCACTTTCTCCAATTCTGATTATAATATAAATATTGTTTGTCCATGAGTTTGACTATTTATTTCTAAACCTTATTGTATAGTATCTACTATATAATGTGCTTGTATCTTAAACCCCTATAAATATATAAATATTTATAGATTTTATATTTATATATTTGTATTATTTGTATATGTGAATATATGAATAATGTGATTACTACCCATTGTATAAAGCATTATTATGTATATAAAATTATTATTAGGATTAATAAAGTATTGGTTTTTTATTGGTTAATTCAAATATAATTTAATTTTTTTATTATTAAATCTTATTATTATTATATATTTTATTAATAATTTTTAATATTTTGTAATATATATGCTTCTTGATCTAAAAACCTAAATATTTTAAATTAAAAGTTAAATATAAAAAATGAAATATATTTAACTGGATAATTAATTAAAATATAATATTTTGATTAATTTTACTTAGTTTAAAAAAAAGTATATGTATATTGATAAACAAATTCAATCCTAAAAACTATATTATATTAAAATATAAAATAATGGATGAAGAAAGAAATTATATATTTTTTTATAATATATTTCTATTAAAAATCTTAAACATTTTTAATCAAATTAGTTAAACAATTTAATATTTATAAAAATAATTAAGAAAAATATTTATTTTTTTTAAACTCAAATTAATTATAAAATTACCCAATAAAAAAAACAATTTTTTTTGGAAAAACAATAAATTTTATATTAATATTAATATTCAAATTAATAATAAATCTATTCTTTTAGTAATTATTGAAAAATTAAAATACAAAATTATATTCTTAAATAATAATAGATATTTGTAAAATCTTAAAAAAACTATTTAAATTCTACAATATATTGAAATATCTATTTGTGCCTAAATTTAAATTTATAAAGTTACTAATCTTAAACAAAATATTTATATATATAAAGATTAATCTATAGAAACCAATCATACTAAATATATTAAAAAAACCAAACAAACCAACTTATACTAATCCAAATATATTCCAAAGAATAAGAAAGGTAAATAATATATATAATAATCTAAATTAGATCCTAAAAATCTTAATAAAGATTCTAACAATAATAGTAATAATAATAATGTTGATAATAATTATTATACCTTTAACTCAAACAATAGACTACTTATAGAAAAATATTAAAATAATAAAATAATAAAATTTACTAATCTTATTAAATTTGATGGATTATTTAATAAATTTAATCAATTTATTAGATAACTGAACAATATTTTTTATTTCTATTTAGCTAATTTTTTTAACGATAAATGTAAAATCCAATATATTGGATTTTTTTTAAAAGGAATCATCTTTAATATCTACAATATTTATTGTAAGAAATATGAGGAAAGTACCTCTCAACAATAATGACAAAATATCTTAGATATTATTGTAATATTTATTATATAATTCAAATTTATTTTATTTCTTTAACAAACTTGTAATTATAAAAATAAATTGGAAAAAGTTTTATATAAATTTTATATATTATACCAAACAAGACCTGTTTGAAAATACTTTTAATAAATTGATTAATATGCTTTTTTTATTAGATATAATAATAACTAATTATTTTATTATACTAAAAAAGGACTCAAATCCTAATAAAAATAAAAAATTATAAAAATTAAAATTTTAAATAAATAAATGATTTATAAAAAAATATAATTTTTTATTATAAAACTTAATAATAATTTTTATAAAAATAATAAAACTAATACTATCTAACTTAGATAGAACAATAATTTTAATTATAATCAATCTTAATTTTTGAATTTATAGAATAGACCTATAAATTTAAGTAATCTTAGATTTAATTATTAGCAATCTTAGAATTAATAAAAGAATACCAATTAAGATTGGAATTTAAAAATTATTTATAAATCAATTTTTATAAAATTAAGAATTATATAAAATTAATAAAATTAATAATATAATAAACCTCAGAAATTTAACAAATCCATTTACTTTAATTATAAATAAAAAAAATATATAGCTTATATTTATATCAATTAAAAACAATAAAACCAACAACAAAAACATATTCAACTTATAAACAATAAAATATTATAAAAATAATATAACAAAAAATATAACTAAGAATATAATAAGGAATATAATAAAGAATACAATGAATATTTTAAATTTAAAAATTCAAAGCCTTAATAAAGTTTTAATAAAAATCTCAATACTATTATTTACTAATTTAATTTTTTTAAAATTATTATATAAAGAATCCAAAAAGCTATTTAAGTAACCCAACAATATAATATTCATCAGCAAAAAATTGTGTTGCCCTTACTGCCCTCGGATGACCATGAGGGCAGTGAGGTCTTTTAATCTTGGGTGCTTTTGTGAGGTTTAACTACAATATATTTTTAAAGTGATATTGTAGATGTATAATGTTTGATAGAATATGGTTGATATAATTATTTGAAGATTCTTTTTAATTAAAAATAATAGGATTATAGATTATATATTTTTGATGATGATATATTAAATTAAATATTAAAATAATTTCAAATAATGGAAAATAAAGTATAATATTTAATAGTTGATGTTTGATATTCAATATTTAATTAATTTTTAAATAAATAGAATAATTTATATTATATATTATTATTTGTTGAGTTTTATTAATATAATATTTTAAAAATTTTAGTAGATGTTTGATATTTGGTATATAATAAAAAAAAGAAGAATTATAATATTGTAAAGATATTTGTAAGGTTTTGTTTTTTTTTTTTAGTTATAAAAATAAGATTTTGTAGAATAATAACATTATAATTATTATATATTATTTTATTAATTTAATATTATATTAAACATTAGTAGATTGTTAAAATCTTACTAAAACATCCAACATATTATATATTTTATAAAAAATTGTTGAAAAACACTATCTATTATCAATATCAATACAAATAACTATAATAAAATATTTAAAATCTTATTATAAATATTTACTATTTTTATTATAATTCTATAATCTATTATATTGGTACTCAATTATTTCAAGTAAACCTAAATATAATTTATTATTTATATTATTATAATAAAATTTAATTTATTTAAAAGATTTTAAATTTAAAATCCAAAACTTTTTTTAAAATTCTAATATAAAGATATTAAGATTTTTGTAATTATTAAATACATAAAAAGTATTTTTAAAAAATTGTCAATAAATATTTAATATATTATAACATTTATATTATTTATTATAAATTGAATTGTTTTAAAACTTATAAAGTATAAAAAATTTAATTTTAAAAAAATTTTAATATAAACAACTTGGTTTTCAATATTAAAATCTAAAAAATTATAAATATCTACCACCAACTTTTTAATAAACTCTATAATATATACTTATAAATTGTCAATATAAATTTGGTATTAAAATTCTAACCCAAATTATTAATATCTGATTAAGATAAAACCCTATAAGTTAAAAAATAAATTTAATTTAATTAACTAAATTTAAAAATAATATTGTTATTACTAAACATCTAACATATATGTTAATCTTATTAAAGTCTAACCAAATTTTATTATTAAATCATTATTTAAATAAATTTTATTTTATTTTTTTAAAAAATACCTATTTATTTATTGTTAAGCAATTTTATATATCCTTTTTATAATTAGAATTATTCTCTAGATTAAGATCTATATCAGACTTTAAAAAATTTATACCATTCAACAAAAAAAAAAAAAAAAATAATCTAAATAAAATAAATCAATTTATATTAATATTAATAATCTTTTATTTAAAAAGGACATTTGGTTCTATAAATTATAATAATATTTTTTTAATATTAACAATAGTTATTAAAAACTCTTTATTAGATACTAGCAGTACCTCTTCATATCTTTTTCTTATTAAATCAATAAAATCCAATGACTGTATATCAATAAAAATATTAAATTACAGACAGATTAATCTATTATTTTTAATAATTTTATATTTAAGGTCCACAATTGAGGGTCCTTTTTAATATTTTCAGCAAGGCTGGGAAAATATTCTAAGTCCAGTAAAAGCTAAGACCTACAATATTTGTTTTATCATATCAAATTCCATATCTATAATATTTAACAAGACCTACATTTTAGCAACATTTCTAATATTATACTAGGCGTTTAACACTGTTTTTTAAGGAGATAAAAACTTAGGCAAACTTTTTTTTTTTTTTAATATTTTTATTAATATTCTTTTTTTTATACTAAGTTTAAAAGAAAATTTGTTAACTATTTATAATTCACTTCCTAATACTTTAAAATTTCTAAAAAAAAAAACATTAAATTAAAAATTTTTATATATTACTTATATCTTTAGAGGTATTTTATTAATAGAAAATAAAAAGAAAATTTTTAACATCTAATAAAAAAAAATTTAATTAACTATAAAATTTATAAAAATAGATTTTAGAAAATTTAAAAAATTATAATAAATTTAAAAAAAATACATCAATTTGTTTTTATTTTAAATAAAATAAAATTTCCTTTTTTCTTTATTTTATTAATTTTTTTTAAATATTAATAGTTTAACATCTATTTTGTTAATTAAAATTAATAAAAAATTAAATTTATTTTTTATTAATCTAAATAATTCTCCATTAATTATCAATTATTTATTAAATTATTATCATTATTCTATATCATTAATATAAATATATAACATATTATAAATTTATAAATTAATATATATATTAATATAAAAATTATTTTTTTTAAAAATTGCTAAATATATTATAAAATTTATTAATTCAATAAAAATAATTTTTTAATTTGGATTGGGTTTTATCTTTCAAAATGTTTTAATAAGATTATAAACATTATATTAAATCTTATTAAGTTTTAAAAAAAAATTAGTTATAATTAATAAATTGAAATTACAATTTATATAAATATTTTTTATTTAAAAAATAAAATTAGTTTCAAATAATAAACATTTATATAAAATTTTTTAACATTTAATAACTTTTTGAAATAGAAAATTTTTTTACAATAATTAATTTCTAAAAAAAAACAGTCCTATAACATAAATACAATAAAAGAATTCTATATTAAGATTTTAAAAATTATTAATAAAAATTTATAATTAATTATATAATTAGCAAGAAAGTAAGCTAACATTATTAATATTTATTAAATTTTAACCATCTAGTACATAATAAATTTTAATAATTTTAAAATTTTATAAATTTTATAAATTTTATAAATTTATTAATAAAATTTAGAATATTATAAATAATAACAATCATTAAAATAATCCATTTAATTTTTGGATTAAAATATTTTTAATAATTATATAAAATATATTTTTAAAATTATTAAATATTTAATGTATTATTATTATTAAATTTTTTATTTTTTTTTATTAACTAGGTATTAAAATCAAGATTTTTTTCAATTTTCAAAAAATCATTATTTAATAAATGTAATAAGATATTTAGATTTATAATATAAAAGTCATCTATAAAACTCAAGAAATTTAATAAAAATCTTAATTCCTATTTTTAAATTTTTTAAAAAACCTAAAAATTCAAATATCAAATATTAAAAAGAAATTTTCATTAATAAATTAAAATAATTTATTTATTAAAATTAATATAATTAAAAACCTGATAACCTTTTTTAATTTAAAATTAGTATTAAAACTCCAATATATTTGTTAATTATTTATTTAAATATTTAAATTAATATATAATATTTATATAATAATTTGGTTAATATATTTTAATCATATTAAAATTTGTTACACTTTGATAGGCTATCCTATCAAACATGTTTCACTTCTTACGTCTGACTTTCAATCTAAGATACCTGGGTTCTTAGAATAGGAAGCATGTACATCATGAGATATCAAAGACTGTTGATAAAATGTGTAATAATAATAAGATTCAATAATAAGAGGATCGAATTGTATTTGAGTTGATTGATGAAGAATTAACTATTTTATTAGTCTTAATGATAGTCTTATATATATGATAATGCTTTATATAATGGGTGGTGTTTGCATTGCTTGTGTGCTTGCGTACAAATGTGTGAGTATGTGAGTATTTAATTTGTAAGTGTTTGTATATTTGTAGGAGTTTGAGATGCGAGTATATTATGTGATAGATGTTGTATAATAGGGTTTGAAAATAGGTAATTCAACTTATGGATAAACATTATTGGTGTTATAATTAGAATTGGAGAAAGTGTGGTATGTAGGGCTGGGAATGATATAGTGTAAAATAGGGTATAGGTAATTGTATTGTTAAGATTGTAGGTTTATAACACTATCTTTTTTTTTTAGGGTTAAGATCTATGTAGTCTTTGATTTTATGTAGAATGAGTATAGGGTGTGGGTATAAGTGAGGTGAAGACCAGTTTTCTATATAGGGGGTAGTGTTGTGTGGGGGAATTCTTGTATCAACCATGGTTTTATGTAAAATAGTCTTAAATATAAATTTGGGTGATTATGTTGGAGTTGTGTTTATATAGATTGAATCTATTTTATAATAAAAATGTTTTTGTAGATAATGGGTGACATAAGCAAGAAGTGTATAAAAGAATAGCAATTAAAATCAAGGTAGGGATTAAAAACTTAAATTTGAAATAATTGTGGTACAATACATTTAATCAATCAAATACCTGTTGAATGAATGAAATGAAAATTAAAATAATTTTTTTATCAGTGTTGAAGTCTTTAAGCTAATTGAATCGAATTTTTTGGTGTTTTTGTTTTTATTTTGTATGAGTATTGTGCCAAAAACGATTATTTTTGTGTTATAATGTTAGGAAACATTAGTTGTTTTATTTGTATTTGAAATAGGTGGCATAGTTGTTTAGTTGATTTTTGTAGATATTTTTTCTGGTGTTGAGAGTGGATCTGGTTAATGGTTTGTAGTGAAACAACTAAATTGTTAAGTTGATGAAAAAAAGAAAGAGTTGGAAAAGTTGGAGTCAGAGCAAGAGACTTTGCAAGCATGAATTATTTGAAAAAGAAAAAAGTTTTGCTAACTTAAAGTAAAATATGTGGAGGTAATTATACATAAAAAGAATTTATTGGAACAAATGGCAGAGAGGAACAAAATCAATTTGGTTGAGTTTTAGGGTAATGTAAACATAGTTATTTCTAAGAAAAAAATGGAAAGAATTTGTTAAAAATTATTTGGTGATATTATATTAGCTTAAAATTAAACTTGTTTTTTTGGTTGTCTGTGTCCTTGTTTTGTAGGTTGTGATGTAGGTTTCTGATTAAGGTAGGTTTGGACAATATCTAAAAATATATTGTTTTTGGGTATCCACAAGTCATCTTGTGGTCCATAGGGTAGTAACCATTTAATAAGGTATTTATTTTTTTTGTTAAGTTTATTGAGGATTTTTTTGAATTTGTATTTAATGTGGTTTTTGAATTTTAATTTTTTGTTGTTGGGTTCTTCTTTTAGGTCTTTGGGAGCTAATTTTAAGAGTAAAATGTGGAAAAATCAATGAATGTGTGTAGGTCTTGGTATTTTGAGTTCGAAAGTATTGTTGTTGAATTTCTTTGTAACTGTGAAGGGTCTATATTTTTGATAATTGAGTTTTTTACTAAGTTGTTTTTTGTGTTTAATGTATTTGGCAAGCAGGTATGTTTTATCTCCTTTTTTTAAAGATAATGCTTTTATTTTTTTTTGGTTGTAATAGTATAACATGTGTTTAATTATAAATTGAAGGTCTTTTCTAAGGTTGTTATGGAGATTTTTTATATTTTAAACATATCTGTCTGCTTTTGGGATTATTTTTTTAGGTATCAAAAATAATAATATTGTTGTAGGGTTTTATTTTTTAAGTGTTTTGTAAGGTGTATGTTTAGTGGTTGAGTACTTTGATGTGTTGTATGTGAATTCAAAGCTAGGTAGTAGTTTAATTTAATTATTTTGAGCTATATTCAGAAAATTGTGTAATTATATTTTGATTGTTTGAATGATTTGTTTAGTAAGTTTATTTGTTTGGGTGTGTCCTTTGCTAACAATGTTAAGCTTGGTTCCAATCTGGGTTTTGATTAAATTCTAGAACTTGTTAAAAAATAATATGTCTTTGTTGTAGATATATTTAACTTGTAGACTGTATTGATTGAATACTTGTTTAAGGTATATTTGTTCAAATTCTTGAGTAGATTATTTAGAATTTTATGGTTTAAATATTGTTATTTTGCTAAATTTGTAAACAATAATTAGGATTTTATTGTAGATTGTATTTGTAAAGGGATCTCTTGAATGAGGTATTTCTTGAATGAAGTTGTAGGTAATAATTTGAAAGAGTCTAGTTGGTATATTGTGAGGTTGTAATTTTTTGTAAAGTAAATGTTGACTAAGTTTGTTTTTACAACACATATCACAGATTCTAATATATTGTTTAATGTTTTGTCACATTCAAAACCAATAATAGTCTTTGGTTAAAAGTTTTTAGATTCATTTAATTCCTAAGTGTTTGTGGGCTAATGTATCATGATATTGTTTTATAAGTTATTACTAAAAATTTTTCATGGAAATGTAGAAAAAATTCTAAAATAATATAATTCCATTTTCAATAATAAAGTACAAGGGTGCATTATTAATGTTTGAAAAAATTCATTTAGCTATAGGATGTTGTTGGTAGTTATCTTTCAATTCTTTAACAAATTTATTGTAGAGTATGTAAATGATTTTGTTGAGGTTTGTATTAATAATAATAGTTGTATAGAGTTTTTTTTTAAGGATTGCTTTTTGATTTGGTTGTATTTTTTTTATTAGGTTAGGTTTTTTGTTAAGTGTGTTGGTTTTTGAGTTTTTTTTTTTTTTGTAGTGTATAATTTTTATTTTATATTTACTAAAGATTTTTTATTATTGTATTTGTTGTTTGCTAAATACCTTAATAATAAGAAAAAATGTAAGATTCTTATAATCAGAGTATACTGTAAAAGGTTTCTTTGTTTATAGATATATTTTCCATACTTAACATGTTTTGACAATAACTATAAATTCTTTATCATGGATAGAATATTTAAGTTCTGTAGAGTTGAATTTGTAAAATAGGTAGGCAATAGGGTGTTATTCTTTGTTGGGATGTAATTGGCATAGGCAAGCTCCTAAAGCTGCATTTGAGGCATCGGTTTCGATTTTGATTGGTAGACTAAAATCATATAGTTTGAGTATGAGTGTGGATAAGAATGATTTTTTAAATATGTTGAAAACTATTTTTCAACTAGGGATCATATCAAATTTAATTCCTATTTTGATGAGTTTTGATAAGGCGACTGATATATAACTGTATTTTTTGATGAAGTGTCGATAATAGTTGCATAATTTTAGAAAAACTTAAATATTTTTAACATTTTTAGACTTAAGTTATTTTTAAATAACATCGATTTTCTTAAAGTCTATTTTGATTTTGTTGGTTGTAACAATAGCTTTTAGGAATTCATATTTGGTAACTTTGAATTTTGTTTTTTCAAGTTCAACCTTGAGGTTATATTTGTTGAGGGTTTTAAGTATTTTTATAATATGTTGTTGGTGTTTTTTGGGGTTTTTGTTGTAGATTAATATGTTGTTGAGGTAGATAATATAAGTTTTGTCTATATAATCTTGTAAGATGTGGTTTATAAAAATTTGAAAGGATGTTGGTGTATTAGTTAATTTAAAGGGTATGACTATGTATTTAAATAATTTGTATTTATATTTGAAAGCGGTTTTCTAAATGTTTTTAGATAATACTCGGATATTATAATATGCAGTGATAATGTTTAATTTGGTGAATTGTTTTGCTTCTTGTAAATGGTTGAGGGATTTGTTGATTTGTGGTATTTTGTTGTGGTTTTTAGTGGTTATTTTATTGAGGCTTTTGTAGTTTATATATATTTATAATTTGTTGTTTTTTTTAGGTACAAATAGGATGGGGTGTTTAGCGGGTGAGTATGAGGGTTGAATGTATTTTTTTTTGAGGTTTTCTTTAATGTATTTTTTGAGGGCTTTAAGTTTTTTTTGTGTATATGTATATATAGGTATAAATTTGGGTGTTGTTTTTTTTTTGAGGGGTATTTTATGAGCAAATTTATTGATTTTGGGTAAGGCTTGATTGTTGGGTGGTTTTTTGAATGTCTTGATTTAGTTTGGAATTTATTTGGCGATTTTAATAGCAATGTTCTAAATTAATTTTTTAACATAAATAACAATTCATTTGAGAATATGGGCTTTGAATCATAATCAGTAGTTAATTTTTTTGGCAGAAAAATATTCAATTCGTTGTAAATAAATTTCCTTTCCATAATTATTAATTTTCTTAAAATATTTAGATGCTTGAATACAATTGTATCGAGAAAGTTAAATTTCTCAAAATCTAAAACTGATAACTAGGTTGTAATCCTATAACCAGTCATATCCTAAAATAAGATTGTTATATTTAAAATCAAAAATATCAACTATTCAATATTTGAGGTAGTCATTAATAATAAAAGTAATTTTGGTTTCATAACAAACTATTCCTAAAAGGTTTCCTCCAAAAGCTACTACATTATAATAAGTTTTTTTTTGGGTCTTAAGTAAATTGTATTTAGTAACATAATTTTCTAAAATATAAATAATTTCTGTATTATTATCCATAAGAACCTTAATAAAGTTTCCATTGATAATACAAAATATATTATAATGTTGTTTTTCAATTCAATTAAGAGTTTTGTTGGGTTTTTTCTTAACAAAACTAAAACTAGACTGTTCAGCATACATCAAAATCCAAAACTATCTTAATTTAAATTTTTGCTAAAAATAGTTTCATATTATATTAAAAAAAATAAACGAATGTCATAAATATTACATAATCTTCTATTATATTTAATTAATTAAATTAATATAATATGGAATTTCTATACATATCATCATTAATAATTTTTAAAATAAAATTTTTTTAAACAAAATAAGCAAAATTCCTTATATTCTAATAATAGCAAAATTTTCCAATAAAACATTTTAATAATTTCAATCCATTCCTATATACAAATAATACAAGCTATTAAAGATCCATTATAAAAAATATAAATAAAAAATGCATTCTTGCATAAATAACATTTTTTGTACTTCATGATATCAAATCCAATAATAATAATATTAAGAGGTGTTGATTCTTCCTAAACATCTATACTGTCTATAAAGAAGTAATAATAACTAAAATCTTTTACAAATTTATATCCATAAAAGTTAATCATTACATAATAGGTAGAGGTCTAATATAATTTATACTTGCTCCATTTTCTTTATCATGCATAATTATATCCAATGTTGGGGATATTGTTATGGCAATTGTTGCAAAATTAATTCATTATGCTAAATTAATGGCTTCCACAAAATCTACATCAATGTGTTCCACAAAATTAAACACATCTATCTATAAATTCAAACCAAAATCATTCATTAACAAAATCCATAGTTCCGATGTAGATTTTTATTAAAATAATTAACTAATGTTGGCATTAATTTCCTTGACATAGATGTTGAGATTAATAAAGTTTTATGATTACAAAGTTGAGTTTAGTACACATTTTTTTGTATATAACTTGTAGTTGTTGGGTTAATTCTTAATATTGGGGGTTCAATCGAACAATAAAATTAAAGGTTCAATGATCATAAAAAATTATTCATGATAGTCAAATTTCTCCTAATAAATAATTTTGTTGTAGGTTTCCAAAAAAATCACAAATATATCACAGGTGTTTCCCAAAAATTAAATACTCTCAAATTTAATCATATTCATCTTAAATAAATAAATTAGAAAAACAAATAATTTGAGGTTTTAAGTCTAAGCTTTTTGGTGTGTCTTAATTGAGGCTCATGATTTCATCAAGAGTGTCCTAAAGAAAATCAAATTATTCAAATATATTTTGTTTTTAGTCATCCAGTTCAGTAGATGTTTCTTCATAAATCAAATCATTAAAAATAATATATTGTTAAATCGCCTAAATAGCCTCTTAAATTCTCTACATGATAATTTCAAAAAAATCAAATTAATAAGTAATAACATTAAAATTTCTATCAGGGCCTTATTGGAACTTTAAGTTTTTTGATTCAAGATATTCATCATATCCTTTATTATACTCCTCATCATATTCTTGGTTGTATTCCTTGTTATATTATTTTTGTAGTGTCTTATTGTCAATAAATCAGACATATCTTTACTGTTAATTTCACTATTTCTAATTGGTACAAACACAAGCCATGTATCCTTTTTGTTCACAATTAAAACAAACAAATTTATTAAATTTCTAAGGTTTATTGTGTTGTTGGTTTTGTTGGTTTTAAATAATTTTTAGTTCCATAAAAACAGGGCCATATGTGGTATGTAAATTCCAACCTTAATTAATACTTTTTTATTGATTCTGAGATCATTAATAATTTAAATTAGAGAATCAATTATTATAATTTAAGTTTATAAATCTATTTTGTGAGTTAGAGGGTCAAAATTAATTACAATTGGGGTTATTGTTTTGTCTAGGTCAAATAGTGTTGGCTTTATTATTCTTATAGAGATTGTTGTTAAGTTCTATGATAAGAAGTTATATTTTTTTGTAGGTTATTTGTTTGTTTAAGGTTTTGATTTTTATGATTTTTTGTTTTTATTGGGATTTGAGTTTTTCTTTGGTATGATGGAGTAGTTGATTGTCATTATATTTGGTAAGAGAGGTGTGTTGGTTGATTTGTTGGAAGTATTTTCGAGTAGGGCTTGTTTGGTGTAGCGCATGAAATTTGTGTAAAGTTTCTTCGGATTTATTCTTGTAGTTACAAGTTTGTTGAAGGAATGAAATAAATTTGAGCTATATGGTGAGTATTGCAGTGATTTTAGGGATATTTTGTTGTTGTTGTTGAGGGATACTTTCCTTGTATTTTTTGCAGTAGGTGTTGTAGGTATTAAAGATGGTTTCTTCTAAGAAGAGTCTGATGTATTGGATTTTATGTTTGTTGCTAGAAAAATTGACTAAATAAAAATAAAAGATGTTGTTTAGTTGTCTAATAAATTAATCAAGTTTATTAGGTGATTTGTTGAATTTAATGGGGTTAGTAAGTTTTATTATTTTATTGTTTTGATATTTTTTAGTGGGTGGTTTATTGTCTGAGTTGGAGGTGTAGTAGTTGTTGTTAGTGTTATTATTGTTGTTGTTGTTGCTGGGATTTTTGTTAGGGTTTTTAGGGTTTGATTTGGGTTGTTGTGCATGTTGTTTGTTTTTCTTATTTTTAGGGGTGTATTTGGATTGGTGTAAGTTGGTTTGTTTGGTTTTTTTAATGTATTTAGTATGATTGGTTTCTGTAGGTTGGTTTTTATGTATGTGAATATTTTGTTTAGGGTTAGTGACTTTGTAAGTCTGAGTTTGAGTGCGAGTAGATATTTCGATATATTGTAGAATTTGAGTGGTTTTTTTAAGATTCTACAAATGTTTATTGTTGTTTGGGAATGTGGTTTTGTATTTTGATTTTTTAGTGGTTACTAAGGGGATAGATTTCTTGTTGATTTGGGTACTAGTGTTAGTGTAGAATTTATCATTTTTCTAGAAAAAATCATTTTCTTTGTTGGATAATTTTATGGTTAGTTTGAGTTTGGGGAGAGTAGATACTTTTTTTAATTGTTTTTGTAGGTATTGAGTTGTTTGACTGATTCGATCAGAAGTGTTGGGGATTTTTGATGGAAATATGTTGTGAAGAGGTATATAATCTCTTTCTTCGTCTGTTGTTTTGTATTCTGATATGATATAGTTTTTAGGATTGAATTTGTTTGTTGATATATATGTGCTTTTTTCTGAACTGAGTGGGATCAATCAAAGTGTTATACTTTGATAGGTTATTTTATTAAATATGTTTTATTTTTTACATTTGATTTTTAATCTAAGATATTTGGGTTTTTAGAATAGGAAGTATGTATGTTGCAAGATATTAAAGATTGTTGATAGAGTGTGTAATAACAATAAGATTTAATAATAAAAGGATTGAATTATATTTGAGTTGATTGATAAAGAATTAACTACTTTATTAGTCTTAATGATAGTTTTATATATATGATGATGTTTTATATAATGGGTGGTGTTTGCATTGCTTGTGTGCTTGTGTGTGAATGTGTGAGTATGTGAGTATTCAATCTGCAAGTGTTCGCATATTTGTAGGGGTCTGAGATGCGAGCACATCACATGATAGATGTTGTATAATAGGGTTTGAAAACAGGTAGTTCAATTTATGGACAAACATTATTAATATTATAATCAGAACTGGAGAAAGTGTGGCATGTAGGGCTGGGAATGATATAGCGTAAAACAGGGTATAGGTAATTGTACTGTCAAGACCGTAGGTCTGTGACAAAATTATTTAAAATTTTTATTTTAATATTAAAAATTTTATTAATTTTTTAGAATATTTCTACAAACACTTTTTTATTTCAAATCTAATTTTAAATATTTATTAAAACCCTTTTTCAAA